>CM070025.1:38481543-38484274 GCA_036247105.1 Cirrhinus mrigala
GTTAGTGTTTGGGTGGGTGGGACTTAGGTTTTGGGTTGGGTTGGGTGGGGTTGGACTTAGTGTTTTGGGTTAGGGTTAGGGTTAGGGTTAGGGTTAGGGTTAGGGTTAGGGTTAGGGTTAGGGTTAGGGTTAGGGTTAGGGTTAGGGTTAGGTTAGGGTTAGGGTTAGGTTATATAGATAAATGCGAAGAGTGCCCCCCCCGAAGTGCCCCCCCCCTTAACTTTTGAACCGTACGTGCTAGAGCTCCCAAATTTGGTGTGTATACTAATTGGGGGGCGGGCTTTCGATTGCACTAGGTGCCGTCTCTCTAGCGCCACAGGCGCGAGTTATGGTATTGCCCCCAAATATATGTAATAGTCCAATATGTCTATGTGCTAGGGTAGGGTTCGAGTTTCAGGTGCTAGGGCTAGGGCTAGGGTTCGAGTTTCCAGGTGCTAGGGTAGGGCTAGGGTTCGAGTTTCCAGGTGCTTAGGGCTAGGGCTAGGGTTCGAGTTTCCAGGTGCTAGGGCTAGGGCTAGGGTTCGAGTTTCCAGGTGCTAGGGCTAGGGTAGGGTTCGAGTTTCCAGGTGCTAGGGTAGGGCTAGGGTTCGAGTTTCCAGGTGCTAGGGCTAGGGTTCAACTTCTCTATACAGTGATTAGGGTTCGAGTTTCCAGGTTCTAGGGTTAGGGTTCAACTTCTCTATACAGCTGATTAGGGTTCGAGTTTCCAGGTTCTAGGGTTAGGGTTCAATTCTCTATACAGTGTTTTTTTTTTTTTTTTTTTTTTTTTTTTTTTTTTTCCTAAGTTTCTTGGAGGGGGAGGGGGGGAGGGGGGAGGGGGAGGGGGGAGGGGGGGGGGGACTTAGTTATATTTGGGCGGGGACTTAGTGTTTTGGGTTGGGTTGGGTTGGGTTGGGTTGGGTTGGGTGGGGTGGGGTGGGGTGGGACTTAGTTATATTTGGGTTGGACTTAGTGTTTTGGGTTGGGTTGGGTTGGGTTGGACTTAGTTATATTTGGGTTGGACTTAGTGTTTTGGGTTGGGTCGGGTTGGGTTGGGTTGGACTTAGTTATATTTGGGTTGGACTTAGTGTTTTGGGTTGGGTTGGACTTAGTTATATTTGGGTTGGACTTAGTGTTTTGGGTTGGGTTGGACTTAGTTATATTTGGGTTGGATTAGTGTTTTGGGTTGGGTTGGGTGGGACTTAGAGTTTTGGGTTGGGTTGGGTGGGGTTGGACTTAGTGTTTTGGGTTGGGTGGGACTTAGTTATATTTGGGTTGGACTTAGTGTTTGGGTGGGTGGGACTTAGTGTTTGGGTTGGGTTGGGTGGGGTTGGACTTAGTTATATTTGGGTTAGGGTTAGTGTTTGGGTGGGTGGGACTTAGAGTTTTGGGTTGGGTTGGGTGGGGTTGGACTTAGTGTTTTGGGTTAGGGTTAGGGTTGGGTTAGGGTTAGGGTTAGGGTTAGGGTTAGGGTTAGGGTTAGGGTTAGGGTTAGGGTTAGGGTTAGGTTAGGGTTAGGGTTAGGTTATATAGATAAATGCGAAGAGTGGCCCCGAAGTGCCCCCCCCTTAACTTTTGAACCGTAAGTGTAGAGCTCCCAAATTTGGTGTGTATACTAATTGGGGGGGGGGCTTTCGATTGCACTAGGTGCGTCTCTCTAGCGCACCGGCGCGAGTTATGGTATTGCCCCAAATATTATGTAATAGTCCAATATGTCTATGTGCTAGGGCTAGGGTTCGAGTTTCCAGGTGTAGGGTAGGGCTAGGGTTCGAGTTTCCAGGTGCTAGGGTAGGGCTAGGGTTCGAGTTTCCAGGTGCTAGGGCTAGGGCTAGGGTTCGAGTTTCCAGGTGCTAGGGTAGGGCTAGGGTTGAGTTTCCAGGTGTAGGGCTAGGGCTAGGGTTCGAGTTTCCAGGTGTAGGGCTAGGGCTAGGGTTCGAGTTTCAGGTGCTAGGGCTAGGGTTCAACTTCTCTATACAGTGATTAGGGTTGAGTTTCCAGGTTCTAGGGTTAGGGTTCAACTTCTTATACAGCTGATTAGGGTTCGAGTTTCAGGTTCTAGGGTTAGGGTATCAACTTCTCTTATACAGCTGTTTTTTTTTTTTTTTTTTTTTTTTTTTTTTTTTTTTCCTAAGTTTTTGGAGGGGGAGGGGGAGGGGGAGGGGGAGGGGGGAGGGGGGGGGGGACTTAGTTATATTTGGGCGGGGACATTAGTGTTTTGGGTTGGGTTGGGTTGGGTTGGGTTGGGTTGGGTGGGGTGGGGTGGGGTGGGACTTCGTTATTATTTGGGTTGGACTTAGTGTTTTGGGTTGGGTTGGGTTGGGTTGGACTTAGTTATATTTGGGTTGGACTTAGTGTTTTGGGTTGGGTGGGTTGGGTTGGGTTGGATTAGTTATATTTGGGTTGGACTTAGTGTTTTGGGTTGGGTTGGACTTAGTTATATTTGGGTTGGATTAGTGTTTTGGGTTGGGTTGGACTTAGTTATATTTGGGTTGGACTTAGTGTTTTGGGTTGGGTTGGGTGGGACTTAGAGTTTTGGGTTGGGTTGGGTGGGGTTGGATTCGTGTTTTGGGTTGGGTGGGATCTTAGTTATATTTGGGTTGGACTTAGTGTTTGGGTGGGTGGGACTTAGTGTTTTGGGTTGGGTTGGGTGGGGTTGGAATTAGTTATATTTGGGTTAGGGTTAGTGTTTGGGTGGGTGGGACTTAGAGTTTTGGGTTGGGTTGGGTGGGGGTTGGATTAGTGTTTTGGGTTA
>CM070026.1:2438-397286 GCA_036247105.1 Cirrhinus mrigala
TCCACAGCTTAATCATGTCCATCTTGCCATGGGTTTCTTCAGTAAATTGTCTATAGCCTCCTTCATTGGGGCTGTCCACCTTTTGTGATCCAACACAAACACCCTACCGCCAGTCCTTCACAGGTCCAGTGCGGGTGCTTGCTGGAGAGGCCATCATGGGTAAAGGTGGTGTGATTGTGGTTCCTACATCAATCACAATAACACTTAATCAGCCTTTGACATAGATGATCATGGCCAAAACACTGCTAGTATTTATTATGTGTGACTGCTTGCCTGTCTCAGCACGGCCAGGAAAAGATGAGGATGGCGAGGACACAGGCTGGGCACTGGAGGTTACTACAACAGGAAGTAAACCTTTTTATTTTCATTTTGAATAAAGAAAAAAGGTGTTTATGGGATGACCTTGAGTGTCTATGAAATGCTCGCAGCTTACCTGTCTCTGAACGAACCTCAGCGCAGCCAGGAAAAGATGAGGACAGCGAGGGAACAGGCTGGGCACTTGAGGTTTCTACAACAGGAAGTAAACCTTTGTAATTTCCTTTTGAATAAATAAAAAAAAAAAAAAGTGTTTATGGGATGACTCTGTGTCTATTAAATGTTCACCTGTCTCTGAATGAAGCTCAACACGGCCAGAAAAAGATGAGGAGATTGAGGGCACAGGCTGGGCACTGGAGGTTACTACAACAGGAAATAAACATTTTTAATTACTTTTTGAATAAAGAAAAATCAAAGGTGTTTATAGGATGACTTTGAGTGTCTGTCAAATGCTTACCTGTCTCTGAATGAAGCTCAGCACGACCAGGAAAAGATGAGGAGAGCAAAAATACAGGCTGGGTGCTGGAGGTTACTACAACAACAACAGAACGTAAAACATTTTGTTAATTTATGGGCAAAAAGTCTTTTAGCAGTGGCTTTTGAGTTCTGAAAGTGTATCTGTAAATGTTTACCTGACTCTAGATGAGGACTTGAAGTCACATCAGGAACAGGAGAAGGGTATCGAGACTGGGCTGTGGGTGGGTCACTCTGCTCAGCAGGATTTACAGGTTGAGTGGTCTTGGTCTTGTGCTTTTCCCAGTCCAGTACAACAGGGCGGCATCCAGGTTCAACGTACTCCAGCCCAAATCTTTCTCCAGTATCTCTGTTAGATACCCGAAGGGCAGGATACTTTGGCATACCTAACACCCTTTCTGAGACAGTATTCAGATCAGCAATTAGAGATGGATCAAAGGCTCCTGGAAGCTGAACACCTGGCTGTTTCAGGTCCACTAGACGCTGAAAATTCCAGCGTGCCACTCCAGTCATCCCCTGGGCTTGAAACAGCTCTGACGAGACACGTGTGCCAGTGACCCACTGAGCCTGATGGAAGTGGTAACCCTCTTGCTGAGATGTTCCTCTTATGGGGATCCATACTGGTACTCTGGCCCCCTCACCCTGGACGTGGTTAAGTTGCAGCGTTCCACCATGCCTGTATAGAATTTCACCTGCAACCTCTGGATCACTTAGACAGCCCCGCAGAATGTGAACGCGTTGAATGCGCCATGCTTTAAGCATGGAGGGTTTGTACAGGGGAACACCATTAGGATCTGCTGCCAAATGAAAATGGTGAAAAACATCCTCAACCCTTTTCAGGAGTTCTCCAGGCTGTGGGATCTTTGTTCTGCAGTGTTCTCGAATGTGCTGCTTTGTGGGATTGGCAGGCTGAATCCCACAAAATGTGTATGCATCCTTGAGCTTCTGCAGGTCTTCCTGATCCACCACACTGAAAGCAGCAGACAAGAACTGGCACAAGGAGCTGTAAAGGGCGTGATGCTCAGTAACGCACTCACGGAGGAAGCGCCTCATACAATGGAACAGGTCCAGCTTGATGGTGATGTGCTGGTTAAAGTGAGATCTGGAGGCACAGGTGTTCTGCAAGTTTCCGGAAGTGGCTTCAGCAATAACGTCATCTGTAGTCTGCCATGATTCCCAGTTCTGGTGCTCTGTTTTGTGAGGGTCTGGGACTCTGAATGGTGCACAGCAGTCTCTGAAACAGGAACAGGGAAGCATTATGTTAATGCTGCTGTAGTAATTAGTCAATCAATCTTAAAACTTAAAGTGCTCTATTGTCACGCACTAATTTTGTACTTAATATACTTTCTGTATATATACACACCTAATATACATTAATATAACCAAAATTATTCTTCAGTACTTCTTAAGATACTCTGATATAATCTTAAAATATGTTTTATACAGCAAAAGTATGTTAAAGGGATTAAGAAATACAAATGAACAATGGATTCAAGTGTATTAAAAGTGCTAACTTTAATACAGAGAAAGTATGTTAAAAGCACAATTTAGTTCATAAGCACAGTGCCCCAAAAGAGTGCAGCTGAATACACTTAGATGTGGTTACGTTTATCTTAGGAAGTACTAAAGAATAATTTTTAATATGTTAAGCACAAAATTAACACATGAAAATTTAAGTACTTTGAAAGTGCACTTTTTCAATCCTATAATATTCTTATTATAATCTTCACAATACCCTATGCCTACCTGTCTACCCACTGGTAATGTGCCTTCTCCACACCTGCCATGGTGTACCGGTTTGCGAGTCCCCTGTACATGGGCTCCAATGATTTTTCTGTCTCTGATTGTACCATCACCCATGATAAGATCATCCAGGTTTCATTCATGATGGCATAAGGTGACATTGTGCCAGATGTAAATGTAACCTTCCTGGCCACCTTTCGCGTGTGGTCAGAACGGAAAGCCTGCCCAAAGGTTCCCTGTAGAAGCTTATTAATAGCTTCCTCTTGGTGCTGGTACTCGTACAGGAGACAGTCAGTGAGGTAGTGTGCAGACACAGCAATTCCATTCCATCCACTGGAATCATCATACTCTCCAAAGGGAGCAGGCTGGGTCTCCTTTCTCAGGAACCCTGTGATGCTTTTTTGTCCATACCTTCCAGCCTCAGCATCTAGGATATTCTGACAACTAAGGAGGTAGGCCAAATGGGCACGTTCATATTTCAGGTGCATCATTTCCATCACCTGATTGGCCATGTCAGTGGGTGATATTACCTGTACGTCGCAGTTCATCCAATAAAGATTTACAGATAGCCTTCTTATAAGTAAGAACTGCTGGCAACATGTTTGTGAATCTTTTGGGGAGCTTTTCCAGCCACTGCGGGTTGTCTGCATACCATTTCTTTTTGCAGACTTTGCAGCACAACCTTGAAGAGAATAAGTAATATTGACCTGTGATGCCTGCAATCACACGAGGTCTACCAACACCTGCAGATGTCACCTGTGGCTTTCTACACTCTTCAATGCATGGCAGAGCATAATTGTTCCTCAGCCGAGCCATCAGGGTATCATTTTCAGGCTTCCAAATGAAAAAGGGATGAAGCTGGAAATATCTGGGAGATGGCAGATCAGTGATGGTGTCCATCAGCTCTGGCTGAGGAGGTAAACGCCACAGTGACACTGTCTTCATGGGGTTGCTCACAGGAATTGAGCCAGGCCACAGACCCATGGATTCCAACTCTGTCTTCATCCAGATCCTCTGTTGCTGGGAACACTTCCACTGGCGAACATCATGGTCATAGCTAAGCTGTGGAGGAGGATCTGTGGGATGGGCTGGTGTACCTGGTTGTGATTGAAATGAAGACAGAAGAACAGCTGGACTTACACCTATCAATAAGGCACATGTTTGAAGGATCATGTAGATACTTACTTCGAGTTGTCTTCTGTAGAGAAGCTGGACTGGGCACTGAAAAATCTTTAGGCGCAGAGGACAATGGCTCTACAAATACATAGACAAATAATATAACAATAATAAAAGTCTTTCTTTTCCAATTAAAACTCTGAACAACAACATTCATAATGCAGACATCTGTTAAGCTATATTAAAATCTCTATTATTAAATAATCTCTATTATTAAATATATATATATATATTTATTTATTTTTATATTTATATTTACATAAATATATTAATATATATTTGTAGCAGCAGCGTAAAGAAATCATCTTACTGTGTGATGGTTTCAGCTATGTGGGAAGTGGTCTCTGAAGATGACATATTAACCCAGCATTAGATTGAAATCAGCTTCATTAAAATTTCTACATTAGTCAAATCTATGTGCAGTATACCCTTACCATCTATGCCGCATTCCTCAAATGTAAGTGTCCTACGAGCTTGACGGGTGTCTGCAGTGCTGCTGTCTCCTGAGAACACGATTCCTCTATTAGCATTCATTTATACACGATATAACGAGGGCGATGATCGCTACATTGCCAAAAGTATGTGGAAACTAATTCTAATTAACAGGTTTGGCTACTACTGTAATCCCAATAAAGGTAAACCTGACCCCACTTATGTTTTGTCCAAAAGGGAGCGAAACCTTTTTTTTTTTTTCTTCATTATGTGGATGCTCTTTTAACTGCAAAAACAGAACCAACAACCACAAATAAGTGCGGTGTTCATGTGTACACATACTTTTGGCCACGAAGTGTATGAATGTGATTCACCAGAACTGCTATATAACTAAGATGGATATTACAAATAATTGTTAGTTAAATATAAATAAATATCACATACCTGTAGTTGGTACTGAAGACTCTGATGGTGACTCTGAACTGGCTGGCTTTTGGACAAGAAACTTCAGCTCTTCAGGAAGGGGCACAGGTGTCTTTTGAGCTGGTACTGGGGCCAAAAGTAAGACACATCAAAAATTTAAAAACAGCAAGTTTATTGTGTTGGTAAACAAGGCAAATATTTGAATACGGGGTCAGAGTTATAATGCATTTACCATCAGCAGGTGGTTTGGAGAGGGCAGGAGAAGGTCCTGAAATATACAACATTTTGTCATCCATTTTAGGATTAGCAACATAAAAGCTGGTGTTTATACAGACAAATTGCTACTCCGTCCAATATACCCCCCCTCCCCCCTCCCCCTCAAAACACACACCCACCCACCCCTTCCCCCCGTTCCCCCCCTTTTCCCCCCCTTTAAAATTAACTTACCCATGGGCTCATCTTGGGCTTTTGATGCAGTAACAGGTGAGGGGTGGGTGGAACGCTGTTTCTTCCACAGGTATTGCTGCAGCTTATACATCCGTGTCCCTGGTACACATGTTTTCTTCATAACGAAGGAAGCAAAACCATCTGCCCTGCTGTCCCAAATCTCCAGCCAGGTACTCTTTGCTCGAGAACCAAAACCAACTAGCTGGTTGTCCTCAGACAAGGCTGCTGGAGCAGCTGGATTTTTGCACAAATAGCTAAGAAGAGACTGGATTTCCTCAAAGCTTTGGGCATAACTGACAAAGGACAACAGGCTGTCCTTGCTGTTACCCTCTGTCATAAAGTCTCCTGCAGCCTCTTCCTGCTGAAGGCTTTTGATCAGGTAGATGGTGTACCCAATGTCATTTTCAAGGAGCCAGCGGAAACACTTCCCCTTGTACTTGCCAAACTGCAAGATATACTCCCCTAACACCTCAATCCTGTCTGAGGCATCACCTCCTCTCTGAGGGACTACAACCAAAGCATTTTGACGGACCAACTCCTGCTTCTTAGGTGCCGACTTGTCCTGTAGCGATGTGTTGTCTTTAATCAGCCTGGTTTGATCAGTCGGCTCCTGAAGAAGATATCCCAATGGCCCTTTCCGGAACACTACTTGAACCCTTCCCGGGAAAAATTCAACTTTTTGGTGCATGATGATCTGTACAACACAAAAATGAGTATCTGTTAGATGTATACATAAAACGTCTCTCAATCTGTATTTGTCTATAATATACACACACACACACACACACACACATACACATATATACATTATATATATATATATATATATATATACACACTTGTCTTTGAGTTTGGCAGAGTTGAAGGCTTGACCTTTACTTTTGCTGGTTGACATGGGTCACATATTACAGATCATATGGATGACGGTTTTAAAAATTCACTTTGACGTAAGCACATTACACTACAAACAAGTAACTTACCCATTTAGCAAGGGTATTTCTCCAAAACTTGAAATATGGTTTATCAACGTAATACAAAAAATGCAAACAACATAGAGTACACAATAAACAACTTTTGGAAAAACAAGACCTATATACACGCACCATGAACTGATTTCAGCTAACAAAAGGTATTTTCGATGTGTAGAAACGTATTACTCAAAAAGTCACGCAATTAATAAAGTGGGTAGGATAACTTTGGCTAGCAAACACTACAGGAGCACCACTAAGATGTAGTCGATTAAGCAAAAACATTACATAGTGATTGTAAAAGTCATATTCATTCATAACTTTGTAAGCAAATCATCATGTGACGCTATAATAATAGTAAAGTAACGCCGAACAATACCTCACCGAGCGAAACAAGCATTTTCGCTCAACAGCTAATGCGATTCCAGCCTTAAAAGCAATAAAACATAAACTGTTATCATATAAAATAACTTACCTTCGATAGATTTGCTGACAATAAGTTGAAATAGATCGCCGCTGTGTGTAATTTCAGTCTCCGAATTGTCGAGTTGAAAATGGCGACTTTAAACTTCCCGGGGTGCCAAAACGCGGAAGTGCGCCACAAGGGCGTTAGTGGCCGAAAGTATATTGCATCCGTAGTGTTTTAGCACTACCATTGAAAATGAATGGGAAACGGTTTAGGGCCGTTTAGCAAAAGAATCCCCGGCCGCCGCGCGGGAAGACCGGGGTTCGATTCCCCGACGGGGAGACCTCATTCTTTGCTGCCGCCGAACGGCTCGTCCAAAAGTTTTTGGTGCAGTCAGAGGCCACAGAAGGAGCTCTGCTTCGACCTCAGCCATAGCCAAAAAGGAAATGCGTTGGCCGGGAATCGAACCCAGGGCAACTGCATGGAAGGCAGCTATGCTCACCACTATACCACCAACGCAGGTGGCGGATGCCGGCTGTCGCGGTCGGAAAAGAACCCTCGAAGCGCGCGAGTCACCGACGGGGGCCAAAGGAGCCGAAGCCGTCTTTGTTTGGGCCCGTCCGGGCTTTGGATCCCGTCGTGCGCGTAGGAGCGCTGCCTTTCCACGCTGAGCGAAGAAATTCTAAGTTTTGGCGCAGGAAGCGCAAAGGCTGCCAACACAGACCACGACGGGGCGCGCTTCGCGGATGGCCAGACTCACTCTGCTCTTGACGACCCCAGTGCAGCCCTGCTGTGAGCAGAGCCCCCAACAATACAGGTCACTCGCAAAAGTCCCCCTCCACGGAAATCTTTAGTAAAAGGCGAAAGATTGATGCGTTGATGAAGAGAAACTCGAGCTGCGTGCCCCACCGCCTTGGGCCTGTGCACTCCCTGTGGTAAACCGCTACACTCACCAAGGGAAATCTAGGGTGCCGACACCTGCCAACATGACTATCGTCGCCCCCCTCACTCCAAACGGGAGCAGTAAAAGTCAGAAAAGTCCCTGCCATCAGCCAGTTAATCAGGGGGCCAAAGGAGCCGAAGCCGTCTTTGTTTGGGCCCGTCCGGGCTTTGGATCCCGTCGTGCGCGACGGAGCGCTGCCTTTCCACGCTGAGCGAAGAAATTCGAAGTTTTGGCGCAGGAAGCGCAAAGGCTGCCAACACAGACCACGACAGGGCGCGCTTCGCTCCACTGCGCGGTTGGCGGACGACCCCAGTGCAGCCCTGCTGTGAGCAGAGCCCCCAAAAATACAGGTCACTCGCAAAAGTTCCCCTCCACGGAAATCTTTAGTAAAAGGCGAAAGATTTATGCGTCGATGAAGAGAAACTCGAGCTGCGTGCCCCACCGCCTTGGGCCTGTGCGCTCCCTGTGGTAAACCGCTACGCTCACCAAGGGCAATCTAGGGTGCCGACACCTGCCAACATGACTATCGTCGCCCCCCTCACTCCAAACGGGAGCAGTAAAAGTCAGAAAAGTCCCTGCCATCAGCCAGTTAATCAGGGGGCCAAAGGAGCCGAAGCCATCTTTCTTCGGGACCGCCCGGGGTTTGGATCCCGTCGTGCACGAGAGAGCGCTGCCTTTCCACGCTGAACGAGGACATTTGAGGTTTTGGCGCCGGAGGCGCAAAGGCTGCCAACACTGACCACGACGAGGCGCGCTGCGCTCCACTGCGCGGTTGGCGGACAGCTAAATCCACTCTGCTCTTGACAACCCCAGTGCAGCTCTGTTGTGAGCAGAGCCCCCAAAAATACAGGTCACTCGCAAAGGTTCCCCTCCACGGAAATCTTTAGTAAAAGGCGAAAGATTTATGCGTTGATGAAGAGAAACTCGAGCTGTGTGCCCCACCGCCTTGGGCCTGTGCGCTTCCTGTGGTAAACCACAACGCTCACCAAGGGTAATCTGGGGTGCCGACACCTGCCAACATAATTATCGTCTACCCCCCTCCCCACCCACACTCCAAAGGGGAGGAGTAAAAGTTAGAAAAGTCCCTTCCATCACCCAATTAATCACAGGCCCAATCAAGCCAATGTCATCTCTTTTTTCATGCCCCCGTCTGAGAAGTAAAACCAAAACAAAACCAATAATAATAAAACAAAGGAGTCCAAACCATGACCCGCTGTAATGTGTAGCATCCCAAATGTTGAGAGACTTTAGCTCATGACGGGGCCACCTTGTATTTTATGCAGCAGGGGTTATTCGTTTCGCAAAGTCGGTAATGTCAGGTCGGCTCGGGGAGAGGGACAGCGTGCGCAGCTCCTCGTTAGTATAGTGGACAGTATCTCCGCCTGTCAGCGGGGGGCCGGTCGTGTATAGTTGGAAATCAGTGACAGCCAATGAAATTGAAGTTTTGTTGCCGCTGTCCAAAGTGCTGAATTACTACTCCAGCCAATCAGATTTTTTCACATTATTTTTGGTATGCACGCCTGGACCTGGGTTCGAATCCCACTCATTGTAGTCCCGAGATATGTTTTTTTCAAGAAATCTGAACAACTATAAACAAAAACACTTCATAACATTTAATATTCAGTTTTTAAAAAACAATCTTTAGTTACATAAAATAGTTTTTTTTTATGTTTTTGTGTTTATTGGCCAAAGTAATGCTAATGCATTAAATCAGCACCTTGGACAGCAAAAAGAAGCTGAGCAGATATAATGAAGCAGTCAAAAATATTATTGAAATGTCAATATTAATTTTTTAGATGTTATTCTACAATCTTCAGACTTACAAAATAAAGTTTTTAATAGAAAAGAAAACGATTACACATTTGTTTCACTGTTTATTGGTACACCATTTATATTTCCATTGTATATAACACACTATACCAAAAACAATTAAAAAAATATAATAAAACTATATTGTAAATATATTGTCATGAGGGGAGGATTCTTGAGCCCGCCTCTTTTTATTATTATTACACTCTTTACCCCTCCATTATATTAATTTAAAGGTTTCTAATCAGTTGTTAATCAGTATTTTGTTTTATGCTCTAATAAAAGCCTGATGTAATGTGGACCTGTGACCCATACAGGTGACTTTGCACTCTCTGTGTCATGCTGCTAAGCAATAGTGATATGTAATTAGCTAGACGAAACATAAAACTAACACTATAAAAACTAACACTATAAAAACTAAAACTATAAAAGAAATTTAAATATATACAGAAAATATATACGTATTTGTAGAATCAACAGGAAAAAATCCTTTCATTTTCCTTTGTCTTTCACCCATCTTTGCTTTTCTGCTTCATAAAAAGCAGTGTCTTGAAATTCTTTCCAGGTCATCTCTTTGTCCATGCCCTGACCTTTGTAAATAGAAAAGACTTTGGCAGGACAGTAGATATATTTCCCTGGTACACCAGGAAAGCTTGTATGTATGTGTGGACTATTTGGGCCCTGCTTCAATTCCATTTTGCAGAATCTGCACAGGCGGCCAGTGGGTTGAACATCAGACCTTTTCCGCTTCTGTTGCCCTCTCTCCTCAACCCGCTTTTTTGTGGCTTCTAGTTCCCTTTGAAAGAACTCGGTCTCAAAAAAATCTTGAAAAGGCATTCTTGGGTTTGTTAGTCCTTCTCCACTGTAGGTTTTAAAAACCTTTGTGGAACAATAGAAGTATCTAATGGAACCTTGCTGATAAAAGAAGTGGATGGACGAGCCATCATTCTCGTACCGAGATTTGGGCTGCCCACAGGCAAGACAAGTCTTTGTCTGCTTCTTCTTCTGTTCTGTATGTTGCTGCTGTTGTTGTTGTTGCTGCTGCTGTCTCTGCATAATTTCCTCCACAATTTTCTCAATGGTCTCGTGACTCAGAGGTGTGGTCAGAGAAGGTGAAGGTGGGTGTATGACTGCTGGGGTCACTGTCATAACCGGAACACTCTTAGTGTCACTACCCTCAGTCAGTGAATGCCAGAGCTGCTGTCTCTCAAGAACCTTTTCTGGACTTGTATTTAAGGAAGAACTGGTATTTAAGAGTTTTGCTAAGTGTTTCAGATACTGTGAGATGTGCAACCTCGTAGTTGAATGAAGCATGCTGTTGGGATCTGTACAGGAGCTGTGGACCATTGCTGCATACTCCTGATCCACAAGCTTAATCATGTCCTTCTTGCCATGGTGTTTCTTCAGTAAATTGTCTATAGCCTCCTTCATTGGGGCTGTCCACCTTTTGT
This sequence comes from Cirrhinus mrigala, assembly GCA_036247105.1. Classification (NCBI taxonomy): domain Eukaryota; kingdom Metazoa; phylum Chordata; class Actinopteri; order Cypriniformes; family Cyprinidae; genus Cirrhinus; species Cirrhinus mrigala. Next base: position 13,026 of record CM070026.1, read on the forward strand.
GATCCAACACAAACACCCTACCGCCAGTCTTCACAGGTCCAGTGCGGGTGCTTGCTGGAGAGGCCATCATGGGTAAAGGTGGTGTGATTGTGGTTCCTACATCAATCACAATAACACTTAATCAGCCTTTGACATAGATGATCATGGCCAAAACACTGCTAGTATTTATTATGTGTGACTGCTTGCCTGTCTCAGCACGGCCAGGAAAAGATGAGGATGGCGAGGACACAGGCTGGGCACTGGAGGTTACTACAACAGGAAGTAAACCTTTTTATTTTCATTTTGAATAAAGAAAAAAGGTGTTTATGGGATGACCTTGAGTGTCTATAAAATGCTCGCACCTGTCTCTGAATGAAGCTCTGTATGGCCAGGAAAAGATGAGGACAGCGAGGGAACAGGCTGGGCACTTGAGGTTTCTACAACAGGAAGTAAACCTTTGTAATTTCCTTTTGAAATAAAGAAAAAAAAAAAAGTGTTTATGGGATGACTCTGTGTCTATTAAATGTTCACCTGTCTCTGAATGAAGCTCAACACAGCCAGGAAAAGATGAGGAGATTGAGGGCACAGGCTGGGCACTGAAGGTTACTACAACAGGAAATAAACATTTGTAATTACTTTTTGAATAAAGAAAAATCAAAGGTGTTTATAGGATGACTTTGAGTGTCTGTCAAATGCTTACCTGTCTCTGAATGAAGCTCAGCACGACCAGGAAAAGATGAGGAGAGCAAAAATACAGGCTGGGTGCTGGAGGTTACTACAACAACAACAGAACGTAAAACATTTTGTTAATTTATGGGCAAAAAGTCTTTTAGCAGTGGCTTTTGAGTTCTGAAAGTGTATCTGAAATGTTTACCTGACTCTAGATGAGGACTTGAAGTCACATCAGGAACAGGAGAAGGGTATCGAGACTGGGCTGTGGGTGGGTCACTCTGCTCAGCAGGATTTACAGGTTGAGTGGTCTTGGTCTTGTGCTTTTCCCAGTCCAGTACAACAGGGCGGCATCCAGGTTCAACGTACTCCAGCCCAAATCTTTCTCCAGTATCTCTGTTAGATACCCGAAGGGCAGGATACTTTGGCATACCTAACACCCTTTCTGAGACAGTATTCAGATCAGCAATTAGAGATGGATCAAAGGCTCCTGGAAGCTGAACACCTGGCTGTTTCAGGTCCACTAGACGCTGAAAATTCCAGCGTGCCACTCCAGTCATCCCCTGGGCTTGAAACAGCTCTGACGAGACACGTGTGCCAGTGACCCACTGAGCCTGATGGAAGTGGTAACCCTCTTGCTGAGATGTTCCTCTTATGGGGATCCATACTGGTACTCTGGCCCCCTCACCCTGGACGTGGTTAAGTTGCAGCGTTCCACCATGCCTGTATAGAATTTCACCTGCAACCTCTGGATCACTTAGACAGCCCCGCAGAATGTGAACGCGTTGAATGCGCCATGCTTTAAGCATGGAGGGTTTGTACAGGGGAACACCATTAGGATCTGCTGCCAAATGAAAATGGTGAAAAACATCCTCAACCCTTTTCAGGAGTTCTCCAGGCTGTGGGATCTTTGTTCTGCAGTGTTCTCGAATGTGCTGCTTTGTGGGATTGGCAGGCTGAATCCCACAAAATGTGTATGCATCCTTGAGCTTCTGCAGGTCTTCCTGATCCACCACACTGAAAGCAGCAGACAAGAACTGGCACAAGGAGCTGTAAAGGGCGTGATGCTCAGTAACGCACTCACGGAGGAAGCGCCTCATACAATGGAACAGGTCCAGCTTGATGGTGATGTGCTGGTTAAAGTGAGATCTGGAGGCACAGGTGTTCTGCAAGTTTCCGGAAGTGGCTTCAGCAATAACGTCATCTGTAGTCTGCCATGATTCCCAGTTCTGGTGCTCTGTTTTGTGAGGGTCTGGGACTCTGAATGGTGCACAGCAGTCTCTGAAACAGGAACAGGGAAGCATTATGTTAATGCTGCTGTAGTAATTAGTCAATCAATCTTAAAACTTAAAGTGCTCTATTGTCACGCACTAATTTTGTACTTAATATACTTTCTGTATATATACACACCTAATATACATTAATATAACCAAAATTATTCTTCAGTACTTCTTAAGATACTCTGATATAATCTTAAAATATGTTTTATACAGCAAAAGTATGTTAAAGGGATTAAGAAATACAAATGAACAATGGATTCAAGTGTATTAAAAGTGCTAACTTTAATACAGAGAAAGTATGTTAAAAGCACAATTTAGTTCATAAGCACAGTGCCCCAAAAGAGTGCAGCTGAATACACTTAGATGTGGTTACGTTTATCTTAGGAAGTACTAAAGAATAATTTTTAATATGTTAAGCACAAAATTAACACATGAAAATTTAAGTACTTTGAAAGTGCACTTTTTCAATCCTATAATATTCTTATTATAATCTTCACAATACCCTATGCCTACCTGTCTACCCACTGGTAATGTGCCTTCTCCACACCTGCCATGGTGTACCGGTTTGCGAGTCCCCTGTACATGGGCTCCAATGATTTTTCTGTCTCTGATTGTACCATCACCCATGATAAGATCATCCAGGTTTCATTCATGATGGCATAAGGTGACATTGTGCCAGATGTAAATGTAACCTTCCTGGCCACCTTTCCGCGTGTGGTCAGAACGGAAAGCCTGCCCAAAGGTTCCCTGTAGAAGCTTATTAATAGCTTCCTCTTGGTGCTGGTACTCGTACAGGAGACAGTCAGTGAGGTAGTGTGCAGACACAGCAATTCCATTCCATCCACTGGAATCATCATACTCTCCAAAGGGAGCAGGCTGGGTCTCCTTTCTCAGGAACCCTGTGATGCTTTTTTGTCCATACCTTCCAGCCTCAGCATCTAGGATATTCTGACAACTAAGGAGGTAGGCCAAATGGGCACGTTCATATTTCAGGTGCATCATTTCCATCACCTGATTGGCCATGTCAGTGGGTGATTTACCTGTACGTCGCAGTTCATCCAATAAAGATTTACAGATAGCCTTCTTATAAGTAAGAACTGCTGGCAACATGTTTGTGAATCTTTTGGGGAGCTTTTCCAGCCACTGCGGGTTGTCTGCATACCATTTCTTTTTGCAGACTTTGCAGCACAACCTTGAAGAGAATAAGTAATATTGACCTGTGATGCCTGCAATCACACGAGGTCTACCAACACCTGCAGATGTCACCTGTGGCTTTCTACACTCTTCAATGCATGGCAGAGCATAATTGTTCCTCAGCCGAGCCATCAGGGTATCATTTTCAGGCTTCCAAATGAAAAAGGGATGAAGCTGGAAATATCTGGGAGATGGCAGATCAGTGATGGTGTCCATCAGCTCTGGCTGAGGAGGTAAACGCCACAGTGACACTGTCTTCATGGGGTTGCTCACAGGAATTGAGCCAGGCCACAGACCCATGGATTCCAACTCTGTCTTCATCCAGATCCTCTGTTGCTGGGAACACTTCCACTGGCGAACATCATGGTCATAGCTAAGCTGTGGAGGAGGATCTGTGGGATGGGCTGGTGTACCTGGTTGTGATTGAAATGAAGACAGAAGAACAGCTGGACTTACACCTATCAATAAGGCACATGTTTGAAGGATCATGTAGATACTTACTTCGAGTTGTCTTCTGTAGAGAAGCTGGACTGGGCACTGAAAAATCTTTAGGCGCAGAGGACAATGGCTCTACAAATACATAGACAAATAATATAACAATAATAAAAGTCTTTCTTTTCCAATTAAAACTCTGAACAACAACATTCATAATGCAGACATCTGTTAAGCTATATTAAAATCTCTATTATTAAATAATCTCTATTATTAAATATATATATATATTTATTTATTTTTATATTTATATTTACATAAATATATTAATATATATTTGTAGCAGCAGCGTAAAGAAATCATCTTACTGTGTGATGGTTCAGCTATGTGGGAAGTGGTCTCTGAAGATGACATATTAACCCAGCATTAGATTGAAATCAGCTTCATTAAAATTTCTACATTAGTCAAATCTATGTGCAGTATACCCTTACCATCTATGCCGCATTCCTCAAATGTAAGTGTCCTACGAGCTTGACGGGTGTCTGCAGTGCTGCTGTCTCCTGAGAACACGATTCCTCTATTAGCATTCATTTATACACGATATAACGAGGGCGATGATCGCTACATTGCCAAAAGTATGTGGAAACTAATTCTAATTAACAGGTTTGGCTACTACTGTAATCCCAATAAAGGTAAACCTGACCCCACTTATGTTTTGTCCAAAAGGGAGCGAAACCTTTTTTTTTTTTTCTTCATTATGTGGATGCTCTTTTAACTGCAAAAACAGAACCAACAACCACAAATAAGTGCGGTGTTCATGTGTACACATACTTTTGGCCACGAAGTGTATGAATGTGATTCACCAGAACTGCTATATAACTAAGATGGATATTACAAATAATTGTTAGTTAAATATAAATAAATATCACATACCTGTAGTTGGTACTGAAGACTCTGATGGTGACTCTGAACTGGCTGGCTTTTGGACAAGAAACTTCAGCTCTTCAGGAAGGGGCACAGGTGTCTTTTGAGCTGGTACTGGGGCCAAAAGTAAGACACATCAAAAATTTAAAAACAGCAAGTTTATTGTGTTGGTAAACAAGGCAAATATTTGAATACGGGGTCAGAGTTATAATGCATTTACCATCAGCAGGTGGTTTGGAGAGGGCAGGAGAAGGTCCTGAAATATACAACATTTTGTCATCCATTTTAGGATTAGCAACATAAAAGCTGGTGTTTATACAGACAAATTGCTACTCCGTCCAATTTACCCCCCCTCCCCCTCCCCCTCCCCCTCAAAACACACACCCACCCACCCCTTCCCCCCGTTCCCCCCTTTTCCCCCCCTTTAAAATTAACTTACCCATGGGCTCATCTTGGGCTTTTGATGCAGTAACAGGTGAGGGGTGGGTGGAACGCTGTTTCTTCCACAGGTATTGCTGCAGCTTATACATCCGTGTCCCTGGTACACATGTTTTCTTCATAACGAAGGAAGCAAAACCATCTGCCCTGCTGTCCCAAATCTCCAGCCAGGTACTCTTTGCTCGAGAACCAAAACCAACTAGCTGGTTGTCCTCAGACAAGGCTGCTGGAGCAGCTGGATTTTTGCACAAATAGCTAAGAAGAGACTGGATTTCCTCAAAGCTTTGGGCATAACTGACAAAGGACAACAGGCTGTCCTTGCTGTTACCCTCTGTCATAAAGTCTCCTGCAGCCTCTTCCTGCTGAAGGCTTTTGATCAGGTAGATGGTGTACCCAATGTCATTTTCAAGGAGCCAGCGGAAACACTTCCCCTTGTACTTGCCAAACTGCAAGATATACTCCCCTAACACCTCAATCCTGTCTGAGGCATCACCTCCTCTCTGAGGGACTACAACCAAAGCATTTTGACGGACCAACTCCTGCTTCTTAGGTGCCGACTTGTCCTGTAGCGATGTGTTGTCTTTAATCAGCCTGGTTTGATCAGTCGGCTCCTGAAGAAGATATCCCAATGGCCCTTTCCGGAACACTACTTGAACCCTTCCCGGGAAAAATTCAACTTTTTGGTGCATGATGATCTGTACAACACAAAAATGAGTATCTGTTAGATGTATACATAAAACGTCTCTCAATCTGTATTTGTCTATAATATACACACACACACACACACACACACATACACATATATACATTATATATATATATATATATATATATATACACACTTGTCTTTGAGTTTGGCAGAGTTGAAGGCTTGACCTTTACTTTTGCTGGTTGACATGGGTCACATATTACAGATCATATGGATGACGGTTTTAAAAATTCACTTTGACGTAAGCACATTACACTACAAGCAAGTAACTTACCCATTTAGCAAGGGTATTTCTCCAAAACTTGAAATATGGTTTATCAACGTAATACAAAGAATGCAAACAACATAGAGTACACAATAAACAACTTTTGGAAAAACAAGACCTATATACACGCACCATGAACTGATTTCAGCTAACAAAAGGTATTTTCGATGTGTAGAAACGTATTACTCAAAAAGTCACGCAATTAATAAAGTGGGTAGGATAACGTTGGCTAGCAAACACTACAGGAGCACCACTAAGATGTAGTCGATTAAGCAAAAACATTACATAGTGATTGTAAAAGTCATGTTCATTCATAACTTTGTAAGCAAATCATCATGTGACGCTATAATAATAGTAAAGTAACGCCGAACAATACCTCACCGAGCGAAACAAGCATTTTCGCTCAACAGCTAATGCGATTCCAGCCTTAAAAGCAATAAAACATAAACTGTTATCATATAAAATAACTTACCTTCGATAGATTTGCTGACAATAAGTTGAAATAGATCGCCGCTGTGTGTAATTCAGTCTCCGAATTGTCGAGTTGAAAATGGCGACTTTAAACTTCCCGGGGTGCCAAAACGCGGAAGTGCGCCACAAGGGCGTTAGTGGCCGAAAGTATATTGCATCCGTAGTGTTTTAGCACTACCATTGAAAATGAATGGGAAACGGTTTAGGGCCGTTTAGCAAAAGAATCCCCGGCCGCCGCGTGGGGAAGACCGGGGTTCGATTCCCCGACGGGGAGACCTCGTTCTTTGCTGCCGCCGAACGGCTCGTCCAAAAGTTTTTGGTGCAGCCAGAGGCCACAGAAGGAGCTCTGCTTCGACCTCAGCCGTAGCCAAAAAGGAAATGCGTTGGCCGGGAATCGAACCCGGGTCAACTGCTTGGAAGGCAGCCATGCTAACCTCTATACCACCAACGCAGGCGGTGGATGCCGGCTGTCGCGGGGGCCAAAGGAGCCGAAGCCGTCTTTGTTTGGGCCCGTCCGAGCTTTGGATCCCGTCGTGCGCGACGGAGCGCTGCCTTTCCACGCTGAGCGAAGAAATTCGAAGTTTTGGCACAGGAAGCGCAAAGGCTGCCAACACAGACCACGACGGGGCGCGCTTCGCTCCACTGCGCGGTTGGCGGACGGCCAGACTCACTCTGCTCTTGACGACCCCAGTGCAGCCCTGCTGTGAGCAGAGCCCCCAAAAATACAGGTCACTCGCAAAAGTTCCCCTCCACGGAAATCTTTAGTAGAAGGCGAAAGATTGATGCGTCGATGAAGAGAAACTCGAGCTGCGTGCCCCACCGCCTTGGGCCTGTGCGCTCCCTGTGGTAAACCGCTACGCTCACCAAGGGCAATCTAGGGTGCCGACACCTGCCAACATGACTATCGTCGCCCCCCTCACTCCAAACGGGAGCAGTAAAAGTCAGAAAAGTCCCTGCCATCAGCCAGTTAATCAGGGGGCCAAAGGAGCCGAAGCCATCTTTCTTCGGGACCGCCCGGGGTTTGGATCCCGTCGTGCACGAGAGAGCGCTGCCTTTCCACGCTGAACGAGGACATTTGAGGTTTTGGCGCCAGAGGCGCAAAGGCTGCCAACACTGACCACGACGAGGCGCGCTGCGCTCCACTGCGCGGTTGGCGGACAGCTAAATCCACTCTGCTCTTGACAACCCCAGTGCAGCTCTGTTGTGAGCAGAGCCCCCAAAAATACAGGTCACTCGCAAAGGTTCCCCTCCACGGAAATCTTTAGTAAAAGGCGAAAGATTTATGCGTTGATGAAGAGAAACTCGAGCTGTGTGCCCCACCGCCTTGGGCCTGTGCGCTTCCTGTGGTAAACCACAACGCTCACCAAGGGTAATCTGGGGTGCCGACACCTGCCAACATAATTATCGTCTACCCCCCTCCCCACCCACACTCCAAAGGGGAGGAGTAAAAGTTAGAAAAGTCCCTTCCATCACCCAATTAATCACAAGCCCAATCAAGCCAATGTCATCTCTTTTTTCATGCCCCCGTCTGAGAAGTAAAACCAAAACAAAACCAATAATAATAAAACAAAGGAGTCCAAACCATGACCCGCTGTAATGTGTAGCATCCCAAATGTTGAGAGACTTTAGCTCATGACGGGGCCACCTTGTATTTTATGCAGCAGGGGTTATTCGTTTCGCAAAGTCGGTAATGTCAGGTCGGCTCGGGGAGAGGGACAGCGTGCGCAGCTCCTCGTTAGTATAGTGGACAGTATCTCCGCCTGTCAGCGGGGGGCCGGTCGTGTATAGTTGGAAATCAGTGACAGCCAATGAAATTGAAGTTTTGTTGCCGCTGTCCAAAGTGCTGAATTACTACTCCAGCCAATCAGATTTTTTCACATTATTTTTGGTATGCACGCCTGGACCTGGGTTCGAATCCCACTCATTGTAGTCCCGAGATATGTTTTTTTCAAGAAATCTGAACAACTATAAACAAAAACACTTCATAACATTTAATATTCAGTTTTTAAAAAACAATCTTTAGTTACATAAAATAGTTTTTTTTTATGTTTTTGTGTTTATTGGCCAAAGTAATGCTAATGCATTAAATCAGCACCTTGGACAGCAAAAAGAAGCTGAGCAGATATAATGAAGCAGTCAAAAATATTATTGAAATGTCAATATTAATTTTTTAGATGTTATTCTACAATCTTCAGACTTACAAAATAAAGTTTTTAATAGAAAAGAAAACGATTACACATTTGTTTCACTGTTTATTGGTACACCATTTATATTTCCATTGTATATAACACACTATACCAAAAACAATTAAAAAAATATAATAAAACTATATTGTAAATATATTGTCATGAGGGGAGGATTCTTGAGCCCGCCTCTTTTTATTATTATTACACTCTTTACCCCTCCATTATATTAATTTAAAGGTTTCTAATCAGTTGTTAATCAGTATTTTGTTTTATGCTCTAATAAAAGCCTGATGTAATGTGGACCTGTGACCCATACAGGTGACTTTGCACTCTCTGTGTCATGCTGCTAAGCAATAGTGATATGTAATTAGCTAGACGAAACATAAAACTAACACTATAAAAACTAACACTATAAAAACTAAAACTATAAAAGAAATTTAAATATATACAGAAAATATATACGTATTTGTAGAATCAACAGGAAAAAATCCTTTCATTTTCCTTTGTCTTTCACCCATCTTTGCTTTTCTGCTTCATAAAAAGCAGTGTCTTGAAATTCTTTCCAGGTCATCTCTTTGTCCATGCCCTGACCTTTGTAAATAGAAAAGACTTTGGCAGGACAGTAGATATATTTCCCTGGTACACCAGGAAAGCTTGTATGTATGTGTGGACTATTTGGGCCCTGCTTCAATTCCATTTTGCAGAATCTGCACAGGCGGCCAGTGGGTTGAACATCAGACCTTTTCCGCTTCTGTTGCCCTCTCTCCTCAACCCGCTTTTTTGTGGCTTCTAGTTCCCTTTGAAAGAACTCGGTCTCAAAAAAATCTTGAAAAGGCATTCTTGGGTTTGTTAGTCCTTCTCCACTGTAGGTTTTAAAAACCTTTGTGGAACAATAGAAGTATCTAATGGAACCTTGCTGATAAAAGAAGTGGATGGACGAGCCATCATTCTCGTACCGAGATTTGGGCTGCCCACAGGCAAGACAAGTCTTTGTCTGCTTCTTCTTCTGTTCTGTATGTTGCTGCTGTTGTTGTTGTTGCTGCTGCTGTCTCTGCATAATTTCCTCCACAATTTTCTCAATGGTCTCGTGACTCAGAGGTGTGGTCAGAGAAGGTGAAGGTGGGTGTATGACTGCTGGGGTCACTGTCATAACCGGAACACTCTTAGTGTCACTACCCTCAGTCAGTGAATGCCAGAGCTGCTGTCTCTCAAGAACCTTTTCTGGACTTGTATTTAAGGAAGAACTGGTATTTAAGAGTTTTGCTAAGTGTTTCAGATACTGTGAGATGTGCAACCTCGTAGTTGAATGAAGCATGCTGTTGGGATCTGTACAGGAGCTGTGGACCATTGCTGCATACTCCTGATCCACAAGCTTAATCATGTCCTTCTTGCCATGGTGTTTCTTCAGTAAATTGTCTATAGCCTCCTTCATTGGGGCTGTCCACCTTTTGTGATCCAACACAAACACCCTACCGCCAGTCTTCACAGGTCCAGTGCGGGTGCTTGCTGGAGAGGCCATCATGGGTAAAGGTGGTGTGATTGTGGTTCCTACATCAATCACAATAACACTTAATCAGCCTTTGACATAGATGATCATGGCCAAAACACTGCTAGTATTTATTATGTGTGACTGCTTGCCTGTCTCAGCACGGCCAGGAAAAGATGAGGATGGCGAGGACACAGGCTGGGCACTGGAGGTTACTACAACAGGAAGTAAACCTTTTTATTTTCATTTTGAATAAAGAAAAAAGGTGTTTATGGGATGACCTTGAGTGTCTATAAAATGCTCACCTGTCTCTGAATGAAGCTCTGTATGGCCAGGAAAAGATGAGGACAGCGAGGGAACAGGCTGGGCACTTGAGGTTTCTACAACAGGAAGTAAACCTTCGTAATTTCCTTTTAAATAAAGAAAAAAAAAAAAGTGTTTATGGGATGACTCTGTGTCTATTAAATGTTCACCTGTCTCTGAATGAAGCTCAACACAGCCAGGAAAAGATGAGGAGATTGAGGGCACAGGCTGGGCACTGAAGGTTACTACAACAGGAAATAAACATTTGTAATTACTTTTTGAATAAAGAAAAATCAAAGGTGTTTATAGGATGACTTTGAGTGTCTGTCAAATGCTTACCTGTCTCTGAATGAAGCTCAGCACGACCAGGAAAAGATGAGGAGAGCAAAAATACAGGCTGGGTGCTGGAGGTTACTACAACAACAACAGAACGTAAAACATTTTGTTAATTTATGGGCAAAAAGTCTTTTAGCAGTGGCTTTTGAGTTCTGAAAGTGTATCTGAAATGTTTACCTGACTCTAGATGAGGACTTGAAGTCACATCAGGAACAGGAGAAGGGTATCGAGACTGGGCTGTGGGTGGGTCACTCTGCTCAGCAGGATTTACAGGTTGAGTGGTCTTGGTCTTGTGCTTTTCCCAGTCCAGTACAACAGGGCGGCATCCAGGTTCAACGTACTCCAGCCCAAATCTTTCTCCAGTATCTCTGTTAGATACCCGAAGGGCAGGATACTTTGGCATACCTAACACCCTTTCTGAGACAGTATTCAGATCAGCAATTAGAGATGGATCAAAGGCTCCTGGAAGCTGAACACCTGGCTGTTTCAGGTCCACTAGACGCTGAAAATTCCAGCGTGCCACTCCAGTCATCCCCTGGGCTTGAAACAGCTCTGACGAGACACGTGTGCCAGTGACCCACTGAGCCTGATGGAAGTGGTAACCCTCTTGCTGAGATGTTCCTCTTATGGGGATCCATACTGGTACTCTGGCCCCCTCACCCTGGACGTGGTTAAGTTGCAGCGTTCCACCATGCCTGTATAGAATTTCACCTGCAACCTCTGGATCACTTAGACAGCCCCGCAGAATGTGAACGCGTTGAATGCGCCATGCTTTAAGCATGGAGGGTTTGTACAGGGGAACACCATTAGGATCTGCTGCCAAATGAAAATGGTGAAAAACATCCTCAACCCTTTTCAGGAGTTCTCCAGGCTGTGGGATCTTTGTTCTGCAGTGTTCTCGAATGTGCTGCTTTGTGGGATTGGCAGGCTGAATCCCACAAAATGTGTATGCATCCTTGAGCTTCTGCAGGTCTTCCTGATCCACCACACTGAAAGCAGCAGACAAGAACTGGCACAAGGAGCTGTAAAGGGCGTGATGCTCAGTAACGCACTCACGGAGGAAGCGCCTCATACAATGGAACAGGTCCAGCTTGATGGTGATGTGCTGGTTAAAGTGAGATCTGGAGGCACAGGTGTTCTGCAAGTTTCCGGAAGTGGCTTCAGCAATAACGTCATCTGTAGTCTGCCATGATTCCCAGTTCTGGTGCTCTGTTTTGTGAGGGTCTGGGACTCTGAATGGTGCACAGCAGTCTCTGAAACAGGAACAGGGAAGCATTATGTTAATGCTGCTGTAGTAATTAGTCAATCAATCTTAAAACTTAAAGTGCTCTATTGTCACGCACTAATTTTGTACTTAATATACTTTCTGTATATATACACACCTAATATACATTAATATAACCAAAATTATTCTTCAGTACTTCTTAAGATACTCTGATATAATCTTAAAATATGTTTTATACAGCAAAAGTATGTTAAAGGGATTAAGAAATACAAATGAACAATGGATTCAAGTGTATTAAAAGTGCTAACTTTAATACAGAGAAAGTATGTTAAAAGCACAATTTAGTTCATAAGCACAGTGCCCCAAAAGAGTGCAGCTGAATACACTTAGATGTGGTTACGTTTATCTTAGGAAGTACTAAAGAATAATTTTTAATATGTTAAGCACAAAATTAACACATGAAAATTTAAGTACTTTGAAAGTGCACTTTTTCAATCCTATAATATTCTTATTATAATCTTCACAATACCCTATGCCTACCTGTCTACCCACTGGTAATGTGCCTTCTCCACACCTGCCATGGTGTACCGGTTTGCGAGTCCCCTGTACATGGGCTCCAATGATTTTTCTGTCTCTGATTGTACCATCACCCATGATAAGATCATCCAGGTTTCATTCATGATGGCATAAGGTGACATTGTGCCAGATGTAAATGTAACCTTCCTGGCCACCTTCCGCGTGTGGTCAGAACGGAAAGCCTGCCCAAAGGTTCCCTGTAGAAGCTTATTAATAGCTTCCTCTTGGTGCTGGTACTCGTACAGGAGACAGTCAGTGAGGTAGTGTGCAGACACAGCAATTCCATTCCATCCACTGGAATCATCATACTCTCCAAAGGGAGCAGGCTGGGTCTCCTTTCTCAGGAACCCTGTGATGCTTTTTTGTCCATACCTTCCAGCCTCAGCATCTAGGATATTCTGACAACTAAGGAGGTAGGCCAAATGGGCACGTTCATATTTCAGGTGCATCATTTCCATCACCTGATTGGCCATGTCAGTGGGTGATTTACCTGTACGTCGCAGTTCATCCAATAAAGATTTACAGATAGCCTTCTTATAAGTAAGAACTGCTGGCAACATGTTTGTGAATCTTTTGGGGAGCTTTTCCAGCCACTGCGGGTTGTCTGCATACCATTTCTTTTTGCAGACTTTGCAGCACAACCTTGAAGAGAATAAGTAATATTGACCTGTGATGCCTGCAATCACACGAGGTCTACCAACACCTGCAGATGTCACCTGTGGCTTTCTACACTCTTCAATGCATGGCAGAGCATAATTGTTCCTCAGCCGAGCCATCAGGGTATCATTTTCAGGCTTCCAAATGAAAAAGGGATGAAGCTGGAAATATCTGGGAGATGGCAGATCAGTGATGGTGTCCATCAGCTCTGGCTGAGGAGGTAAACGCCACAGTGACACTGTCTTCATGGGGTTGCTCACAGGAATTGAGCCAGGCCACAGACCCATGGATTCCAACTCTGTCTTCATCCAGATCCTCTGTTGCTGGGAACACTTCCACTGGCGAACATCATGGTCATAGCTAAGCTGTGGAGGAGGATCTGTGGGATGGGCTGGTGTACCTGGTTGTGATTGAAATGAAGACAGAAGAACAGCTGGACTTACACCTATCAATAAGGCACATGTTTGAAGGATCATGTAGATACTTACTTCGAGTTGTCTTCTGTAGAGAAGCTGGACTGGGCACTGAAAAATCTTTAGGCGCAGAGGACAATGGCTCTACAAATACATAGACAAATAATATAACAATAATAAAAGTCTTTCTTTTCCAATTAAAACTCTGAACAACAACATTCATAATGCAGACATCTGTTAAGCTATATTAAAATCTCTATTATTAAATAATCTCTATTATTAAATATATATATATATTTATTTATTTTTATATTTATATTTACATAAATATATTAATATATATTTGTAGCAGCAGCGTAAAGAAATCATCTTACTGTGTGATGGTTCAGCTATGTGGGAAGTGGTCTCTGAAGATGACATATTAACCCAGCATTAGATTGAAATCAGCTTCATTAAAATTTCTACATTAGTCAAATCTATGTGCAGTATACCCTTACCATCTATGCCGCATTCCTCAAATGTAAGTGTCCTACGAGCTTGACGGGTGTCTGCAGTGCTGCTGTCTCCTGAGAACACGATTCCTCTATTAGCATTCATTTATACACGATATAACGAGGGCGATGATCGCTACATTGCCAAAAGTATGTGGAAACTAATTCTAATTAACAGGTTTGGCTACTACTGTAATCCCAATAAAGGTAAACCTGACCCCACTTATGTTTTGTCCAAAAGGGAGCGAAACCTTTTTTTTTTTTTCTTCATTATGTGGATGCTCTTTTAACTGCAAAAACAGAACCAACAACCACAAATAAGTGCGGTGTTCATGTGTACACATACTTTTGGCCACGAAGTGTATGAATGTGATTCACCAGAACTGCTATATAACTAAGATGGATATTACAAATAATTGTTAGTTAAATATAAATAAATATCACATACCTGTAGTTGGTACTGAAGACTCTGATGGTGACTCTGAACTGGCTGGCTTTTGGACAAGAAACTTCAGCTCTTCAGGAAGGGGCACAGGTGTCTTTTGAGCTGGTACTGGGGCCAAAAGTAAGACACATCAAAAATTTAAAAACAGCAAGTTTATTGTGTTGGTAAACAAGGCAAATATTTGAATACGGGGTCAGAGTTATAATGCATTTACCATCAGCAGGTGGTTTGGAGAGGGCAGGAGAAGGTCCTGAAATATACAACATTTTGTCATCCATTTTAGGATTAGCAACATAAAAGCTGGTGTTTATACAGACAAATTGCTACTCCGTCCAATTTACCCCCCCTCCCCCTCCCCCTCCCCCTCAAAACACACACCCACCCACCCCTTCCCCCCGTTCCCCCCCTTTTCCCCCCCTTTAAAATTAACTTACCCATGGGCTCATCTTGGGCTTTTGATGCAGTAACAGGTGAGGGGTGGGTGGAACGCTGTTTCTTCCACAGGTATTGCTGCAGCTTATACATCCGTGTCCCTGGTACACATGTTTTCTTCATAACGAAGGAAGCAAAACCATCTGCCCTGCTGTCCCAAATCTCCAGCCAGGTACTCTTTGCTCGAGAACCAAAACCAACTAGCTGGTTGTCCTCAGACAAGGCTGCTGGAGCAGCTGGATTTTTGCACAAATAGCTAAGAAGAGACTGGATTTCCTCAAAGCTTTGGGCATAACTGACAAAGGACAACAGGCTGTCCTTGCTGTTACCCTCTGTCATAAAGTCTCCTGCAGCCTCTTCCTGCTGAAGGCTTTTGATCAGGTAGATGGTGTACCCAATGTCATTTTCAAGGAGCCAGCGGAAACACTTCCCCTTGTACTTGCCAAACTGCAAGATATACTCCCCTAACACCTCAATCCTGTCTGAGGCATCACCTCCTCTCTGAGGGACTACAACCAAAGCATTTTGACGGACCAACTCCTGCTTCTTAGGTGCCGACTTGTCCTGTAGCGATGTGTTGTCTTTAATCAGCCTGGTTTGATCAGTCGGCTCCTGAAGAAGATATCCCAATGGCCCTTTCCGGAACACTACTTGAACCCTTCCCGGGAAAAATTCAACTTTTTGGTGCATGATGATCTGTACAACACAAAAATGAGTATCTGTTAGATGTATACATAAAACGTCTCTCAATCTGTATTTGTCTATAATATACACACACACACACACACACACACATACACATATATACATTATATATATATATATATATATATATATACACACTTGTCTTTGAGTTTGGCAGAGTTGAAGGCTTGACCTTTACTTTTGCTGGTTGACATGGGTCACATATTACAGATCATATGGATGACGGTTTTAAAAATTCACTTTGACGTAAGCACATTACACTACAAGCAAGTAACTTACCCATTTAGCAAGGGTATTTCTCCAAAACTTGAAATATGGTTTATCAACGTAATACAAAGAATGCAAACAACATAGAGTACACAATAAACAACTTTTGGAAAAACAAGACCTATATACACGCACCATGAACTGATTTCAGCTAACAAAAGGTATTTTCGATGTGTAGAAACGTATTACTCAAAAAGTCACGCAATTAATAAAGTGGGTAGGATAACGTTGGCTAGCAAACACTACAGGAGCACCACTAAGATGTAGTCGATTAAGCAAAAACATTACATAGTGATTGTAAAAGTCATGTTCATTCATAACTTTGTAAGCAAATCATCATGTGACGCTATAATAATAGTAAAGTAACGCCGAACAATACCTCACCGAGCGAAACAAGCATTTTCGCTCAACAGCTAATGCGATTCCAGCCTTAAAAGCAATAAAACATAAACTGTTATCATATAAAATAACTTACCTTCGATAGATTTGCTGACAATAAGTTGAAATAGATCGCCGCTGTGTGTAATTCAGTCTCCGAATTGTCGAGTTGAAAATGGCGACTTTAAACTTCCCGGGGTGCCAAAACGCGGAAGTGCGCCACAAGGGCGTTAGTGGCCGAAAGTATATTGCATCCGTAGTGTTTTAGCACTACCATTGAAAATGAATGGGAAACGGTTTAGGGCCGTTTAGCAAAAGAATCCCCGGCCGCCGCGTGGGGAAGACCGGGGTTCGATTCCCCGACGGGGAGACCTCGTTCTTTGCTGCCGCCGAACGGCTCGTCCAAAAGTTTTTGGTGCAGCCAGAGGCCACAGAAGGAGCTCTGCTTCGACCTCAGCCGTAGCCAAAAAGGAAATGCGTTGGCCGGGAATCGAACCCGGGTCAACTGCTTGGAAGGCAGCCATGCTAACCTCTATACCACCAACGCAGGCGGTGGATGCCGGCTGTCGCGGGGGCCAAAGGAGCCGAAGCCGTCTTTGTTTGGGCCCGTCCGAGCTTTGGATCCCGTCGTGCGCGACGGAGCGCTGCCTTTCCACGCTGAGCGAAGAAATTCGAAGTTTTGGCACAGGAAGCGCAAAGGCTGCCAACACAGACCACGACGGGGCGCGCTTCGCTCCACTGCGCGGTTGGCGGACGGCCAGACTCACTCTGCTCTTGACGACCCCAGTGCAGCCCTGCTGTGAGCAGAGCCCCCAAAAATACAGGTCACTCGCAAAAGTTCCCCTCCACGGAAATCTTTAGTAGAAGGCGAAAGATTGATGCGTCGATGAAGAGAAACTCGAGCTGCGTGCCCCACCGCCTTGGGCCTGTGCGCTCCCTGTGGTAAACCGCTACGCTCACCAAGGGCAATCTAGGGTGCCGACACCTGCCAACATGACTATCGTCGCCCCCCTCACTCCAAACGGGAGCAGTAAAAGTCAGAAAAGTCCCTGCCATCAGCCAGTTAATCAGGGGGCCAAAGGAGCCGAAGCCATCTTTCTTCGGGACCGCCCGGGGTTTGGATCCCGTCGTGCACGAGAGAGCGCTGCCTTTCCACGCTGAACGAGGACATTTGAGGTTTTGGCGCCAGAGGCGCAAAGGCTGCCAACACTGACCACGACGAGGCGCGCTGCGCTCCACTGCGCGGTTGGCGGACAGCTAAATCCACTCTGCTCTTGACAACCCCAGTGCAGCTCTGTTGTGAGCAGAGCCCCCAAAAATACAGGTCACTCGCAAAGGTTCCCCTCCACGGAAATCTTTAGTAAAAGGCGAAAGATTTATGCGTTGATGAAGAGAAACTCGAGCTGTGTGCCCCACCGCCTTGGGCCTGTGCGCTTCCTGTGGTAAACCACAACGCTCACCAAGGGTAATCTGGGGTGCCGACACCTGCCAACATAATTATCGTCTACCCCCCTCCCCACCCACACTCCAAAGGGGAGGAGTAAAAGTTAGAAAAGTCCCTTCCATCACCCAATTAATCACAAGCCCAATCAAGCCAATGTCATCTCTTTTTTCATGCCCCCGTCTGAGAAGTAAAACCAAAACAAAACCAATAATAATAAAACAAAGGAGTCCAAACCATGACCCGCTGTAATGTGTAGCATCCCAAATGTTGAGAGACTTTAGCTCATGACGGGGCCACCTTGTATTTTATGCAGCAGGGGTTATTCGTTTCGCAAAGTCGGTAATGTCAGGTCGGCTCGGGGAGAGGGACAGCGTGCGCAGCTCCTCGTTAGTATAGTGGACAGTATCTCCGCCTGTCAGCGGGGGGCCGGTCGTGTATAGTTGGAAATCAGTGACAGCCAATGAAATTGAAGTTTTGTTGCCGCTGTCCAAAGTGCTGAATTACTACTCCAGCCAATCAGATTTTTTCACATTATTTTTGGTATGCACGCCTGGACCTGGGTTCGAATCCCACTCATTGTAGTCCCGAGATATGTTTTTTTCAAGAAATCTGAACAACTATAAACAAAAACACTTCATAACATTTAATATTCAGTTTTTAAAAAACAATCTTTAGTTACATAAAATAGTTTTTTTTTATGTTTTTGTGTTTATTGGCCAAAGTAATGCTAATGCATTAAATCAGCACCTTGGACAGCAAAAAGAAGCTGAGCAGATATAATGAAGCAGTCAAAAATATTATTGAAATGTCAATATTAATTTTTTAGATGTTATTCTACAATCTTCAGACTTACAAAATAAAGTTTTTAATAGAAAAGAAAACGATTACACATTTGTTTCACTGTTTATTGGTACACCATTTATATTTCCATTGTATATAACACACTATACCAAAAACAATTAAAAAAATATAATAAAACTATATTGTAAATATATTGTCATGAGGGGAGGATTCTTGAGCCCGCCTCTTTTTATTATTATTACACTCTTTACCCCTCCATTATATTAATTTAAAGGTTTCTAATCAGTTGTTAATCAGTATTTTGTTTTATGCTCTAATAAAAGCCTGATGTAATGTGGACCTGTGACCCATACAGGTGACTTTGCACTCTCTGTGTCATGCTGCTAAGCAATAGTGATATGTAATTAGCTAGACGAAACATAAAACTAACACTATAAAAACTAACACTATAAAAACTAAAACTATAAAAGAAATTTAAATATATACAGAAAATATATACGTATTTGTAGAATCAACAGGAAAAAATCCTTTCATTTTCCTTTGTCTTTCACCCATCTTTGCTTTTCTGCTTCATAAAAAGCAGTGTCTTGAAATTCTTTCCAGGTCATCTCTTTGTCCATGCCCTGACCTTTGTAAATAGAAAAGACTTTGGCAGGACAGTAGATATATTTCCCTGGTACACCAGGAAAGCTTGTATGTATGTGTGGACTATTTGGGCCCTGCTTCAATTCCATTTTGCAGAATCTGCACAGGCGGCCAGTGGGTTGAACATCAGACCTTTTCCGCTTCTGTTGCCCTCTCTCCTCAACCCGCTTTTTTGTGGCTTCTAGTTCCCTTTGAAAGAACTCGGTCTCAAAAAAATCTTGAAAAGGCATTCTTGGGTTTGTTAGTCCTTCTCCACTGTAGGTTTTAAAAACCTTTGTGGAACAATAGAAGTATCTAATGGAACCTTGCTGATAAAAGAAGTGGATGGACGAGCCATCATTCTCGTACCGAGATTTGGGCTGCCCACAGGCAAGACAAGTCTTTGTCTGCTTCTTCTTCTGTTCTGTATGTTGCTGCTGTTGTTGTTGTTGCTGCTGCTGTCTCTGCATAATTTCCTCCACAATTTTCTCAATGGTCTCGTGACTCAGAGGTGTGGTCAGAGAAGGTGAAGGTGGGTGTATGACTGCTGGGGTCACTGTCATAACCGGAACACTCTTAGTGTCACTACCCTCAGTCAGTGAATGCCAGAGCTGCTGTCTCTCAAGAACCTTTTCTGGACTTGTATTTAAGGAAGAACTGGTATTTAAGAGTTTTGCTAAGTGTTTCAGATACTGTGAGATGTGCAACCTCGTAGTTGAATGAAGCATGCTGTTGGGATCTGTACAGGAGCTGTGGACCATTGCTGCATACTCCTGATCCACAAGCTTAATCATGTCCTTCTTGCCATGGTGTTTCTTCAGTAAATTGTCTATAGCCTCCTTCATTGGGGCTGTCCACCTTTTGTGATCCAACACAAACACCCTACCGCCAGTCTTCACAGGTCCAGTGCGGGTGCTTGCTGGAGAGGCCATCATGGGTAAAGGTGGTGTGATTGTGGTTCCTACATCAATCACAATAACACTTAATCAGCCTTTGACATAGATGATCATGGCCAAAACACTGCTAGTATTTATTATGTGTGACTGCTTGCCTGTCTCAGCACGGCCAGGAAAAGATGAGGATGGCGAGGACACAGGCTGGGCACTGGAGGTTACTACAACAGGAAGTAAACCTTTTTATTTTCATTTTGAATAAAGAAAAAAGGTGTTTATGGGATGACCTTGAGTGTCTATAAAATGCTCACCTGTCTCTGAATGAAGCTCTGTATGGCCAGGAAAAGATGAGGACAGCGAGGGAACAGGCTGGGCACTTGAGGTTTCTACAACAGGAAGTAAACCTTCGTAATTTCCTTTTAAATAAAGAAAAAAAAAAAAGTGTTTATGGGATGACTCTGTGTCTATTAAATGTTCACCTGTCTCTGAATGAAGCTCAACACAGCCAGGAAAAGATGAGGAGATTGAGGGCACAGGCTGGGCACTGAAGGTTACTACAACAGGAAATAAACATTTGTAATTACTTTTTGAATAAAGAAAAATCAAAGGTGTTTATAGGATGACTTTGAGTGTCTGTCAAATGCTTACCTGTCTCTGAATGAAGCTCAGCACGACCAGGAAAAGATGAGGAGAGCAAAAATACAGGCTGGGTGCTGGAGGTTACTACAACAACAACAGAACGTAAAACATTTTGTTAATTTATGGGCAAAAAGTCTTTTAGCAGTGGCTTTTGAGTTCTGAAAGTGTATCTGAAATGTTTACCTGACTCTAGATGAGGACTTGAAGTCACATCAGGAACAGGAGAAGGGTATCGAGACTGGGCTGTGGGTGGGTCACTCTGCTCAGCAGGATTTACAGGTTGAGTGGTCTTGGTCTTGTGCTTTTCCCAGTCCAGTACAACAGGGCGGCATCCAGGTTCAACGTACTCCAGCCCAAATCTTTCTCCAGTATCTCTGTTAGATACCCGAAGGGCAGGATACTTTGGCATACCTAACACCCTTTCTGAGACAGTATTCAGATCAGCAATTAGAGATGGATCAAAGGCTCCTGGAAGCTGAACACCTGGCTGTTTCAGGTCCACTAGACGCTGAAAATTCCAGCGTGCCACTCCAGTCATCCCCTGGGCTTGAAACAGCTCTGACGAGACACGTGTGCCAGTGACCCACTGAGCCTGATGGAAGTGGTAACCCTCTTGCTGAGATGTTCCTCTTATGGGGATCCATACTGGTACTCTGGCCCCCTCACCCTGGACGTGGTTAAGTTGCAGCGTTCCACCATGCCTGTATAGAATTTCACCTGCAACCTCTGGATCACTTAGACAGCCCCGCAGAATGTGAACGCGTTGAATGCGCCATGCTTTAAGCATGGAGGGTTTGTACAGGGGAACACCATTAGGATCTGCTGCCAAATGAAAATGGTGAAAAACATCCTCAACCCTTTTCAGGAGTTCTCCAGGCTGTGGGATCTTTGTTCTGCAGTGTTCTCGAATGTGCTGCTTTGTGGGATTGGCAGGCTGAATCCCACAAAATGTGTATGCATCCTTGAGCTTCTGCAGGTCTTCCTGATCCACCACACTGAAAGCAGCAGACAAGAACTGGCACAAGGAGCTGTAAAGGGCGTGATGCTCAGTAACGCACTCACGGAGGAAGCGCCTCATACAATGGAACAGGTCCAGCTTGATGGTGATGTGCTGGTTAAAGTGAGATCTGGAGGCACAGGTGTTCTGCAAGTTTCCGGAAGTGGCTTCAGCAATAACGTCATCTGTAGTCTGCCATGATTCCCAGTTCTGGTGCTCTGTTTTGTGAGGGTCTGGGACTCTGAATGGTGCACAGCAGTCTCTGAAACAGGAACAGGGAAGCATTATGTTAATGCTGCTGTAGTAATTAGTCAATCAATCTTAAAACTTAAAGTGCTCTATTGTCACGCACTAATTTTGTACTTAATATACTTTCTGTATATATACACACCTAATATACATTAATATAACCAAAATTATTCTTCAGTACTTCTTAAGATACTCTGATATAATCTTAAAATATGTTTTATACAGCAAAAGTATGTTAAAGGGATTAAGAAATACAAATGAACAATGGATTCAAGTGTATTAAAAGTGCTAACTTTAATACAGAGAAAGTATGTTAAAAGCACAATTTAGTTCATAAGCACAGTGCCCCAAAAGAGTGCAGCTGAATACACTTAGATGTGGTTACGTTTATCTTAGGAAGTACTAAAGAATAATTTTTAATATGTTAAGCACAAAATTAACACATGAAAATTTAAGTACTTTGAAAGTGCACTTTTTCAATCCTATAATATTCTTATTATAATCTTCACAATACCCTATGCCTACCTGTCTACCCACTGGTAATGTGCCTTCTCCACACCTGCCATGGTGTACCGGTTTGCGAGTCCCCTGTACATGGGCTCCAATGATTTTTCTGTCTCTGATTGTACCATCACCCATGATAAGATCATCCAGGTTTCATTCATGATGGCATAAGGTGACATTGTGCCAGATGTAAATGTAACCTTCCTGGCCACCTTCCGCGTGTGGTCAGAACGGAAAGCCTGCCCAAAGGTTCCCTGTAGAAGCTTATTAATAGCTTCCTCTTGGTGCTGGTACTCGTACAGGAGACAGTCAGTGAGGTAGTGTGCAGACACAGCAATTCCATTCCATCCACTGGAATCATCATACTCTCCAAAGGGAGCAGGCTGGGTCTCCTTTCTCAGGAACCCTGTGATGCTTTTTTGTCCATACCTTCCAGCCTCAGCATCTAGGATATTCTGACAACTAAGGAGGTAGGCCAAATGGGCACGTTCATATTTCAGGTGCATCATTTCCATCACCTGATTGGCCATGTCAGTGGGTGATTTACCTGTACGTCGCAGTTCATCCAATAAAGATTTACAGATAGCCTTCTTATAAGTAAGAACTGCTGGCAACATGTTTGTGAATCTTTTGGGGAGCTTTTCCAGCCACTGCGGGTTGTCTGCATACCATTTCTTTTTGCAGACTTTGCAGCACAACCTTGAAGAGAATAAGTAATATTGACCTGTGATGCCTGCAATCACACGAGGTCTACCAACACCTGCAGATGTCACCTGTGGCTTTCTACACTCTTCAATGCATGGCAGAGCATAATTGTTCCTCAGCCGAGCCATCAGGGTATCATTTTCAGGCTTCCAAATGAAAAAGGGATGAAGCTGGAAATATCTGGGAGATGGCAGATCAGTGATGGTGTCCATCAGCTCTGGCTGAGGAGGTAAACGCCACAGTGACACTGTCTTCATGGGGTTGCTCACAGGAATTGAGCCAGGCCACAGACCCATGGATTCCAACTCTGTCTTCATCCAGATCCTCTGTTGCTGGGAACACTTCCACTGGCGAACATCATGGTCATAGCTAAGCTGTGGAGGAGGATCTGTGGGATGGGCTGGTGTACCTGGTTGTGATTGAAATGAAGACAGAAGAACAGCTGGACTTACACCTATCAATAAGGCACATGTTTGAAGGATCATGTAGATACTTACTTCGAGTTGTCTTCTGTAGAGAAGCTGGACTGGGCACTGAAAAATCTTTAGGCGCAGAGGACAATGGCTCTACAAATACATAGACAAATAATATAACAATAATAAAAGTCTTTCTTTTCCAATTAAAACTCTGAACAACAACATTCATAATGCAGACATCTGTTAAGCTATATTAAAATCTCTATTATTAAATAATCTCTATTATTAAATATATATATATATTTATTTATTTTTATATTTATATTTACATAAATATATTAATATATATTTGTAGCAGCAGCGTAAAGAAATCATCTTACTGTGTGATGGTTCAGCTATGTGGGAAGTGGTCTCTGAAGATGACATATTAACCCAGCATTAGATTGAAATCAGCTTCATTAAAATTTCTACATTAGTCAAATCTATGTGCAGTATACCCTTACCATCTATGCCGCATTCCTCAAATGTAAGTGTCCTACGAGCTTGACGGGTGTCTGCAGTGCTGCTGTCTCCTGAGAACACGATTCCTCTATTAGCATTCATTTATACACGATATAACGAGGGCGATGATCGCTACATTGCCAAAAGTATGTGGAAACTAATTCTAATTAACAGGTTTGGCTACTACTGTAATCCCAATAAAGGTAAACCTGACCCCACTTATGTTTTGTCCAAAAGGGAGCGAAACCTTTTTTTTTTTTTCTTCATTATGTGGATGCTCTTTTAACTGCAAAAACAGAACCAACAACCACAAATAAGTGCGGTGTTCATGTGTACACATACTTTTGGCCACGAAGTGTATGAATGTGATTCACCAGAACTGCTATATAACTAAGATGGATATTACAAATAATTGTTAGTTAAATATAAATAAATATCACATACCTGTAGTTGGTACTGAAGACTCTGATGGTGACTCTGAACTGGCTGGCTTTTGGACAAGAAACTTCAGCTCTTCAGGAAGGGGCACAGGTGTCTTTTGAGCTGGTACTGGGGCCAAAAGTAAGACACATCAAAAATTTAAAAACAGCAAGTTTATTGTGTTGGTAAACAAGGCAAATATTTGAATACGGGGTCAGAGTTATAATGCATTTACCATCAGCAGGTGGTTTGGAGAGGGCAGGAGAAGGTCCTGAAATATACAACATTTTGTCATCCATTTTAGGATTAGCAACATAAAAGCTGGTGTTTATACAGACAAATTGCTACTCCGTCCAATTTACCCCCCCTCCCCCTCCCCCTCCCCCTCAAAACACACACCCACCCACCCCTTCCCCCCGTTCCCCCCTTTTCCCCCCCTTTAAAATTAACTTACCCATGGGCTCATCTTGGGCTTTTGATGCAGTAACAGGTGAGGGGTGGGTGGAACGCTGTTTCTTCCACAGGTATTGCTGCAGCTTATACATCCGTGTCCCTGGTACACATGTTTTCTTCATAACGAAGGAAGCAAAACCATCTGCCCTGCTGTCCCAAATCTCCAGCCAGGTACTCTTTGCTCGAGAACCAAAACCAACTAGCTGGTTGTCCTCAGACAAGGCTGCTGGAGCAGCTGGATTTTTGCACAAATAGCTAAGAAGAGACTGGATTTCCTCAAAGCTTTGGGCATAACTGACAAAGGACAACAGGCTGTCCTTGCTGTTACCCTCTGTCATAAAGTCTCCTGCAGCCTCTTCCTGCTGAAGGCTTTTGATCAGGTAGATGGTGTACCCAATGTCATTTTCAAGGAGCCAGCGGAAACACTTCCCCTTGTACTTGCCAAACTGCAAGATATACTCCCCTAACACCTCAATCCTGTCTGAGGCATCACCTCCTCTCTGAGGGACTACAACCAAAGCATTTTGACGGACCAACTCCTGCTTCTTAGGTGCCGACTTGTCCTGTAGCGATGTGTTGTCTTTAATCAGCCTGGCTTGATCAGTCGGCTCCTGAAGAAGATATCCCAATGGCCCTTTCCGGAACACTACTTGAACCCTTCCCGGGAAAAATTCAACTTTTTGGTGCATGATGATCTGTACAACACAAAAATGAGTATCTGTTAGATGTATACATAAAACGTCTCTCAATCTGTATTTGTCTATAATATACACACACACACACACACACACACATACACATATATACATTATATATATATATATATATATATATATACACACTTGTCTTTGAGTTTGGCAGAGTTGAAGGCTTGACCTTTACTTTTGCTGGTTGACATGGGTCACATATTACAGATCATATGGATGACGGTTTTAAAAATTCACTTTGACGTAAGCACATTACACTACAAGCAAGTAACTTACCCATTTAGCAAGGGTATTTCTCCAAAACTTGAAATATGGTTTATCAACGTAATACAAAAAATGCAAACAACATAGAGTACACAATAAACAACTTTTGGAAAAACAAGACCTATATACACGCACCATGAACTGATTTCAGCTAACAAAAGGTATTTTCGATGTGTAGAAACGTATTACTCAAAAAGTCACGCAATTAATAAAGTGGGTAGGATAACGTTGGCTAGCAAACACTACAGGAGCACCACTAAGATGTAGTCGATTAAGCAAAAACATTACATAGTGATTGTAAAAGTCATGTTCATTCATAACTTTGTAAGCAAATCATCATGTGACGCTATAATAATAGTAAAGTAACGCCGAACAATACCTCACCGAGCGAAACAAGCATTTTCGCTCAACAGCTAATGCGATTCCAGCCTTAAAAGCAATAAAACATAAACTGTTATCATATAAAATAACTTACCTTCGATAGATTTGCTGACAATAAGTTGAAATAGATCGCCGCTGTGTGTATTTCAGTCTCCGAATTGTCGAGTTGAAAATGGCGACTTTAAACTTCCCGGGGTGCCAAAACGCGGAAGTGCGCCACAAGGGCGTTAGTGGCCGAAAGTATATTGCATCCGTAGTGTTTTAGCACTACCATTGAAAATGAATGGGAAACGGTTTAGGGCCGTTTAGCAAAAGAATCCCCGGCCGCCGCGCGGGGAAGACCGGGGTTCGATTCCCCGACGGGGAGACCTCGTTCTTTGCTGCCGCCGAACGGCTCGTCCAAAAGTTTTTGGTGCAGCCAGAGGCCACAGAAGGAGCTCTGCTTCGACCTCAGCCGTAGCCAAAAAGGAAATGCGTTGGCCGGGAATCGAACCCGGGTCAACTGCTTGGAAGGCAGCCATGCTAACCTCTATACCACCAACGCAGGCGGTGGATGCCGGCTGTCGCGGGGGCCAAAGGAGCCGAAGCCGTCTTTGTTTGGGCCCGTCCGGGCTTTGGATCCCGTCGTGCGCGACGGAGCGCTGCCTTTCCACGCTGAGCGAAGAAATTCGAAGTTTTGGCGCAGGAAGCGCAAAGGCTGCCAACACAGACCACGACGGGGCGCGCTTCGCTCCACTGCGCGGTTGGCGGACGGCCAGACTCACTCTGCTCTTAACGACCCCAGTGCAGCCCTGCTGTGAGCAGAGCCCCCAAAAATACAGGTCACTCGCAAAAGTTCCCCTCCACGGAAATCTTTAGTAAAAGGCGAAAGATTTATGCGTCGATGAAGAGAAACTCGAGCTGCGTGCCCCACCGCCTTGGGCCTGTGCGCTCCCTGTGGTAAACCGCTACGCTCACCAAGGGCAATCTAGGGTGCCGACACCTGCCAACATGACTATCGTCGCCCCCCTCACTCCAAACGGGAGCAGTAAAAGTCAGAAAAGTCCCTGCCATCAGCCAGTTAATCAGGGGGCCAAAGGAGCCGAAGCCATCTTTCTTCGGGACCGCCCGGGGTTTGGATCCCGTCGTGCACGAGAGAGCGCTGCCTTTCCACGCTGAACGAGACATTTGAGGTTTTGGCGCCAGAGGCGCAAAGGCTGCCAACACTGACCACGACGAGGCGCGCTGCGCTCCACTGCGCGGTTGGCGGACAGCTAAATCCACTCTGCTCTTGACAACCCCAGTGCAGCTCTGCTGTGAGCAGAGCCCCCAAAAATACAGGTCACTCGCAAAGGTTCCCCTCCACGGAAATCTTTAGTAAAAGGCGAAAGATTTATGCGTTGATGAAGAGAAACTCGAGCTGTGTGCCCCACTGCCTTGGGCCTGTGCGCTTCCTGTGGTAAACCACAACGCTCACCAAGGGTAATCTGGGGTGCCGACACCTGCCAACATAATTATCGTCTACCCCCCTCCCCACCCACACTCCAAAGGGGAGGAGTAAAAGTTAGAAAAGTCCCTTCCATCACCCAATTAATCACAAGCCCAATCAAGCCAATGTCATCTCTTTTTTCATGCCCCCGTCTGAGAAGTAAAACCAAAACAAAACCAATAATAATAAAACAAAGGAGTCCAAACCATGACCCGCTGTAATGTGTAGCATCCCAAATGTTGAGAGACTTTAGCTCATGACGGGGCCACCTTGTATTTTATGCAGCAGGGGTTATTCGTTTCGCAAAGTCGGTAATGTCAGGTCGGCTCGGGGAGAGGGACAGCGTGCGCAGCTCCTCGTTAGTATAGTGGACAGTATCTCCGCCTGTCAGCGGGGGGCCGGTCGTGTATAGTTGGAAATCAGTGACAGCCAATGAAATTGAAGTTTTGTTGCCGCTGTCCAAAGTGCTGAATTACTACTCCAGCCAATCAGATTTTTTCACATTATTTTTGGTATGCACGCCTGGACCTGGGTTCGAATCCCACTCATTGTAGTCCCGAGATATGTTTTTTTCAAGAAATCTGAACAACTATAAACAAAAACACTTCATAACATTTAATATTCAGTTTTTAAAAAACAATCTTTAGTTACATAAAATAGTTTTTTTTTATGTTTTTGTGTTTATTGGCCAAAGTAATGCTAATGCATTAAATCAGCACCTTGGACAGCAAAAAGAAGCTGAGCAGATATAATGAAGCAGTCAAAAATATTATTGAAATGTCAATATTAATTTTTTAGATGTTATTCTACAATCTTCAGACTTACAAAATAAAGTTTTTAATAGAAAAGAAAACGATTACACATTTGTTTCACTGTTTATTGGTACACCATTTATATTTCCATTGTATATAACACACTATACCAAAAACAATTAAAAAAATATAATAAAACTATATTGTAAATATATTGTCATGAGGGGAGGATTCTTGAGCCCGCCTCTTTTTATTATTATTACACTCTTTACCCCTCCATTATATTAATTTAAAGGTTTCTAATCAGTTGTTAATCAGTATTTTGTTTTATGCTCTAATAAAAGCCTGATGTAATGTGGACCTGTGACCCATACAGGTGACTTTGCACTCTCTGTGTCATGCTGCTAAGCAATAGTGATATGTAATTAGCTAGACGAAACATAAAACTAACACTATAAAAACTAACACTATAAAAACTAAAACTATAAAAGAAATTTAAATATATACAGAAAATATATACGTATTTGTAGAATCAACAGGAAAAAATCCTTTCATTTTCCTTTGTCTTTCACCCATCTTTGCTTTTCTGCTTCATAAAAAGCAGTGTCTTGAAATTCTTTCCAGGTCATCTCTTTGTCCATGCCCTGACCTTTGTAAATAGAAAAGACTTTGGCAGGACAGTAGATATATTTCCCTGGTACACCAGGAAAGCTTGTATGTATGTGTGGACTATTTGGGCCCTGCTTCAATTCCATTTTGCAGAATCTGCACAGGCGGCCAGTGGGTTGAACATCAGACCTTTTCCGCTTCTGTTGCCCTCTCTCCTCAACCCGCTTTTTTGTGGCTTCTAGTTCCCTTTGAAAGAACTCGGTCTCAAAAAAATCTTGAAAAGGCATTCTTGGGTTTGTTAGTCCTTCTCCACTGTAGGTTTTAAAAACCTTTGTGGAACAATAGAAGTATCTAATGGAACCTTGCTGATAAAAGAAGTGGATGGACGAGCCATCATTCTCGTACCGAGATTTGGGCTGCCCACAGGCAAGACAAGTCTTTGTCTGCTTCTTCTTCTGTTCTGTATGTTGCTGCTGTTGTTGTTGTTGCTGCTGCTGTCTCTGCATAATTTCCTCCACAATTTTCTCAATGGTCTCGTGACTCAGAGGTGTGGTCAGAGAAGGTGAAGGTGGGTGTATGACTGCTGGGGTCACTGTCATAACCGGAACACTCTTAGTGTCACTACCCTCAGTCAGTGAATGCCAGAGCTGCTGTCTCTCAAGAACCTTTTCTGGACTTGTATTTAAGGAAGAACTGGTATTTAAGAGTTTTGCTAAGTGTTTCAGATACTGTGAGATGTGCAACCTCGTAGTTGAATGAAGCATGCTGTTGGGATCTGTACAGGAGCTGTGGACCATTGCTGCATACTCCTGATCCACAAGCTTAATCATGTCCTTCTTGCCATGGTGTTTCTTCAGTAAATTGTCTATAGCCTCCTTCATTGGGGCTGTCCACCTTTTGTGATCCAACACAAACACCCTACCGCCAGTCTTCACAGGTCCAGTGCGGGTGCTTGCTGGAGAGGCCATCATGGGTAAAGGTGGTGTGATTGTGGTTCCTACATCAATCACAATAACACTTAATCAGCCTTTGACATAGATGATCATGGCCAAAACACTGCTAGTATTTATTATGTGTGACTGCTTGCCTGTCTCAGCACGGCCAGGAAAAGATGAGGATGGCGAGGACACAGGCTGGGCACTGGAGGTTACTACAACAGGAAGTAAACCTTTTTATTTTCATTTTGAATAAAGAAAAAAGGTGTTTATGGGATGACCTTGAGTGTCTATAAAATGCTCGCAGCTACTGTCTCTGAATGAAGCTCAGCGCAGCCAGGAAAAGATGAGGACAGCGAGGGAACAGGCTGGGCACTTGAGGTTTCTACAACAGGAAGTAAACCTTCGTAATTTCCTTTTAAATAAAGAAAAAAAAAAAAGTGTTTATGGGATGACTCTGTGTCTATTAAATGTTCACCTGTCTCTGAATGAAGCTCAACACAGCCAGGAAAAGATGAGGAGATTGAGGGCACAGGCTGGGCACTGAAGGTTACTACAACAGGAAATAAACATTTGTAATTACTTTTTGAATAAAGAAAAATCAAAGGTGTTTATAGGATGACTTTGAGTGTCTGTCAAATGCTTACCTGTCTCTGAATGAAGCTCAGCACGACCAGGAAAAGATGAGGAGAGCAAAAATACAGGCTGGGTGCTGGAGGTTACTACAACAACAACAGAACGTAAAACATTTTGTTAATTTATGGGCAAAAAGTCTTTTAGCAGTGGCTTTTGAGTTCTGAAAGTGTATCTGAAATGTTTACCTGACTCTAGATGAGGACTTGAAGTCACATCAGGAACAGGAGAAGGGTATCGAGACTGGGCTGTGGGTGGGTCACTCTGCTCAGCAGGATTTACAGGTTGAGTGGTCTTGGTCTTGTGCTTTTCCCAGTCCAGTACAACAGGGCGGCATCCAGGTTCAACGTACTCCAGCCCAAATCTTTCTCCAGTATCTCTGTTAGATACCCGAAGGGCAGGATACTTTGGCATACCTAACACCCTTTCTGAGACAGTATTCAGATCAGCAATTAGAGATGGATCAAAGGCTCCTGGAAGCTGAACACCTGGCTGTTTCAGGTCCACTAGACGCTGAAAATTCCAGCGTGCCACTCCAGTCATCCCCTGGGCTTGAAACAGCTCTGACGAGACACGTGTGCCAGTGACCCACTGAGCCTGATGGAAGTGGTAACCCTCTTGCTGAGATGTTCCTCTTATGGGGATCCATACTGGTACTCTGGCCCCCTCACCCTGGACGTGGTTAAGTTGCAGCGTTCCACCATGCCTGTATAGAATTTCACCTGCAACCTCTGGATCACTTAGACAGCCCCGCAGAATGTGAACGCGTTGAATGCGCCATGCTTTAAGCATGGAGGGTTTGTACAGGGGAACACCATTAGGATCTGCTGCCAAATGAAAATGGTGAAAAACATCCTCAACCCTTTTCAGGAGTTCTCCAGGCTGTGGGATCTTTGTTCTGCAGTGTTCTCGAATGTGCTGCTTTGTGGGATTGGCAGGCTGAATCCCACAAAATGTGTATGCATCCTTGAGCTTCTGCAGGTCTTCCTGATCCACCACACTGAAAGCAGCAGACAAGAACTGGCACAAGGAGCTGTAAAGGGCGTGATGCTCAGTAACGCACTCACGGAGGAAGCGCCTCATACAATGGAACAGGTCCAGCTTGATGGTGATGTGCTGGTTAAAGTGAGATCTGGAGGCACAGGTGTTCTGCAAGTTTCCGGAAGTGGCTTCAGCAATAACGTCATCTGTAGTCTGCCATGATTCCCAGTTCTGGTGCTCTGTTTTGTGAGGGTCTGGGACTCTGAATGGTGCACAGCAGTCTCTGAAACAGGAACAGGGAAGCATTATGTTAATGCTGCTGTAGTAATTAGTCAATCAATCTTAAAACTTAAAGTGCTCTATTGTCACGCACTAATTTTGTACTTAATATACTTTCTGTATATATACACACCTAATATACATTAATATAACCAAAATTATTCTTCAGTACTTCTTAAGATACTCTGATATAATCTTAAAATATGTTTTATACAGCAAAAGTATGTTAAAGGGATTAAGAAATACAAATGAACAATGGATTCAAGTGTATTAAAAGTGCTAACTTTAATACAGAGAAAGTATGTTAAAAGCACAATTTAGTTCATAAGCACAGTGCCCCAAAAGAGTGCAGCTGAATACACTTAGATGTGGTTACGTTTATCTTAGGAAGTACTAAAGAATAATTTTTAATATGTTAAGCACAAAATTAACACATGAAAATTTAAGTACTTTGAAAGTGCACTTTTTCAATCCTATAATATTCTTATTATAATCTTCACAATACCCTATGCCTACCTGTCTACCCACTGGTAATGTGCCTTCTCCACACCTGCCATGGTGTACCGGTTTGCGAGTCCCCTGTACATGGGCTCCAATGATTTTTCTGTCTCTGATTGTACCATCACCCATGATAAGATCATCCAGGTTTCATTCATGATGGCATAAGGTGACATTGTGCCAGATGTAAATGTAACCTTCCTGGCCACCTTCCGCGTGTGGTCAGAACGGAAAGCCTGCCCAAAGGTTCCCTGTAGAAGCTTATTAATAGCTTCCTCTTGGTGCTGGTACTCGTACAGGAGACAGTCAGTGAGGTAGTGTGCAGACACAGCAATTCCATTCCATCCACTGGAATCATCATACTCTCCAAAGGGAGCAGGCTGGGTCTCCTTTCTCAGGAACCCTGTGATGCTTTTTTGTCCATACCTTCCAGCCTCAGCATCTAGGATATTCTGACAACTAAGGAGGTAGGCCAAATGGGCACGTTCATATTTCAGGTGCATCATTTCCATCACCTGATTGGCCATGTCAGTGGGTGATTTACCTGTACGTCGCAGTTCATCCAATAAAGATTTACAGATAGCCTTCTTATAAGTAAGAACTGCTGGCAACATGTTTGTGAATCTTTTGGGGAGCTTTTCCAGCCACTGCGGGTTGTCTGCATACCATTTCTTTTTGCAGACTTTGCAGCACAACCTTGAAGAGAATAAGTAATATTGACCTGTGATGCCTGCAATCACACGAGGTCTACCAACACCTGCAGATGTCACCTGTGGCTTTCTACACTCTTCAATGCATGGCAGAGCATAATTGTTCCTCAGCCGAGCCATCAGGGTATCATTTTCAGGCTTCCAAATGAAAAAGGGATGAAGCTGGAAATATCTGGGAGATGGCAGATCAGTGATGGTGTCCATCAGCTCTGGCTGAGGAGGTAAACGCCACAGTGACACTGTCTTCATGGGGTTGCTCACAGGAATTGAGCCAGGCCACAGACCCATGGATTCCAACTCTGTCTTCATCCAGATCCTCTGTTGCTGGGAACACTTCCACTGGCGAACATCATGGTCATAGCTAAGCTGTGGAGGAGGATCTGTGGGATGGGCTGGTGTACCTGGTTGTGATTGAAATGAAGACAGAAGAACAGCTGGACTTACACCTATCAATAAGGCACATGTTTGAAGGATCATGTAGATACTTACTTCGAGTTGTCTTCTGTAGAGAAGCTGGACTGGGCACTGAAAAATCTTTAGGCGCAGAGGACAATGGCTCTACAAATACATAGACAAATAATATAACAATAATAAAAGTCTTTCTTTTCCAATTAAAACTCTGAACAACAACATTCATAATGCAGACATCTGTTAAGCTATATTAAAATCTCTATTATTAAATAATCTCTATTATTAAATATATATATATATATTTATTTATTTTTATATTTATATTTACATAAATATATTAATATATATTTGTAGCAGCAGCGTAAAGAAATCATCTTACTGTGTGATGGTTCAGCTATGTGGGAAGTGGTCTCTGAAGATGACATATTAACCCAGCATTAGATTGAAATCAGCTTCATTAAAATTTCTACATTAGTCAAATCTATGTGCAGTATACCCTTACCATCTATGCCGCATTCCTCAAATGTAAGTGTCCTACGAGCTTGACGGGTGTCTGCAGTGCTGCTGTCTCCTGAGAACACGATTCCTCTATTAGCATTCATTTATACACGATATAACGAGGGCGATGATCGCTACATTGCCAAAAGTATGTGGAAACTAATTCTAATTAACAGGTTTGGCTACTACTGTAATCCCAATAAAGGTAAACCTGACCCCACTTATGTTTTGTCCAAAAGGGAGCGAAACCTTTTTTTTTTTTTCTTCATTATGTGGATGCTCTTTTAACTGCAAAAACAGAACCAACAACCACAAATAAGTGCGGTGTTCATGTGTACACATACTTTTGGCCACGAAGTGTATGAATGTGATTCACCAGAACTGCTATATAACTAAGATGGATATTACAAATAATTGTTAGTTAAATATAAATAAATATCACATACCTGTAGTTGGTACTGAAGACTCTGATGGTGACTCTGAACTGGCTGGCTTTTGGACAAGAAACTTCAGCTCTTCAGGAAGGGGCACAGGTGTCTTTTGAGCTGGTACTGGGGCCAAAAGTAAGACACATCAAAAATTTAAAAACAGCAAGTTTATTGTGTTGGTAAACAAGGCAAATATTTGAATACGGGGTCAGAGTTATAATGCATTTACCATCAGCAGGTGGTTTGGAGAGGGCAGGAGAAGGTCCTGAAATATACAACATTTTGTCATCCATTTTAGGATTAGCAACATAAAAGCTGGTGTTTATACAGACAAATTGCTACTCCGTCCAATTTACCCCCCCCCTCCCCCTCCCCCTCAAAACACACACCCACCCACCCCTTCCCCCCGTTCCCCCCTTTTCCCCCCCTTTAAAATTAACTTACCCATGGGCTCATCTTGGGCTTTTGATGCAGTAACAGGTGAGGGGTGGGTGGAACGCTGTTTCTTCCACAGGTATTGCTGCAGCTTATACATCCGTGTCCCTGGTACACATGTTTTCTTCATAACGAAGGAAGCAAAACCATCTGCCCTGCTGTCCCAAATCTCCAGCCAGGTACTCTTTGCTCGAGAACCAAAACCAACTAGCTGGTTGTCCTCAGACAAGGCTGCTGGAGCAGCTGGATTTTTGCACAAATAGCTAAGAAGAGACTGGATTTCCTCAAAGCTTTGGGCATAACTGACAAAGGACAACAGGCTGTCCTTGCTGTTACCCTCTGTCATAAAGTCTCCTGCAGCCTCTTCCTGCTGAAGGCTTTTGATCAGGTAGATGGTGTACCCAATGTCATTTTCAAGGAGCCAGCGGAAACACTTCCCCTTGTACTTGCCAAACTGCAAGATATACTCCCCTAACACCTCAATCCTGTCTGAGGCATCACCTCCTCTCTGAGGGACTACAACCAAAGCATTTTGACGGACCAACTCCTGCTTCTTAGGTGCCGACTTGTCCTGTAGCGATGTGTTGTCTTTAATCAGCCTGGTTTGATCAGTCGGCTCCTGAAGAAGATATCCCAATGGCCCTTTCCGGAACACTACTTGAACCCTTCCCGGGAAAAATTCAACTTTTTGGTGCATGATGATCTGTACAACACAAAAATGAGTATCTGTTAGATGTATACATAAAACGTCTCTCAATCTGTATTTGTCTATAATATACACACACACACACACACACACACATACACATATATACATTATATATATATATATATATATATATATACACACTTGTCTTTGAGTTTGGCAGAGTTGAAGGCTTGACCTTTACTTTTGCTGGTTGACATGGGTCACATATTACAGATCATATGGATGACGGTTTTAAAAATTCACTTTGACGTAAGCACATTACACTACAAGCAAGTAACTTACCCATTTAGCAAGGGTATTTCTCCAAAACTTGAAATATGGTTTATCAACGTAATACAAAGAATGCAAACAACATAGAGTACACAATAAACAACTTTTGGAAAAACAAGACCTATATACACGCACCATGAACTGATTTCAGCTAACAAAAGGTATTTTCGATGTGTAGAAACGTATTACTCAAAAAGTCACGCAATTAATAAAGTGGGTAGGATAACGTTGGCTAGCAAACACTACAGGAGCACCACTAAGATGTAGTCGATTAAGCAAAAACATTACATAGTGATTGTAAAAGTCATGTTCATTCATAACTTTGTAAGCAAATCATCATGTGACGCTATAATAATAGTAAAGTAACGCCGAACAATACCTCACCGAGCGAAACAAGCATTTTCGCTCAACAGCTAATGCGATTCCAGCCTTAAAAGCAATAAAACATAAACTGTTATCATATAAAATAACTTACCTTCGATAGATTTGCTGACAATAAGTTGAAATAGATCGCCGCTGTGTGTAATTCAGTCTCCGAATTGTCGAGTTGAAAATGGCGACTTTAAACTTCCCGGGGTGCCAAAACGCGGAAGTGCGCCACAAGGGCGTTAGTGGCCGAAAGTATATTGCATCCGTAGTGTTTTAGCACTACCATTGAAAATGAATGGGAAACGGTTTAGGGCCGTTTAGCAAAAGAATCCCCGGCCGCCGCGTGGGGAAGACCGGGGTTCGATTCCCCGACGGGGAGACCTCGTTCTTTGCTGCCGCCGAACGGCTCGTCCAAAAGTTTTTGGTGCAGCCAGAGGCCACAGAAGGAGCTCTGCTTCGACCTCAGCCGTAGCCAAAAAGGAAATGCGTTGGCCGGGAATCGAACCCGGGTCAACTGCTTGGAAGGCAGCCATGCTAACCTCTATACCACCAACGCAGGCGGTGGATGCCGGCTGTCGCGGGGGCCAAAGGAGCCGAAGCCGTCTTTGTTTGGGCCCGTCCGAGCTTTGGATCCCGTCGTGCGCGACGGAGCGCTGCCTTTCCACGCTGAGCGAAGAAATTCGAAGTTTTGGCACAGGAAGCGCAAAGGCTGCCAACACAGACCACGACGGGGCGCGCTTCGCTCCACTGCGCGGTTGGCGGACGGCCAGACTCACTCTGCTCTTGACGACCCCAGTGCAGCCCTGCTGTGAGCAGAGCCCCCAAAAATACAGGTCACTCGCAAAAGTTCCCCTCCACGGAAATCTTTAGTAGAAGGCGAAAGATTGATGCGTCGATGAAGAGAAACTCGAGCTGCGTGCCCCACCGCCTTGGGCCTGTGCGCTCCCTGTGGTAAACCGCTACGCTCACCAAGGGCAATCTAGGGTGCCGACACCTGCCAACATGACTATCGTCGCCCCCCTCACTCCAAACGGGAGCAGTAAAAGTCAGAAAAGTCCCTGCCATCAGCCAGTTAATCAGGGGGCCAAAGGAGCCGAAGCCATCTTTCTTCGGGACCGCCCGGGGTTTGGATCCCGTCGTGCACGAGAGAGCGCTGCCTTTCCACGCTGAACGAGGACATTTGAGGTTTTGGCGCCAGAGGCGCAAAGGCTGCCAACACTGACCACGACGAGGCGCGCTGCGCTCCACTGCGCGGTTGGCGGACAGCTAAATCCACTCTGCTCTTGACAACCCCAGTGCAGCTCTGTTGTGAGCAGAGCCCCCAAAAATACAGGTCACTCGCAAAGGTTCCCCTCCACGGAAATCTTTAGTAAAAGGCGAAAGATTTATGCGTTGATGAAGAGAAACTCGAGCTGTGTGCCCCACCGCCTTGGGCCTGTGCGCTTCCTGTGGTAAACCACAACGCTCACCAAGGGTAATCTGGGGTGCCGACACCTGCCAACATAATTATCGTCTACCCCCCTCCCCACCCACACTCCAAAGGGGAGGAGTAAAAGTTAGAAAAGTCCCTTCCATCACCCAATTAATCACAAGCCCAATCAAGCCAATGTCATCTCTTTTTTCATGCCCCCGTCTGAGAAGTAAAACCAAAACAAAACCAATAATAATAAAACAAAGGAGTCCAAACCATGACCCGCTGTAATGTGTAGCATCCCAAATGTTGAGAGACTTTAGCTCATGACGGGGCCACCTTGTATTTTATGCAGCAGGGGTTATTCGTTTCGCAAAGTCGGTAATGTCAGGTCGGCTCGGGGAGAGGGACAGCGTGCGCAGCTCCTCGTTAGTATAGTGGACAGTATCTCCGCCTGTCAGCGGGGGGCCGGTCGTGTATAGTTGGAAATCAGTGACAGCCAATGAAATTGAAGTTTTGTTGCCGCTGTCCAAAGTGCTGAATTACTACTCCAGCCAATCAGATTTTTTCACATTATTTTTGGTATGCACGCCTGGACCTGGGTTCGAATCCCACTCATTGTAGTCCCGAGATATGTTTTTTTCAAGAAATCTGAACAACTATAAACAAAAACACTTCATAACATTTAATATTCAGTTTTTAAAAAACAATCTTTAGTTACATAAAATAGTTTTTTTTTATGTTTTTGTGTTTATTGGCCAAAGTAATGCTAATGCATTAAATCAGCACCTTGGACAGCAAAAAGAAGCTGAGCAGATATAATGAAGCAGTCAAAAATATTATTGAAATGTCAATATTAATTTTTTAGATGTTATTCTACAATCTTCAGACTTACAAAATAAAGTTTTTAATAGAAAAGAAAACGATTACACATTTGTTTCACTGTTTATTGGTACACCATTTATATTTCCATTGTATATAACACACTATACCAAAAACAATTAAAAAAATATAATAAAACTATATTGTAAATATATTGTCATGAGGGGAGGATTCTTGAGCCCGCCTCTTTTTATTATTATTACACTCTTTACCCCTCCATTATATTAATTTAAAGGTTTCTAATCAGTTGTTAATCAGTATTTTGTTTTATGCTCTAATAAAAGCCTGATGTAATGTGGACCTGTGACCCATACAGGTGACTTTGCACTCTCTGTGTCATGCTGCTAAGCAATAGTGATATGTAATTAGCTAGACGAAACATAAAACTAACACTATAAAAACTAACACTATAAAAACTAAAACTATAAAAGAAATTTAAATATATACAGAAAATATATACGTATTTGTAGAATCAACAGGAAAAAATCCTTTCATTTTCCTTTGTCTTTCACCCATCTTTGCTTTTCTGCTTCATAAAAAGCAGTGTCTTGAAATTCTTTCCAGGTCATCTCTTTGTCCATGCCCTGACCTTTGTAAATAGAAAAGACTTTGGCAGGACAGTAGATATATTTCCCTGGTACACCAGGAAAGCTTGTATGTATGTGTGGACTATTTGGGCCCTGCTTCAATTCCATTTTGCAGAATCTGCACAGGCGGCCAGTGGGTTGAACATCAGACCTTTTCCGCTTCTGTTGCCCTCTCTCCTCAACCCGCTTTTTTGTGGCTTCTAGTTCCCTTTGAAAGAACTCGGTCTCAAAAAAATCTTGAAAAGGCATTCTTGGGTTTGTTAGTCCTTCTCCACTGTAG
Organism: Cirrhinus mrigala; assembly: GCA_036247105.1. Lineage (NCBI taxonomy): Eukaryota > Metazoa > Chordata > Actinopteri > Cypriniformes > Cyprinidae > Cirrhinus > Cirrhinus mrigala. Next base: position 52,430 of record CM070026.1, read on the forward strand.
GTTTTAAAAACCTTTGTGGAACAATAGAAGTATCTAATGGAACCTTGCTGATAAAAGAAGTGGATGGACGAGCCATCATTCTCGTACCGAGATTTGGGCTGCCCACAGGCAAGACAAGTCTTTGTCTGCTTCTTCTTCTGTTCTGTATGTTGCTGCTGTTGTTGTTGTTGCTGCTGCTGTCTCTGCATAATTTCCTCCACAATTTTCTCAATGGTCTCGTGACTCAGAGGTGTGGTCAGAGAAGGTGAAGGTGGGTGTATGACTGCTGGGGTCACTGTCATAACCGGAACACTCTTAGTGTCACTACCCTCAGTCAGTGAATGCCAGAGCTGCTGTCTCTCAAGAACCTTTTCTGGACTTGTATTTAAGGAAGAACTGGTATTTAAGAGTTTTGCTAAGTGTTTCAGATACTGTGAGATGTGCAACCTCGTAGTTGAATGAAGCATGCTGTTGGGATCTGTACAGGAGCTGTGGACCATTGCTGCATACTCCTGATCCACAAGCTTAATCATGTCCTTCTTGCCATGGTGTTTCTTCAGTAAATTGTCTATAGCCTCCTTCATTGGGGCTGTCCACCTTTTGTGATCCAACACAAACACCCTACCGCCAGTCTTCACAGGTCCAGTGCGGGTGCTTGCTGGAGAGGCCATCATGGGTAAAGGTGGTGTGATTGTGGTTCCTACATCAATCACAATAACACTTAATCAGCCTTTGACATAGATGATCATGGCCAAAACACTGCTAGTATTTATTATGTGTGACTGCTTGCCTGTCTCAGCACGGCCAGGAAAAGATGAGGATGGCGAGGACACAGGCTGGGCACTGGAGGTTACTACAACAGGAAGTAAACCTTTTTATTTTCATTTTGAATAAAGAAAAAAGGTGTTTATGGGATGACCTTGAGTGTCTATGAAAATGCTCGCACCTGTCTCTGAACGAAGCTCAGCGCAGCCAGGAAAAGATGAGGACAGCGAGGGAACAGGCTGGGCACTTGAGGTTTCTACAACAGGAAGTAAACCTTCGTAATTTCCTTTTAAATAAAGAAAAAAAAAAAAAGTGTTTATGGGATGACTCTGTGTCTATTAAATGTTCACCTGTCTCTGAATGAAGCTCAACACAGCCAGGAAAAGATGAGGAGATTGAGGGCACAGGCTGGGCACTGGAGGTTACTACAACAGGAAATAAACATTTGTAATTACTTTTTGAATAAAGAAAAATCAAAGGTGTTTATAGGATGACTTTGAGTGTCTGTCAAATGCTTACCTGTCTCTGAATGAAGCTCAGCACGACCAGGAAAAGATGAGGAGAGCAAAAATACAGGCTGGGTGCTGGAGGTTACTACAACAACAACAGAACGTAAAACATTTTGTTAATTTATGGGCAAAAAGTCTTTTAGCAGTGGCTTTTGAGTTCTGAAAGTGTATCTGAAATGTTTACCTGACTCTAGATGAGGACTTGAAGTCACATCAGGAACAGGAGAAGGGTATCGAGACTGGGCTGTGGGTGGGTCACTCTGCTCAGCAGGATTTACAGGTTGAGTGGTCTTGGTCTTGTGCTTTTCCCAGTCCAGTACAACAGGGCGGCATCCAGGTTCAACGTACTCCAGCCCAAATCTTTCTCCAGTATCTCTGTTAGATACCCGAAGGGCAGGATACTTTGGCATACCTAACACCCTTTCTGAGACAGTATTCAGATCAGCAATTAGAGATGGATCAAAGGCTCCTGGAAGCTGAACACCTGGCTGTTTCAGGTCCACTAGACGCTGAAAATTCCAGCGTGCCACTCCAGTCATCCCCTGGGCTTGAAACAGCTCTGACGAGACACGTGTGCCAGTGACCCACTGAGCCTGATGGAAGTGGTAACCCTCTTGCTGAGATGTTCCTCTTATGGGGATCCATACTGGTACTCTGGCCCCCTCACCCTGGACGTGGTTAAGTTGCAGCGTTCCACCATGCCTGTATAGAATTTCACCTGCAACCTCTGGATCACTTAGACAGCCCCGCAGAATGTGAACGCGTTGAATGCGCCATGCTTTAAGCATGGAGGGTTTGTACAGGGGAACACCATTAGGATCTGCTGCCAAATGAAAATGGTGAAAAACATCCTCAACCCTTTTCAGGAGTTCTCCAGGCTGTGGGATCTTTGTTCTGCAGTGTTCTCGAATGTGCTGCTTTGTGGGATTGGCAGGCTGAATCCCACAAAATGTGTATGCATCCTTGAGCTTCTGCAGGTCTTCCTGATCCACCACACTGAAAGCAGCAGACAAGAACTGGCACAAGGAGCTGTAAAGGGCGTGATGCTCAGTAACGCACTCACGGAGGAAGCGCCTCATACAATGGAACAGGTCCAGCTTGATGGTGATGTGCTGGTTAAAGTGAGATCTGGAGGCACAGGTGTTCTGCAAGTTTCCGGAAGTGGCTTCAGCAATAACGTCATCTGTAGTCTGCCATGATTCCCAGTTCTGGTGCTCTGTTTTGTGAGGGTCTGGGACTCTGAATGGTGCACAGCAGTCTCTGAAACAGGAACAGGGAAGCATTATGTTAATGCTGCTGTAGTAATTAGTCAATCAATCTTAAAACTTAAAGTGCTCTATTGTCACGCACTAATTTTGTACTTAATATACTTTCTGTATATATACACACCTAATATACATTAATATAACCAAAATTATTCTTCAGTACTTCTTAAGATACTCTGATATAATCTTAAAATATGTTTTATACAGCAAAAGTATGTTAAAGGGATTAAGAAATACAAATGAACAATGGATTCAAGTGTATTAAAAGTGCTAACTTTAATACAGAGAAAGTATGTTAAAAGCACAATTTAGTTCATAAGCACAGTGCCCCAAAAGAGTGCAGCTGAATACACTTAGATGTGGTTACGTTTATCTTAGGAAGTACTAAAGAATAATTTTTAATATGTTAAGCACAAAATTAACACATGAAAATTTAAGTACTTTGAAAGTGCACTTTTTCAATCCTATAATATTCTTATTATAATCTTCACAATACCCTATGCCTACCTGTCTACCCACTGGTAATGTGCCTTCTCCACACCTGCCATGGTGTACCGGTTTGCGAGTCCCCTGTACATGGGCTCCAATGATTTTTCTGTCTCTGATTGTACCATCACCCATGATAAGATCATCCAGGTTTCATTCATGATGGCATAAGATGACATTGTGCCAGATGTAAATGTAACCTTCCTGGCCACCTTTCGCGTGTGGTCAGAACGGAAAGCCTGCCCAAAGGTTCCCTGTAGAAGCTTATTAATAGCTTCCTCTTGGCGCTGGTACTCGTACAGGAGACAGTCAGTGAGGTAGTGTGCAGACACAGCAATTCCATTCCATCCACTGGAATCATCATACTCTCCAAAGGGAGCAGGCTGGGTCTCCTTTCTCAGGAACCCTGTGATGCTTTTTTGTCCATACCTTCCAGCCTCAGCATCTAGGATATTCTGACAACTAAGGAGGTAGGCCAAATGGGCACGTTCATATTTCAGGTGCATCATTTCCATCACCTGATTGGCCATGTCAGTGGGTGATTTACCTGTACGTCGCAGTTCATCCAATAAAGATTTACAGATAGCCTTCTTATAAGTAAGAACTGCTGGCAACATGTTTGTGAATCTTTTGGGGAGCTTTTCCAGCCACTGCGGGTTGTCTGCATACCATTTCTTTTTGCAGACTTTGCAGCACAACCTTGAAGAGAATAAGTAATATTGACCTGTGATGCCTGCAATCACACGAGGTCTACCAACACCTGCAGATGTCACCTGTGGCTTTCTACACTCTTCAATGCATGGCAGAGCATAATTGTTCCTCAGCCGAGCCATCAGGGTATCATTTTCAGGCTTCCAAATGAAAAAGGGATGAAGCTGGAAATATCTGGGAGATGGCAGATCAGTGATGGTGTCCATCAGCTCTGGCTGAGGAGGTAAACGCCACAGTGACACTGTCTTCATGGGGTTGCTCACAGGAATTGAGCCAGGCCACAGACCCATGGATTCCAACTCTGTCTTCATCCAGATCCTCTGTTGCTGGGAACACTTCCACTGGCGAACATCATGGTCATAGCTAAGCTGTGGAGGAGGATCTGTGGGATGGGCTGGTGTACCTGGTTGTGATTGAAATGAAGACAGAAGAACAGCTGGACTTACACCTATCAATAAGGCACATGTTTGAAGGATCATGTAGATACTTACTTCGAGTTGTCTTCTGTAGAGAAGCTGGACTGGGCACTGAAAAATCTTTAGGCGCAGAGGACAATGGCTCTACAAATACATAGACAAATAATATAACAATAATAAAAGTCTTTCTTTTCCAATTAAAACTCTGAACAACAACATTCATAATGCAGACATCTGTTAAGCTATATTAAAATCTCTATTATTAAATAATCTCTATTATTAAATATATATATATATTTATTTATTTTTATATTTATATTTACATAAATATATTAATATATATTTGTAGCAGCAGCGTAAAGAAATCATCTTACTGTGTGATGGTTCAGCTATGTGGGAAGTGGTCTCTGAAGATGACATATTAACCCAGCATTAGATTGAAATCAGCTTCATTAAAATTTCTACATTAGTCAAATCTATGTGCAGTATACCCTTACCATCTATGCCGCATTCCTCAAATGTAAGTGTCCTACGAGCTTGACGGGTGTCTGCAGTGCTGCTGTCTCCTGAGAACACGATTCCTCTATTAGCATTCATTTATACACGATATAACGAGGGCGATGATCGCTACATTGCCAAAAGTATGTGGAAACTAATTCTAATTAACAGGTTTGGCTACTACTGTAATCCCAATAAAGGTAAACCTGACCCCACTTATGTTTTGTCCAAAAGGGAGCGAAACCTTTTTTTTTTTTTCTTCATTATGTGGATGCTCTTTTAACTGCAAAAACAGAACCAACAACCACAAATAAGTGCGGTGTTCATGTGTACACATACTTTTGGCCACGAAGTGTATGAATGTGATTCACCAGAACTGCTATATAACTAAGATGGATATTACAAATAATTGTTAGTTAAATATAAATAAATATCACATACCTGTAGTTGGTACTGAAGACTCTGATGGTGACTCTGAACTGGCTGGCTTTTGGACAAGAAACTTCAGCTCTTCAGGAAGGGGCACAGGTGTCTTTTGAGCTGGTACTGGGGCCAAAAGTAAGACACATCAAAAATTTAAAAACAGCAAGTTTATTGTGTTGGTAAACAAGGCAAATATTTGAATACGGGGTCAGAGTTATAATGCATTTACCATCAGCAGGTGGTTTGGAGAGGGCAGGAGAAGGTCCTGAAATATACAACATTTTGTCATCCATTTTAGGATTAGCAACATAAAAGCTGGTGTTTATACAGACAAATTGCTACTCCGTCCAATTTACCCCCCCTCCCCCTCCCCCTCAAAACACACACCCACCCACCCCTTCCCCCCGTTCCCCCCTTTTCCCCCCCTTTAAAATTAACTTACCCATGGGCTCATCTTGGGCTTTTGATGCAGTAACAGGTGAGGGGTGGGTGGAACGCTGTTTCTTCCACAGGTATTGCTGCAGCTTATACATCCGTGTCCCTGGTACACATGTTTTCTTCATAACGAAGGAAGCAAAACCATCTGCCCTGCTGTCCCAAATCTCCAGCCAGGTACTCTTTGCTCGAGAACCAAAACCAACTAGCTGGTTGTCCTCAGACAAGGCTGCTGGAGCAGCTGGATTTTTGCACAAATAGCTAAGAAGAGACTGGATTTCCTCAAAGCTTTGGGCATAACTGACAAAGGACAACAGGCTGTCCTTGCTGTTACCCTCTGTCATAAAGTCTCCTGCAGCCTCTTCCTGCTGAAGGCTTTTGATCAGGTAGATGGTGTACCCAATGTCATTTTCAAGGAGCCAGCGGAAACACTTCCCCTTGTACTTGCCAAACTGCAAGATATACTCCCCTAACACCTCAATCCTGTCTGAGGCATCACCTCCTCTCTGAGGGACTACAACCAAAGCATTTTGACGGACCAACTCCTGCTTCTTAGGTGCCGACTTGTCCTGTAGCGATGTGTTGTCTTTAATCAGCCTGGTTTGATCAGTCGGCTCCTGAAGAAGATATCCCAATGGCCCTTTCCGGAACACTACTTGAACCCTTCCCGGGAAAAATTCAACTTTTTGGTGCATGATGATCTGTACAACACAAAAATGAGTATCTGTTAGATGTATACATAAAACGTCTCTCAATCTGTATTTGTCTATAATATACACACACACACACACACACACACACATACACATATATACATTATATATATATATATATATATATATATACACACTTGTCTTTGAGTTTGGCAGAGTTGAAGGCTTGACCTTTACTTTTGCTGGTTGACATGGGTCACATATTACAGATCATATGGATGACGGTTTTAAAAATTCACTTTGACGTAAGCACATTACACTACAAACAAGTAACTTACCCATTTAGCAAGGGTATTTCTCCAAAACTTGAAATATGGTTTATCAACGTAATACAAAAAATGCAAACAACATAGAGTACACAATAAACAACTTTTGGAAAAACAAGACCTATATACACGCACCATGAACTGATTTCAGCTAACAAAAGGTATTTTCGATGTGTAGAAACGTATTACTCAAAAAGTCACGCAATTAATAAAGTGGGTAGGATAACGTTGGCTAGCAAACACTACAGGAGCACCACTAAGATGTAGTCGATTAAGCAAAAACATTACATAGTGATTGTAAAAGTCATGTTCATTCATAACTTTGTAAGCAAATCATCATGTGACGCTATAATAATAGTAAAGTAACGCCGAACAATACCTCACCGAGCGAAACAAGCATTTTCGCTCAACAGCTAATGCGATTCCAGCCTTAAAAGCAATAAAACATAAACTGTTATCATATAAAATAACTTACCTTCGATAGATTTGCTGACAATAAGTTGAAATAGATCGCCGCTGTGTGTATTTCAGTCTCCGAATTGTCGAGTTGAAAATGGCGACTTTAAACTTCCCGGGGTGCCAAAACGTGGAAGCGCGCCACAAGGGCGTTAGTGGCCGAAAGTATATTGCATCCGTAGTGTTTTAGCACTACCATTGAAAATGAATGGGAAACGGTTTAGGGCCGTTTAGCAAAAGAATCCCCGGCCGCCGCGCGGAAGACCGGGGTTCGATTCCCCGACGGGGAGACCTCATTCTTTGCTGCCGCCGAACGGCTCGTCCAAAAGTTTTTGGTGCAGTCAGAGGCCACAGAAGGAGCTCTGCTTCGACCTCAGCCATAGCCAAAAAGGAAATGCGTTGGCCGGGAATCGAACCCAGGGCAACTGCATGGAAGGCAGCTATGCTCACCACTATACCACCAACGCAGGCGGCGGACGCCGGCTGTCGCGGTCGGAAAAGAACCCTCGAAGCGCGCGAGTCACCGACAGGGGCCAAAGGAGCCGAAGCCGTCTTTGTTTGGGCCCGTCCGGGCTTTGGATCCCGTCGTGCGCGTAGGAGCGCTGCCTTTCCACGCTGAGCGAAGAAATTCTAAGTTTTGGCGCAGGAAGCGCAAAGGCTGCCAACACAGACCACGACGGGGCGCGCTTCGCTCCACTGCGCGGTTGGCGGACGGCCAGACTCACTCTGCTCTTGACGACCCCAGTGCAGCCCTGCTGTGAGCAGAGCCCCCAAAAATACAGGTCACTCGCAAAAGTTCCCCTCCACGGAAATCTTTAGTAAAAGTCAAAAGATTTATGCGTCGATGAAGAGAAACTCGAGCTGCGTGCCCCACCGCCTTGGGCCTGTGCGCTCCCTGTGGTAAACCGCTACGCTCACCAAGGGCAATTTAGGGTGCCGACACCTGCCAACATGACTATCGTCGCCCCCCTCACTCCAAACGGGAGCAGTAAAAGTCAGAAAAGTCCCTGCCATCAGCCAGTTAATCAGGGGGCCAAAGGAGCCGAAGCCATCTTTCTTCGGGACTGCCCGGGGTTTGGATCCCGTCGTGCACGAGAGAGCGCTGCCTTCGGGTGAGGTCCAACACAGACCACGACGGGGCGCGCTTCGCTCCACTGCACGGTTGGCGGACGGTCAGACTCACTCTGCTCTTGACGACCCCAATGCAGCCCTGCTGTGAGCAGAGCCCCCAAAAATACAGGTCACTCGCAAAGGTTCCCCTCCACGGAAATCTTTAGTAAAAGGCAAAAGATTTATGCGTTGATGAAGAGAAACTTGAGCTGTGTGCCCCACCGCCTTGGGCCTGTGCGCTCCCTGTGGTAAACCACAACGCTCACCAAGGGTAATCTGGGGTGCCGACACCTGCCAACATGATTATCGTCTACCCCCCCCCACCCACACTCCAAAGGGGAGGAGTAAAAGTTAGAAAAGTCCCTTCCATCACCCAATTAATCACAGGCCCAATCAAGCCAATGTCATCTCTTTTTTCATGCCCCCATCTGAGAAGTAAAACCAAAGCAAAACCAATAATAATAAAACAAAGGAGTCCAAACCATGACCCCCTGTAATGTGTAGCATCCCAAATGTTGAGAGACTTTAGCTCATGACGGGTCCACCTTGTATTTTATGCAGCAGGGGTTATTCGTTTCGCAAAGTCGGTAATGTCAGGTCGGCTCGGGGAGAGGGATTGCGTGCGCAGCTCCTCGTTAGTATAGTGGACAGTATCTCCGCCTGTCACGCGGAAGACCGGGGTTCGATTCCCCGACGGGGAGACCTCGTTCTTTGCTGCCGCCGAATGGCTCGTCCAAAAGTTTTTGGTGCAGTCAGAGGCCACAGAAGGAGCTCTGCTTCGACCTCAGCCATAGCCAAAAAGGAAATGCGTTGGCCGGGAATCGAACCCAGGGCAACTGCATGGAAGGCAGCTATGCTCACCACTATACCACCAACGCAGGCGGCGGATGCCGGCTGTCGCGGTCGGAAAAGAACCCTCGAAGCGCGCGAGTCACCGACAGGGGCCAAAGGAGCCGAAGCCGTCTTTGTTTGGGCCCGTCCGGGCTTTGGATCCCGTCGTGCGCGTAGGAGCGCTGCCTTTCCACGCTGAGCGAAGAAATTCGAAGTTTTGGCGCAGGAAGCGCAAAGGCTGCCAACACAGACCACGACGGGGCGCGCTTCGCGGATGGCCAGACTCACTCTGCTCTTGACGACCCCAGTGCAGCCCTGCTGTGAGCAGAGCCCCCAACAATACAGGTCACTCGCAAAAGTCCCCCTCCACGGAAATCTTTAGTAAAAGGCGAAAGATTGATGCGTTGATGAAGAGAAACTCGAGCTGCGTGCCCCACCGCCTTGGGCCTGTGCACTCCCTGTGGTAAACCGCTACGCTCACCAAGGGAAATCTAGGGTGCCGACACCTGCCAACATGACTATCGTCGCCCCCCTCACTTCAAACGGGAGCAGTAAAAGTCAGAAAAGTCCCTGCCATCAGCCAGTTAATCAGGGGGCCATAGGAGCCGAAGCCATCTTTCTTCGGGACCGCCCGGGGTTTGGATCCCGTCGTGCACGAGAGAGCGCTGCCTTTCCGCGCTGAACGAGGTCATTTGAGGTTTTGGCGCCGGAGGCGCATAGACTGCCAACACTGACTACGAAGAGGCGCGCTGCGCTGCGCTCCACAGCGCGGTTGGCAGACAGCCAAATCCACTCTGCTCTTGACAACCCCAGTGCAGCCCTGCTGTGAGCAGAGCCCCCAAAAAAACAAGTCACTCGCAAAAATTCCCCTCCACGGAAATCTTCAGTAAAAGGCGAAAGATTTATGGGCTGATGAAGAAAAACTCGAGCTGTGTGCCCCACCGCCTTGGGCCTGTGCGCTCCCTGTGGTAAACCGCTACGCTCACCAAGGGCAATCTAGGGTGCCGACACCTGCCAACATGACTATCGTCGCCCCCCTCACTTCAAACGGGAGGAGTAAAAGTTAGAAAAGTCCCTTCCATCACCCAATTAATCACAGGCCCAATCAAGCCAATGTCATCTCTTTTTTCATGCCCCCATCTGAGAAGTAAAACCAAAGCAAAACCAATAATAATAAAACAAAGGAGTCCAAACCATGACCCCCTGTAATGTGTAGCATCCCAAATGTTGAGAGACTTTAGCTCATGACGGGTCCACCTTGTATTTTATGCAGCAGGGGTTATTCGTTTCGCAAAGTCGGTAATGTCAGGTCGGCTCGGGGAGAGGGACAGCGTGCGCAGCTCCTCGTTAGTATAGTGGACAGTATCTCCGCCTGTCACGCGGAAGACCGGGGTTCGATTCCCCGACGGGGAGACCTCGTTCTTTGCTGCCGCCGAACGGCTCGTCCAAAAGTTTTTGGTGCAGCCAGAGGCCACAGAAGGAGCTCTGCTTCGACCTCAGCCATAGCCAAAAAGGAAATGCGTTGGCCGGGAATGGAACCCGGGTCAACCGCTTGGAAGGCAGCTATGCTCACCACTATACCACCAACGCAGGCGGTGGATGCCGGCTGTTGCGGTCGGAAAAGAACCCTCGAAGCGCGCGAGTCACCGACAGGGGCCAAAGGAGCCGAAGCCGTCTTTGTTTGGGCCCGTCCGGGCTTTGGATCCCGTCGTGCGCGACGGAGCGCTGCCTTTCCACGCTGAGCGAAGAAATTCGAAGTTTTGGCGCAGGAAGCGCAAAGGCTGCCAACACAGACCACGACGGGGCGCGCTTCGCTCCACTGCGCGGTTGGCGGACGGCCAGACTCACTCTGCTCTTGACGACCCCAGTGCAGCCCTGCTGTGAGCAGAGCCCCCAAAAATACAGGTCACTCGCAAAAGTTCCCCTCCACGGAAATCTTTAGTAAAAGGCGAAAGATTGATGCGTCGATGAAGAGAAACTCGAGCTGCGTGCCCCACCGCCTTGGGCCTGTGCGCTCCCTGTGGTAAACCGCTACGCTCACCAAGGGCAATCTAGGGTGCCGACACCTGCCAACATGACTATCGTCGCCCCCCTCACTCCAAACGGGAGCAGTAAAAGTCAGAAAAGTCCCTGCCATCAGCCAGTTAATCAGGGGGCCAAAGGAGCCGAAGCCATCTTTCTTCGGGACCCGCCCGGGGTTTGGATCCCGTCGTGCACGAGAGAGCGCTGCCTTCGCGTGAACGGATTGAGGTTTGGCGCGAGGCAAACGCAACACAGACCACGACGGGGCGCGCTGCGCTCCACTGCGCGGTTGGCGGACAGCCAAATCCACTCTGCTCTTGACAACCCCAGTGCAGCCCTGCTGTGAGCAGAGCCCCCAAAAATACAGGTCACTCGCAAAGGTTCCCCTCCACGGAAATCTTTAGTAAAAGGCGAAAGATTTATGCGTTGATGAAGAGAAACTCGAGCTGTGTGCCCCACCGCCTTGGGCCTGTGCGCTCCCTGTGGTAAACCACAACGCTCACCAAGGGTAATCTGGGGTGCCGACACCTGCCAACATGATTATCGTCGCCCCTCCCCATCCACACTCCAAAGGGGAGGAGTAAAAGTTAGAAAAGTCCCTTCCATCACCCAATTAATCACAGGCCCAATCAAGCCAATGTCATCTCTTTTTTCATGCCCCCATCTGAGAAGTAAAACCAAAGCAAAACCAATAATAATAAAACAAAGGAGTCCAAACCATGACCCCCTGTAATGTGTAGCATCCCAAATGTTGAGAGACTTTAGCTCATGACGGGTCCACCTTGTATTTTATACAGCAGGGGTTATTCGTTTCGCAAAGTCGGTAATGTCAGGTCGGCTCGGGGAGAGGGACCGCGTGCGCAGCTCCTCGTTAGTATAGTGGACAGTATCTCCGCCTGTCACGCGGAAGACCGGGGTTCGATTCCCCGACGGGGAGACCTCGTTCTTTGCTGCCGCCGAACGGCTCGTCCAAAAGTTTTTGGTGCAGCCAGAGGCCACAGAAGGAGCTCTGCTTCGACCTCAGCCGTAGCCAAAAAGGAAATGCGTTGGCCGGGAATCGAACCCGGGTCAACTGCTTGGAAGGCAGCTATGCTCACCACTATACCACCAACGCAGGCAGTGGATGCCGGCTGTTGCGGTCGGAAAAGAACCCTCGAAGCGCGCGAGTCACCGACGGGGGCCAAAGGAGCCGAAGCCGTCTTTGTTTGGGCCCGTTTGGGCCCGCGACGGAGCGCTGCCTTTCCACGCTGAGCGAAGAAATTCGAAGTTTTGGCGCAGGAAGCGCAAAGGCTGCCAACACAGACCACGACGTGGCGCGCTTCGCTCCACTGCGCGGTTGGCGGACGGCCAGACTCACTCTGCTCTTGACGACCCCAGTGCAGCCCTGCTGTGAGCAGAGCCCCCAAAAATACAGGTCACTCGCAAAAGTTCCCCTCCACGGAAATCTTTAGTAAAAGGCGAAAGATTTATGCGTCGATGAAGAGAAACTCGAGCTGCGTGCCCCACCGCCTTGGGCCTGTGCGCTCCCTGTGGTAAACCGCTACGCTCACCAAGGGCAATCTAGGGTGCCGACACCTGCCAACATGACTATCGTCGCCCCCCTCACTCCAAACGGGAGCAGTAAAAGTCAGAAAAGTCCCTGCCATCAGCCAGTTAATCAGGGGGCCAAAGGAGCCGAAGCCATCTTTCTTCGGGACCGCCCGGGGTTTGGATCCCGTCGTGCACGAGAGAGCGCTGCCTTTCCGCGCTGAACGAGGACATTTGAGGTTTTGGCGCCGGAGGCGCAAAGGCTGCCAACACTGACCACGACGAGGCGCGCTGCGCTCCACTGCGTGGTTGGCGGACAGCTAAATCCACTCTGCTCTTGACAACCCCAGTGCAGCTCTGCTGTGAGCAGAGCCCCCAAAAATACAGGTCACTCGCAAAGGTTCCCCTCCACGGAAATCTTTAGTAAAAGGCGAAAGATTTATGCGTTGATGAAGAGAAACTCGAGCTGTGTGCCCCACTGCCTTGGGCCTGTGCGCTCCCTGTGGTAAACCACAACGCTCACCAAGGGTAATCTGGGGTGCCGACACCTGCCAACATGATTATCGTCTACTTGAAACTTTGTCACTGCTTTACAATGTGCTGAATTACCACTCCAGCCAATCAGATTTTTTCACATTATTTTTGGTATGTATGTCTGGACCTACGTTTAAATCCCAACCATTGCTGTCCTGAGTTTTTTTTTTTTTTTACTTTACAAATCTGAGCTACTATAAACACAAAAACACTCTATAGCATTTAAATATTCAGTTAAAAAAAAAAAAAACAATCATTAGTTCTATAAATTTTTTTATGTTTTTGTGTTTATTGGCCAAAGTAGCTACTGCATTAAATCAGCACCTTGGACAGCAAAGAGAAGGCAAGCAGAGATAAAGAAGCAGACATAAATGTTATTCAAATGTCAACATTTTTTCGTCAGGTGTTATGCTACAATCTTCAGATTTACAAATTAAATTTTTTAATAGAAAAGCAAACTATTACACATTTGTTTCACTGTTTATTGTTACACCATTTATATTTCTATTGTATATAACTGTAACGCCACGCCAGCAGAGGGAGCCCTTGCTCATTGACTGCCTGTTACCGCTCCCTCTGCTGCTTCATTGGTTACTTCCTGTTTGGTGGCCATATAAGGAGGCCTAAACCTAACAGGCCCCCGCGAAGTATTGTTTTGCCTGTGTGGACTCTACTAAGCATTTTCCCTGTTTCATTGCCACAGTTTTGTTATTTCCACGGTTTTGTTTTCTAGTCATAGTTTTTGCCTAGTTTCTTAGCCTTGTTTATTTGTTACTTTTGGACTGCTCACTTGTATTTTGACCTATTGCCTGTTTTTACTGGATTACGCTTTTGCCTTGCCTACGTGTCACTGTTTGTTTGGAGATTGACCCTGCCTGTCTCAACTACGATCTGTTTAATAAACCTCGCATCTGGATCTTACACGCTTCCCACGAGTCCAGTTACAGAATACTTCGCCTACCAAAGATCCAGCTGCTTTCAAAAACACAGATCACCATGGATGCAGCATCACGCCTCTTTTGCCTTCATCAAGGTAACCGTTGCATAGAGGATTATGTTAGGGATTTTTGTGAACTATGTCACTTGGTTAACTTCAATGATGTGGTGCTTACATTTTTTGTCATGGATTAAATGAGCCCATTCCTTCCTGTTTACCTGGAGGTAAAATTCACTGGACACTGGAACAGTACATAGACTATGCACTCTGCTTAAGTGGTTCACCTTTTACTATTGGGATTGCGGATGAGGGACCTGTTCTGAGGGTTCTGTAACGCCACGCCAGCAGAGGGAGCCCTTGCTCATTGACTGCCTGTTCTGTATTGTTTTGCCTGTGCGGACTCTACTAAGCGTTTTCCCTGTTTCATTGTCACGGTTTTGTTATTTCCACAGTTTTGTTTTCTAGTTATAGTTTTTGTCTTGTTTTTCGCCATAGTTTTGCCTCGTTCATTGCCATAGTTTTTGCCTAGTTTCTTAGCCTTGTTTATTTGTTACTTTTGAACTGCTGACTTGTATTTTGACCTATTGCCTGTTTTTACTGGATTACGCTTTTGCCTTGCCTACGTATCACTGTTTGTTTGGAGATTGACCCTGCCTGTCTTGACTACAATCTGTTTAATAAAGCTCGCATCTGGATCTTACACGCTTCCCACGAGTCCAGTTACAATAACACACTTAAACTAACAAAAACAATAAAAAACACAATTAAAAAAAAATAAATAAAAAATACTATACTATAAATATATTGTCATGAGGGGAGGATTCTTGAGCCCCCCTCCCTTTTATTATACTCTTTACCCTGCCATTATATTAATTTAAAGGTTTCTAATCAGTTATTAATAAGTATTTTATTTTATGTTTTATGCTCTAATGAAAGCCTGATGTAATGTGGACCTGTGACCCATACAGGTGACTTTGCACATAGAGTAGGACTCTTTGTGTCATGCTGATAAGCAATAGCGATATGTAATTAGCTAGATGAAACAGATAAAACTCTAACACTATAAAAACTGAAACTATAAAAGAAATCTAAATATATCCAGATAATATATACATATTTGTAGAATCAAGGGGAAAAAATCCTTTCATTTTCCTTTCTCTTTCACCCAACTTTGCTTTCCTGCTTCATAAAAAGCAGTGTCTTGAAATTCTTTCTAGGTCATCTTTTTATTGTAAATAGAAAAGACTTTGGCAGGACAGTAAATATATTTCCCTGGTACCCCAGGAAAGCTTGTATGTATATGCGGACTATTTGGGCCCTGCTTCGATTCCATTTTGCAGAATCTGCACAGACGGCCAGTGTGTTGAACATCAGACCTTTTCCGCTTCTGTTGCCCTTTCTCCTCAACCTTCTTTTTTGTGGCTTCTAGTTCCCTTTGAAAGAACTCAATCTACAAAAAATCTTGAAAAGGCATTCTTGGGTTTGTTAGTCCTTCTCCACTGTAGGTTTTAAAAACCTTTGTGGAACAATAGAAGTATCTAACAGAACCTTGCTGATAAAAGAAGTGGATGGAGGAGCCATTGTTCTCGTACTGAGATTTGGGCTGTCCACAGGCAAGACAAGTCTTCGTCTGCTTCTTTTGTTCTGTATGTTGCTGCTGCTGTTGTTGCTGCTGCTGCTGCTGTCTCTCCATAATTTCCTCCACAATTTTCTCAATGGCCTCGTGACTCAGAGGTGTGGTCAGAGAAGGTGAAGGTGGGTGTATGACTGCTGGGGTCACTGTCATAACCGGAACACTCTTAGTGTCACTACCCTCAGTCAGTGAATGGCAGAGCTGCTGTCTTTCAAGAACCTTTTCTGGAGTTGTATTTAAGGAAGAACTGGTGTTTAAGAGTTTAGCTAAGTGTTCCACATTGTTAGATCAAGTCCTTACGCCAAGACAATAATTAGGATCCAGCCCCGGATGCCAGGTCCTGTCAGAAAATATCAGTTTTTCCGGTAACAGTACAACTAGTCAGCAGAGCTGTCGGTACCCAAACCCCATTAACAGCAGGTCTTGTCTGGTATTCAAAAATACCAAAAACGAGTGTTAGACAGTTTTCTGTCAGTCAAGAAGTTGACCGATGGAAGCCAGAAAAGAACAGAAGCAGGAGACGAAGTGATAATGATAAAAGGTATGACAGAATTTATTGAACAGTCTTAGTTGCGTATGTCTCAGTGTTCAGACTTCATCTGGGGAGCACAGTTCAGCAAACAATGATATATCAAACTAATTCATGACAACATCACATCCCATAAACCTTGGATTTCCATTAACATCTCCTCTTATCTATTTCTCATTCATACAGACCAAACAATTCATGAAACCCCACAATCATGAGACTGAACAATAACGAACATGCATAAGCAAGGAAAATAATAAGAAATATAAAATATTAAAACATAATTAAATGATAAATGAATAAATTATAAAATACTTAAATAATCAAAATAATCAAATAATGAATAATTAAATTATTATATAAAATGATTATTAAAACAAAACAAAAAAAAAACAAAACATAAAATTAAAACACAACACAAAAATTTGCACCTCTTAATCATATATGACCAAATTAAATTATTATTGCAAGCAAACTTTCATAATCTTTATCAATACACATCTTTAAAAAGTTTGGATGGCCAGTCCATACTTTTCCCTTCTACATGTTCTTAAAAGAACAGATCATTTCTGTCATCCCACATACCAGCATCAGTTGGGGGAGCGTGTCTAACATTGGTTGATGGCCTGAATGTGAAAGGCCTTGTGACAGTCAAACGTCTGATAAGACAAATCAACACTTTTATAGCAATGTATAAGAACAAAATGATAATTAAAGCTGAAACTACCACTACTACAGGTGCCTTTAAATGATTCCAAAGTGGTCCCAATATTGATTTAAACCACATGTCCCAATCAGATGAAAAAAGGCCATTATCTTCATTAAGTTTAGTTACTTGCTCATGCAGGACCTTAGCTAAATTATGGCCTTTCTAGTATTGTCTGGAATGTATGAGCAACATTCAGCTGCAATCACCTTACAAGTCCTGCCTGGGAGGCTAAGACTATATCAAGAGCCATTCGATTTTGCAAAACAACCTTTCTCATTGCATGTACTTTGTCTGAAATATTAGCAATAGAAATGAGTGTGATATTGGCTGTATCCTTAAATGCTTCATGCAGTGCTTGTAATTCATTCTGTAAATCAACCATTTCTAAGAACGGAATAAATCTTCCTTCCTTTTCAGACTCAGAAATGTAACATTTAGTATGCATCATGATTAATGGCGTCATGGTGTTTCACATAATCCTCTGAGACTACTCGGATTGCCGGTAAGAGGTAGGCCAAAAAACATCTACCTACCCATCCCTTAGGAAGGAATGGATAAGCTTTGTTACCACAAACAAAGTGTGTACCATTAGGAGCAATGAGTGTTTCATTTGTCATTATCAGAAGAGTTTTGTCACATTTGGAAAGTTGGAGAGGCACCTTTAACTTGGAATTGGTTGATCCGTTCTCTTCTATGCACCAGGAAGAATTCACTTCAAATATTACACTGAGAGCAAATTGATGACTAGACCTAGTACTGTTGTATGTTGGCAAATACCACTAATTAAAAATGGGATGAGAACAATTTCTGTAGTGACACACACTGTTTGTGAATAGCCATCTGCTTTCCCATGGATAATCAACAACTTTAAAAACACATCTGTAAGGGTTTGACAATTATCAGTGGTTCCATGATTGTGCACTTGGCACCAGCTTCACCTTGTGATTTGGTACAATTAGAATCTCCAAAAATCATTGTGAAAACATACTCTTTGCCACCCTTTATTGCCTGTGTTTTGGCTTTTTCTAACTTTAACATATTTGGCCATTTGTCACTTTTAGTGTCTCTTTGCTGTCTCAGCAAAAGGGCATAGTACATTCTAAACAAGTTATCTGGAAGGGTTGTGAAGGATTACAAATTTAAGAATCTGTTTAAAATATGCTGATCTTATGTTCTGACATAGCATCACATAAAAACTAAGGTGAATAATACTGTATTTAGCATTTAAGGTAAATATGATGTTATCAGACAAAAGATTCTCTCAAGCAAATTTTGTAGCAAGAGGTTCCAGAAACTTTTTCAGCTCAACAACGATTTGGTGAGTGTTACTCTATTCAAAGAACCACTACAGACCAGTACATGTGTTTAGCCTCTGTGCTGCCAGAGAAGTGTAAACAAACAGCTGCAGGGTTTGGTTAACAGACTAGTTATCCTCTATTCAGGTAGAGAAGATTAGCATTACGTGCTAATATCAGTGACCCTCTGTTTAGGCAGATAAGATTAGCCACAGAAGGTTGAATACATGATAAGTGTATTAACTAGGTTTTCCTCTGCTTTGCCAGAGAAGGTTAACAACAGTTGTTCTGTGTTAACGAATTTATCCTCTGCTAGCCAGGGAGGTGTTAGAAGTGTATTGTTGTGTCAGAAAAAAACTACAAAATGTTGAGAAGGAATGCTAGGTTGATTCCAACAACTGATAAAGGTGGACTAGCTACCCCTTTATGGACAGACAGAGTCAGTCAGATTGGATTTGACAAAGAAATTTGGTATTGATCCAGAAAAAGTATGGTCAATTGAAGAATACAAAAAGGTACTTGGGGCATGTATTAGAAAGAAAAACATTAAAGGCATTATCTGCTGTCACAGAGAATTTACCTTATCCTTAGCACAAGAACAAGCTCAGTGTATTGCTAAATTAAAAGAACACAAAAAAACAACTACAAACTAGAGTGTCCTGTCTCACTAAAAAGGTAGGCCATAACAAGGCCTCAACCAAAAGTGATTTAAAAGACCAACAGTCAGATGAAAGCTATCCTGACTTGCAGTCTTTTTGTAGACTAGAGGACAATAGCAATACTGGATTAAGAGATAAAAATGTAAAGGCAGTTGAAGTGTGTGGAGCAAGACAAAAGGCTCAGAGTAGGGCAGAAGGGGTTGACACTGTTCCATCGGCAACCCCCATACCGCAGGTCCAAGTGGTCAGTAGAGCCTTAAGCCCTGAAGACATAGAACGACTTGCTCAAAATTTGCCATCAGTGCATAGAAATTTTTCTGAATTCAGGACAGAGTTGTCTAAGAAGATGCGGCTCTATGATATGTCTCTAACTGAAGTCACCCAGCTAATATCCCAAATCTTGACAGAGGCTGAATTCAGTGATTTTGAAAATGCTGTAAATAATTCTGAGTTTAAACAAGCTAGTAAAGATGAATTGAGAGAGGGAGTTCTGAGAGAATTAAAGAACATTGTTGGACCAAAAGTGGATTGGTCAAAGGTTGCGAGTTGTATGCAGAAGAAAGATGAAACTGTAAGTGAGTACAGTGAAAGGTTTTGCCAGACAGCTGCAGCATACAGTGGAATAGCTGACACACCAAAGAAGGTATTGGATGATAAAGGACCACTAGTTCGTACATGGTTTGATGGCCTTTTACCAGAATATAGAAATGCACTGCCTTTCTTAGACCTTACATGGTCCAATAGAACCCTGCAAAGCAACTCGGACAGGTTAGCTATTTGGGAAAGAGACTCTGTTGTCAAGGCAAGAGTAAAGATTGCAGCAGCATCCTTTCAGGTCAACACAAAGAACCAACAGAAACGTAAATGTCCTAAGAGGGAGGGTAATTGTCATTACTGTGGTAAACTTGGACACCGGATGAAAGAGTGTAGGAAAAACAAAAAGTATGTTAGAGAAATGAACAGTGTAAATCAGCTCCTACTCAGTCTGCTTGCAACTCTGAAGCAGACCCTCCCCACTACACCAAACTCGTGGGGCAGCTTGCTGAGGTGCTAACTGTTAAGGCTGTGAGTTCTTAACTACCCCTGTAATCTACCACAAAGATGAAAAGATTCTTTGTAAATAGAACAAAAGGAAGTTGACTTCCTCCCACTGGGGGACTCTGGTTAAGTACACTCACAGCCAAAAACAATACTACAGCACACTCCAGTCACTCACCTATCCTCTATGGGTTATGATGTTTGCTATGACTGATGTTTCATTAGAGGATGGAGTGATTGCACAGTTAAGTTAAACTACAGGGACAGACTAGGACACACACAGACCAGTGAGGAGCCCAGGGAAGAACCAAAGAGCAACAGGCCTCGGGGGCCAACCCTGTGGTGAAGATTTCCTCATAGGTTTTCCCCTCATCAGTTTGTCCCCACCTCACTGGTCCATAGGTGTCAAATGACTTAAGACTAGATCAACAAAACCACTATACAATTACCAGAGTTAAAACCACTATACGATCAATAGAAGTCTAAAACTGTCTATGCATGAATACAGCTGGTCTGCTGTTTCTTTGTTTTCTTGTGTTGCAGGTATGTGTACATGCCATGATGTCTTCAAAAGCAGCATCCTGGAGTAAAGCATCACCTCAGACATCCATGAACAATCTTCATGAGGACGAAGAGTCATCTGAGTGAATCTACATGGGAAATGGACTACAGAAAACTACAGACTACACAGCTATTCAGGCGCCATGGACTTCAGGACTTCCACTCTTGTTCTACATGGTTTTCTGTGTCATCATGTAGCTTGTACAACATGTTACCATCCATGTCATGTGTGACAACAGTTATGGTTCTGAAAAGAACTATTACACCTAATTAAATCTAGGACAAGACACAGAAAGTCTGTTTTGCCAAAGTTCTACCAACACGTAAACTTTGCAACAAGGGGAAACAACACACTGGACTTTGTTTATACTACAAATAAAAATGCTTACAGGGCTGAACCCCACCCCCACCTGGGGTACTCCAACCACATCTCTGTTATGCTAATCCCAGCATACAGACCACTTCTCAAACTTACCAAACCGGTTCAAAAACAGATCACGGTATGGCCAGACAATGCTACCTCTGCACTACAGGACTGCTTCCAGGACACAGACTGGAACCTGTTTAAAGAGGCAGCCACCTACAATAACCAGACAGACCTGCAAGAATACACAGAAACAGTGACTGCTTACATCAAAAAGTGCATAGATGATGTGACAGTCACCAAAACCATCACCACACGTGCCAACCAGAAGCCATGGATGACAGCAGAGGTTCGTAGACTGCTAAAAATCCGAGATGAGGCATTCAGATCAGGAGATAAGGCAGCTCTCAAAACAGCAAGAGCCAATCTGTCTCATGGCATCAAGAAGGCAAAACATCAATATGCTCAGAAAATCAACAATAACTTCAGCAACAGTAAAGACACTCGGTCCCTGTGGCAAGCCATTCAGACCATCACTGACTACAAGCCCCTGCCACAGGCCAGTGACGATGACACATCCCTGCCAGATGCACTCAACCACTTCTACTCACGATTTGAGATACAGAACAACACTCCTGCACAGAAACTCCACACATCTCCAAACGACCAGGTACTCTGTCTTTCTGCAGCCGACGTAAGGAAGACCCTATCCAGGATAAACCCACGAAAGGCTGCGGGCCCTGACAACATACCTGGCCGTGTATTAAGAGAATGTGCTGCACAGCTGATGGATGTCCTAACAGACATCTTCAACACCTCGCTGAGCCAGGCAGTCGTGCCCACGTGTCTCAAATCCACCTCCATAATTCCAGTACCAAAGAAGTCACCTGCGTCCTTTCTGAATGACTATTGTCCCATAGCACTGACTCCAATCATGATGAAGTGCTTTGAGAGGTTAGTCATACATCACATCAAGTCCAGTCTCCCAAACACACTGGACCCATTCCAGTTTGCATACCGTCCAAACCGCTCCACGGACGATGCAATATCCAGCACCCTCCACCTAGCTCTCACTCACCTAGAACAGAAAGACTCTTACGTTAGAATGCTGTTCATTGACTTCAGCTCAGCATTTAACACAATAATCCCTCAGCAGCTCATCCACAAACTAAACCTGCTGGGCCTAAACACCTCCCTCTGTAATTGGATCCTGGACTTCTTAACTGGAAGACCTCAGTCAGTCCGTGTCGGCAGCAACACCTCCAGCACTACCACACTGAGCACGGGTGCCCCACAGGGCTGTGTTCTCAGTCCACTGCTCTTTACGCTGCTGACCCACGACTGCACTGCCAAGTTCAGCTCCAATCACATCATCAAGTTTGTTGATGACAGGACTGTGGTAGGTCTCATCAGCACAACGATGAAACACACTACAGAAAGGAAGTGGCTCAGCTGGCTAAATGGTGTGGCGTTAACAACCTGTCCCTCAATGTGAGGGGCACCATTGAGAGTGTGCTGACCAGCTGCATCACTGTCTGGTACGGGAACTGCAGTGCTGCTGACCGCAAGACCCTACAGCGGACAGTGAACACAGCCGCAAAGATCATCGGTGCCTCTCTCCCCTCCATCCTGGACATTTTCCTTGCATGATGCTCCAGCAATGTCACACGCATTGGATCAAGTGAGGTCACGAGGTACCTGAAGTAATCTCCGCGGGTATATAAACAGGGAATAAGGTTTGGTTGGCACCAGACATTGAGTTCATGGTGGACTTCTGTGTAGGTCGCCTCTCTACTCTTTTCTCAACTCACGTGAGTACCGCTCTACGGAGCTATTTATATACCTGTCTGTGTGCGTGTGAGAACGTGGATTTCCTGGTGGGAATCGCTACTCCATAGACGGAGCGTTCTCAGATTAACCGCGTGGTTAACCTGCTCATTCGTGTGCTTCCGCGTTTGAGTTCTCCATCACGCTACACAGGGACCTTCCTCGATCATTCATTTCCTGTCTTGCCTCTGTGACAGAATGTCTGGTCCCGAAATGGTCCCGGCGGATTTGGAACAACTGTGGGGAGTAATACAGCAGCAGGCCGTGGAAATCGTGAATTTGCGGCAGGAGTTGGTGAATTTCCGAACGGAGATCACCGCGTTGCGTTCTGAAACCGCTGGTCTTCGGGCGGAGTGCGCGATCCTCCGTTCGGATCTCACCGCCCTGCAAGTGGATCATGATGACCTGGCCGCTGCTTAAACTCCCCCCGCCGAACCAATCCGTCAAATTCCTCCTCCCAATCAACCCAAGATCTCACTTCCGGACAAATGGGATGGGTCCGGAACCAGGTGTGATGTGTTTCTCACCAATCTCTCTCTTGTGTTTGAGTTTCAGCCATCCCGATACCCCACAGACCGCAGCCGGATCGCTCTTCTCACATCACTCCTCACGGGGCAGGCAGCAGAGTGGGCTACAGCGGTTCTGAGAGCTGACGGAGACTCCGCCTACTCTTACCCCGCGTTCACAGCCGAACTCAGAACCGCCTTCCAACATCCTGAGAGCGAGGTGGAGGTTGACTCTCGTCTGTACCATCTGAAACAAGGAGGGTGCAGCGTCAGCAAATACACCACAGAGTTTCGCACCCTCGCCGTTCAAACCACCTGGAGCGATGCTGCTCTCCGCACAGCCTATTATGAAGGACTCTCCACCCGTCTTAAGGACAAATTGGCTGTGCGGGAGCTTCCTGCCACCATGGAGGGCATTACACAGCTGGCCCTCCGGGTGGATCAAAGGATGAGCCACTCTTCTAAACATGTTTTCCGTTCATTCACAGGATCTACCAGCCACCAGAGGTCTCCGGAGTCATCCACCTCCTATGCTGTCGCTGCGTCTCCTCCTCCTCCACCAGTCGCCTCAGAGGTCCATTCTAGCGGAGCTGGGGAACCCATGCAAATAGGGCGCACCTCCCTGTCGGCAGCGGAGAGGACCAGACGCTACCGCGAAGGACTTTGTGCCTATTTCGCCTCCCCAGACCACCATCGTGCCATCTGCCCTCTGCGTCCGGGAAACGGACAAACCAGGTGAAGAGGGGGAGGTCTTCATCTGGTTCCAATGTTGCGAAACCCTACCCAGAGTCCGCCATTTCCTGGCTGCTGATATCCAGGTATCAATCCTCTTGGGCCACCAACGGAGCGTGACCACCACATTCGTTGATTCGGGTGCGGCTGGGAATTTCATCAATCAGACTTATGCTGCCCAACTGGGGGTTGTAACCGAGGTGTTATCCCAACCTTTGAACATCACAGCCATTGACGGTCGCCCCCTAACTTCCAGCCCCATCACTCACTGCACCAAGGATTTAACTCTGATTATCGGCACGCACTCTGAGACCATTAAATTCTACGTCACCAAGATCTCCTCACCTCCCATCATCCTTGGACACCCGTGGCTGGTCACTCACGACCCCTTCATCTCCTGGACGTCTAATCGGATTGTACACTGGGGTGCGACTTGTCAGGAGCTCTGTCTCCGGACTAAGGTTGGGACGTGTTCAGGGGAGTCTGAGGCCTCCGATGTCGACCACGGGGCCATTCCCGTCCAGTACCGTGACCTGGCCGAAGTCTTTAGCAAGCGCAGCGCGGCCCGGCTGCCTCCTCATCATCCCTACGACCTCGCTATCGACCTCGTGTCAGGCGCGGTACCACCCTGCGGCCACCTGTACTCCCTGTCGCCTAAAGAACAACTAGCGATGGAAGAATATGTGGCTGAAGGACTCCGTGCCGGTACCATCCGTCCATCCAGCTCTCCCGCGGCCACGGGGTTCTTCTTCGTCAACAAGAAAGACGGGGGTCTCCGCCCTTGTGTCGACTACCGGGGGCTCAACCAGATCACCATCAAGAACCGTCATCCACTTCCTCTTACCAACACCGCCCTCTCTGGTGCCCACTTCTTCACGAAGTTGGATTTACGGAGTGCTTACAACCTGGTACGCATCAGGGAGGGTGATGAGTGGAAGACGGCCTTCATAACCCCCACCGGTCACTACGAGACCCTCGTTATGCCGTTCGGTTTATGCAACAGTCCAGTTGCTTTTCAACACTTCATCAATGTAGTTCTCCGGGACATGCTGGGTAGATGGTGCTACGCTTGATGACATCTTGATCTACTCAAAGACTCTGGAAGAGCATACCCAGCAGTTCTACAGAGGTTGCTGGCCCACCAGTTGTTCTGTAAGTTGGAAAAATGTGCCTTCCACCAGCACACCACCACATTCCTTGGTTTCGTCATCTCTGCTCAGGGTGTGGCCATGGATCCCCAAAAGTTGGAAGCTGTGCGCTCGTGGCCCCTACCCACATCGCTCAAGCAGTTACAACGTTTTCTGGGGTTCGCCAACTTCTATAGGCGTTTCATCCGGGGCTTCAGTTCAACTGCAGCGCCTCTCACTGCTCTTACTAAACCATCTCGCGGAGAATTTCACCTCACCCCGGAAGCCATTCAAGCCTTCAGAACACTCTGCCACCAATTCACCTCTGCTTCTGTTCTCATCCACCCCGATCCAGCCCTTCGTTGTTGAGGTGGACGCCTCCGATGTGGGCGTAGGAGCAGTTCTCTCACAGCGCGGTCCAGATGAGAAACTACACCCATGTAGTTTTTTCTCCAGAAAGTTCAATCCCACACAACAGCGCTACGGAGTAGGGGACCGTGAACTGTTGGCCATCAAGTGGGCTCTGGAGGAATGGCGTCACTGGCTCCAGGGCGGCGGTGACCCATTCACCGTCTGGACCGTTCACCAGAACCTCACGGTCATCCGACAAACCAAACAGCTCAACCCCAGGCAGGCACAGTGGGCCTTATTCTTCGAACATTTCAACTTCCACCTCTCCTATCGTCCAGGTTCAAAAAATACCAAAGCTGATGCACTCTCCCATCAACACCAAAAAGACACCATCACCTCGGAGCCCGCGCCTGTCCTGCCTTCTCATATCATCCTGGCTCCTATCCGGTGGGGGTTAGAAGAGAGAGTCCGCCAAGGTCACAGCCAGGAACTCCCTCCATCGGACACACCCACTGGACGCCTCTTCGTCCCGAGTGCCCTGCGTCAGGAGGTGCTTCAGTGTGGAAACGATTCCACCCTGGCGGGTCATCCGGGAGTCCAGCGGACAGCCAACTTCATCGCTCGAGCATTTTGGTGGAGGACGCTGAGGAGGGACGTACAGGAGTACGTCCAGGCCTGTAACATCTGTGCCCGCTCCAAGAACATCAATGCGCCCTAAACCGGGGAGTTGCAGCCCCTCCCCGTACCCAAACGTCCCTGGACTCACATCTCCCTCAACTTCGTCACTGGACTCCCTGATTCCTAAGGAAAGAACACCATCCTAACCATCGTGGATCGTTTCTCCAAAGCTGTGCACCTGGTGGCTCTCACCGGACTCCCCCCTGCCAAAACCACCACGGAATTAATTCTTGAACACGTAGTCCACCTGCATGGGTTCCCCAAGGACATCGTCTCGGACAGAGGGCTCCAGTTCACGGCCAAGTTCTGGCAGGCCTTCTGCCGTCTGGTCGGTACCACCTCCAGTCTGTCATCCGGGTTCCATCCTCAGACCAATGGCCAGACGGAGCGGGCCAACCAACAACTGGAGCGCTACCTCCGATGCTTTGCCAGTGAGCATCAGCGCTCTTGGGCTAGCAACCTCATTTGGGGCGAACTGTCCAACAACCTCCACACCTCCTCCACCACCGGCCTAAGTCCCTTCGAGGTATGCTACGGATTTCAACCTCCCATATTCGAACATCAGGAGCCAGAGGTTGAAGTTCCGTCCGCCCAACAGTTGGTCCGCCGGTGTCAGCGGCTCTGGAACCATGCTCGTGCTGCCATTCAGAAGACCAACCAACGTTACATCATTCAGCACCACCGCCGACACGCCCCGGGACGATTGTTCTATAAACACTTTCTATAAACACTTGCTGCTACAAAGACTCAATCAGATTATATATGTTTATTTGTGCATTGCACTATGCGCTGCTTCCCTCAAAATCTCTCTTCTGCACAATTTAATGCACAAAATATCTCTTTTGCACAATTTCATGTACAAATGTCTCTTTTGTAAAACGTCATGTACAGTACTTATGTAAAGTTTTTGTTGTCTAAACGTTTTGTATGTGTAGTCCACTATTTATTATAGTATTTATGGTATGTATAGTCAAATGGTTAACCATTGTGTAAGTCTGTAATTGCTTTTCTTATTCGTGTACTGTTGTATGTTTATATTGCTTAACTAGTATGTAGCACCGTGGTCCTGTGAGACACGACATCTCGTTCTACTATATGCCCACACATGTAGCAGAATGACAATAAAGCTCGACTTGACTTGACTTGACTTGAATAAGATAAATTTGCCTGTAACTATTTCAAGTTACACGAATGGAAGATGGGGCTTAATGTTAACAAACATAGGCTATAGAATGGATTTATGGAGGTTTAAATTTGTATTATGTGAGAGTTATTAGAACTCTTAAAGAGGGGACTGAAGGATTACAAATGTATTTGTAATTTAATTTATTACAAATAAATAAAATTTATTTATTTGCCATTTGTCACTTTTAGTGTCTCTTTGCTGTCTCAGCAAAAGGGCATAGTACATTCTAAACAAGTTATCTGGAAGGGTTGTGAAGGATTACAAATTTAAGAATCTGTTTAAAATATGCTGATCTTATGTTCTGACATAGCATCACATAAAAACTAAGGTGAATTATATTGTATTTAGCATTTAAGGTAAATATGATGTTATCAGACAAATGATTCTCTCAAGCAAAGTTTGTAGCAAGAGGTTCCTGCCAGTTCCTGTTCTCTTATTGTAAGTCAAATGAGCCAAATTACTGAGATTTTCACCTTTTGTTTGTAATGGCTCTAGGTGACTCTGCCCCAGTCTTTGAGTAGTTATGATGATTGGATTAGGACTGGTGTAAATGGTGCAGGCTGCTATACCTGAATACTCTATTTGCATGCTTTGTTTGGGGTTGTCGCCCAGGTGCTTTGTCTCCAGATCTAAGCACTGTCTCCTAAATTTATATAAACTACAATGTATCACTGCCTTAGTCAGACGACTTTTTAATGACTGCAGCGCCATGCAGCGAGTATCTGAATAAAGAGAAACTTCTGCTTCAAGATATCCAAAACGTCTCCTGGTCTCTACGAAAAAAAAAAAAAAAATCACAACAGTTGTAATTTTGATACCAGAACCATCAATTGGAGTGCACCATTCAGAGTGTTCAATGACCGAGGTGATTAGAGGTGAGAGGATTACCAAATCAGTTAATATGTTGCCAATTTTACCCATGTTACTTTGTTCACTTATGGAGATCAAATCAGACAGTGGTAATGGATGTGCATCCAAAGGCCATGATCAGTGTTGGGGAAAGTTACTTTTAAAAGTAATGCATTACAATATTGAGTTACTCATGTTACGTTACTTAGTTACTTTTTATGGAAAGTAATGTGTTACTTTACTTTTGCATTACTTTTTAAATCGGGGCAGGGCTTGCTTGTTTGTTTTTAATATAAAAACATCTATTTTTGGCAAATGTAAAAGCCTTTTCACACCAAAAGCCTCAGGCTTTGACAAATGTAAATTCAAGTCTGTACAGTAGACCGCAGCAGAAAAATGCCAACTCTTCAGCAAAAAAAAAAAAAAAGAAAAAAAGAAAAAGAAAACAAAAAGGAAAACAAATGTTAGATTATCTTGAGTAATTTTTGCTTATTAATATAGTTGAATTGGATCATCGAAGGTCGGCAGCAAAGACATCGCTTAATACAATGGGATTAAATGCATTAAGGATATTTGTATTATTTAACATATATTCTGAGTTGAATTTCACTGTTCTTATTCATTTTGAGAAAATACTGAATCTGTTTTTTGTGAGTGAGATGAATTAATGCATGTTTACATTTATTCTAGAACTAACATCTTACTCCCGATTTCTCTCAACATGGGGGCAGGAGAGCTTTTAATCAATAAATAGCTTTTAATTAATTTAATCGTTACTTATTTAAAAGAAAAATAACTCAGATATTTTCTTGTCAGTTAAAAAGTAATGCGTTACTTCACTAGTTACTTGGAAAAAGTAATAATATTTCATAACCCGTGTTACTTGTAATGCGTTACCTTCAACACTGGCCATGATGTAGATGATTCGGGGAAAGATTAACATATCCAAAAATTGGAAATTTTGAGCACCTTAGCATATGTATGAGCCAAATTAAGATTACTGTAAGATTCAAACACAGTAAACAGATTCAAATTGCATAGGCCCAAAAAGAATCTCAGCTTTCGAATGGTTTGAGGAACTGGATGTGTTTTAACAGCCTCACAGTGACTAGGTGTTACACGCCTTTCACCCTGTGATATACTTTGGCCCAAATAGATTACTTCTGTCTGACACAGTTGAGCTTTTTTCAGGTTTGCTCTGTGACCTTTGCTGTAAAGGAAATCAAGCAGCTGCTTGACCTCACGCTCATATTCAGTTTTATCTACTGAACAAATCAAAGCATCATCAACGTATTGAATGATAACTAATGTTGATTCAAAATCTTTCAAATGTCTTTGCAAAGACTGGTGATAGATAGTAGGAGAATTGTGAAGGCCCTGTGGCAATCTTGTGAAGGTGTATTGTTGACCTTTATTTGTAAATGAGAACCATGATTGGATTTCCTTCACAACTGGCACAGACCAAAATCCATTAGCCATATCAATTACTGAAAACCATTTGTGTTCTGGTTTAATTAGTCTTAAAATTGTTGATGGGTCAGGCAAAAGAGGGCTAATCTTATCAATATACTGATTCGCCACTCTATAGTCAACTGTGAGTCTCCATGATCCATCTGGTTTTCTTACTGGCCATACAGGTTACTGGGACTGTTGATTTTAATAACAATGCCTCCCTCCTCTAACTGCTCAACCACTGGCATTATACCCTCCACCGCAGCCGGATTGAGAGAATACTGCTTTGTACAGGGAGGAGGAGTTCCTGTAAATGTAACAGGTTCCATGTCAAGTAACCCACAATCAGTTTTGTTTTTGCCCAAATTGGGTGTGATTGCACATCAGTGCTGACTAATGTTCGCAGCATGTGACTTTCCCGTCTCTGAATTGCAAATCTGAATTTAAATTCATCAATACATTCATTCCCAATAACGGTTGAGTAACCTCACCTACCCATACTGCAGTAGTGACTACATGTGGGCCGAACAGAGGAGTGAGAGGCTGAGTTTTTGTGAGAAATGTCCCTTTCCCTGTTGCACCTGTAACATGAATAGTTTCTGATGTTAGAGAAACTTCTGTAAGAAAATCAGATGGAATGACTATTATTTCTGCGCCAGTGTCGATAAGAAGTTCCAGATCTATTCAAAATATGGGCCCTTACATACAAGCCATCCGGCTTAGCAATAACCGCTCCTTCCAAGGCCCTGAGAGAGGAGGGGACTTTTCTAGTTTCCCTGTAACTGTTGTGTCTCTGCCTCAGCAGCCGCTGGGGCTACAGACACAGCACTCAACAGCCTCTGCTGCGTTTCAAGCGGAAGTTGACTAAACTGAACAACTGGGTCTGAAGGAGGGGAGGGTGGAGGAGGAAGAGGGAGAAAGGCTTCAAATCTCTGACTTTGTGGTCTCTTTTTAGCTTTGCAATCTTTTGCTCAGTGACCACTCTTACCACACTTCCAACAGGCATCTGACCTTAAAATTTGGTTCGCCTTAAACATTTGGTTTACTTGGTTTGCTTTTGGCACTGCTCCAGATTTCCTCAAAATGTTGTTAGAGCTGTTAGGATCTGTAATCAAAACACACACTAACTTTGAAGCCTGGTTTTCTGCTCGTGCCACATCTCTTTCAGTTATTAACAATTCTTCAACAGTAAAACTGTGCCAGTTGGGACCATCCCCAAGCCTGTTCACAAGATGGCCACCATCCCCGAGTCTGTTCACAAGATGGTCGCCCCGTCTGAGTTCCCAGCCAAGATGGCTGCCACGCTTAAGCCTCATCATGCCAAGATCATCTCAACTGAATCTTATCCCATCATGTCTGCCATACCCAAAAACAAATCAATTGATGCCTGATCCTCTAGTATCAAGTCAAGTCAGGGCTGCACTTTCAGTGCCAAGTCAAGTGACAGCTGTGTTTCCTGAGCCATGTCAAGTTACAGCTGTAGTTCTTCAATCAAGTCAAGTCACAGCTGTCCTCCATGAGTCAAGCCAAGTCACAGCTGTTCTCCATGAGTCAAGCCAAGATACAGCTGTTCTCCATGAGTCAAGCCAAGTCACAGCTGTTCTCCATGAGTCAAGTCAAGTCACAGCTGTCCTCCATGAGTCAAGCCAAGTCACAGCTGTTCTCCATGAGTCAAGCCAAGATACAGCTGTTCTCCATGAGTCAAGCCAAGTCACAGCTGTTCTCCATGAGTCAAGCCAAGTTACAGCTGTTCCCCATGAGTCAAGCCAAGTCACAGCTGTTCCCCATGAGTCAAGCCAAGTCACAGCAGTTCCCCATGAGTCAAACCAAGTCACAGCTGTTCACCATGAGTTAAGCCACGTTACAGCTGTTGTTCCTAAGTCAAGTCAAGTTACAGCTGGGTTGTCTATGTTAAGCCAAACCACAGCTGATCTCCATAAGCCAAGCCAAGTTACAGCAGATCTATATGAGCCAAGTCAAGTTGCTGCTGTCTTCCCCAAGCCAAGCCAAGCCACAGTTGATCTTCATGAGCCAAGCCAAGTTACAGCAGATCTTCATGAGCCAAGTCAAGTCACAGCTGATCTTCCTGAGCCAAGTCAAGTCACAGCTGACCTTTATGAGCCAAGTCAGGTCAGCTGGTCTTCACGAGCCAGGTCAAGACACAGCTGTTCTTCATGAGTCAAGTCAAGTCACGGCAGACCTCCCTGAGTCAAGTCAAGCCACGGCAGACCTCTCTGAGTCAAGTCAAGTCACGGCAGACCTCCCTGAGTCAAGTCAAGTCAAGTCACGGCAGACCTCCCTGAGTCAAATCAAGTCACGGCTGATCTCCCTCAGTCAAGTCAAGACACAGCTGCCTTCCTAACAGAGCATCTTCATGAAAGGCTGCTAGCATAGATTCTCGCCAAGCCACGGCCTTCATGCCAGAACCTCGTCAGGTCCCGTCTGACCTCCTAGACTCTCGTCACATCTCAACTGACCTCCTAGAGCCTCGTCACATCTCAGCTGATTGTCTAGAGCCTCGTCACATCTTAGCTGACCTCCAAGAGCCTCGTCACATCTCAGCTGACCCCTCAGAACCTCGTCACGTATCAGCTGCCTTTCCAAAGCCTTGCCAGGTCTCGTCTCAACTCCCAAGCCACGCAAAGCCCATGCTCTCAAGCCACGCAGAGCCCACACTCCCAAGCCATGCAGAGCCCACACTTCCAAGCCACGTGTCCACAGTGTCCACACTCTCAAGACCGGCAGGCATCCCACTATCTACTGTGGTGCCTGTAATGGCTGTTGCCATTTTGAGCGTGTGGGCTACACGCTGTACTCCAGAGGCCTCGTCTGACCACGAGTCTGTTCCGAAGGCCTCGTCTGACCACGAGTCTGCTCCAGAGGCCTCGTCTGTCCACGAGTCTGCTTCAGAGGCCTCGTCTATCCAAGAATTTGCGCCTATGCCTCCAGAGGTGTCAGCTTATGCTGTAGATCCTCCAAAGGAGGCAGCGTCCACCCATGAACTCACTGCAACGTCTGACCACGAGTCTGCGCCAGTGCCCCCGGAGGTGGCGGTCACGGCTGCAGAACTTCCTGTGGGTGCGGTGTCCTTCTATGAATTCTCTGCCCATCATGTTACGACCAAGGAGGCCAATCATGAACCCTATGCTCTGCTATGGATGTCATTAGTTCCACTGTGGGTATCTTTGCTCCTCTCTGCCTGCCATGGCTCTTTGGTCTGCCTGCTCAGTCTGCCCTGCCATGGTTCCCTGCTCTGCCTGCTCTGCCTGCCCCGCCATGGCTTCCTGCTCTGCCTGCTCTGCCTGCTCCACCATGGCTCCAGGCTCCTCCAAATCAACTCAGTTCCACTGTCTGCCACAGCTCCACGGCCCTGGTCCTCCAAGGTTCCTCTGTCTGCCACTGATCCATGGTCCAGGTCCTCCAGTGCTTCACTGTCTGCTACTGTTCCATGGCCCAGGTCCTCCAGTGCTTCACTGTCTGTCACTGCTCCACGATCCAGGCCCACCTCCTCTGCACGGACCTGGCCCTCCGTCCCACCCCCTGTTTTGCCTCTGTTCCCCCACCCTCCTGGACTGTTGTTGTTTTGAGCGCCAGGAGTTGCTCCTAGAGGGGGGGATTCTGTAATGCCACGCCAGCAGAGGGAGCCCTCACCCATGCACTGACTGTTACCGCTCCCTCGGCTGCTTCTATGGTTACTTCCTGTATGGTGGCCATTTAAGGAGGCCCATACCAAACAGGTCCTGCGAAGTATTGTTTTGCCTGTGCGAACTCTACCAAGCGTTAATCCTGTTTCATTGCCTTGTTTTTGCCATTTCCACGGTTTTGTTTCATTGTCATAGTTTTGTCTTGTTTTTTTGCCATAGTTTTGTCTCGCTTCATTGCCATAGTTTTGCCTAGTTTCTTAGCCCTGTTTATTTTGCTACTTTGGACTGCTCTCTTGGATTGTGACCTTCTGCCTGTTTATTTTGATTACGCTTTTGTCTTGCTTTCGTATTACTGTTTGTTTGGAGATCGACCCTGCCTGTCTTGACGCATCTGGATCTAACACGCTTCATTGGAGTCCCGTTACAGTGTAATCCTCAACAGTTTCATCTGTCTTTTTTTTACATCTTGTAATTTCATTCCAATCAACATTTTGCTGTTGTGCTTTCCTACACCAAGCCTTAAGTTTCTTCCATCCTTCTCTCTCAGCCCTGTCATCAGTCAGATGTTCACCACTTAAAGATTCACCAAGAGCTTCTTTCAAACTTTTCCTGTCTGCTGGTGGCAGATTGACTGAGACTATGCTGAACCCATCTCTTACTGACAGAGAAAAAATCTCTTTCAGAGCTTCCAATCGAGCTAAAGCTGATCTCGGGTCTTTTCTGACATTTCCTACCTCCTTTGACCACTCATACACTTCTTTAGAAGTTGGGGTGTATATTTGTACTGCACAACATCTGAATCCCTGACCTTACAATCCATTAACACATTCCCTTATTTTGTTTTCTGAAGATAAACCTCAGTTCGCTTTTTCCCATTCTTGATGTTTACTCTCAATGGTCTAAGCTTTGCTGTTGCTGTTGCCCCTTCACAATCATCAGTGTCTGTGTCAGAATCTGAATTTGTGGTCATATCAGTGTCACTACCAGCATCAGATGCATTTGAATGTGGTAAAACAGAAAATTGGTTTCGGTCAGTTCTTTGTACATTTTTGAACATTAGCATTAGCTGTTTTGGGTTTCTGTTCATTTTCAAGCTGAGCTTTTAACTCCTGACACCTATCTTGTAACCCTTCAGCTACCTCTCCATGACCTCTTTGTCTCTGTTATGACTGTCTGTTAGCAGTTTAATTTCCCATTTCCTACATTTAGACAAAGTGGCAAACATCTAAGGGATTCACCTTGATTCTCTGGTTTTCATTCTTTGATTTTTACCCCATGCTTTTTTGATATCATCAGGCTCCTAAAGACTGCCCCTTTGCAGCTTGATTTTATATTTCGCAACTATTTCTTGTTCTGCTTCTTTGATCTTAAAGTGCTCTTTTAGTTGTTCTGTCAGCGTTTCAATTATCTCATCTAGCTTAACATCTGACTCCTCCATAACTGAAGAAATTATATAATCTGACCCAGTAGCAAGCTACCCCCACAGTACGTACTGAATTTTTCATGAAATGAAATGTTAAACAGAACACACTCACTCTACTTTTCAGTACTTAAGCCAGGAGAAGACACCTGTGAGAGTTGTCCTCGTCCTCACTCGTGGCCCAGAGTCAGAAGCCCAGTGGTCTGAGGCATTCCACCGTCTGGTCGTGCGAGAAACAATCCTGACTCCGCTCTTCTGGAGATAACAGCTCTGTATTATTCCTGTTATCCTACCCGCTTTATTAATTGCATGACTTTTTGAGTAATACATTTCTTCACATCGAAAATACCTTTTGTTAGCTGAAAACAGTTCACGGTGTGTGTGTACACCGTGACCTAATGGTTAGGGAGTCGGGCTTGTAATCGAAAAGGTTGCGGGTTCGAGTCCCAGGTCCGGCGGGGATTGAAGGTGGGGGGAGTGAATAACCAGCCCTCTCTCCACCCTCAATACCACGACTGAGGTGAGTCCCTTGAGCAAGGCACCGTTCCCCCAACTGCTCCCCGGGCGCCGCAGCAATAGCGATATGGCTGCCCACTGCTCCGGGTGTGTGTTCACGGTGTGTGTGTGTGTGCGTGTTTGTTCACTTCTCACTACTGTGTGTGTGCACTTGGATGGGTTAAATGCAGAGCACAAATTCCGAGTATAGGTCACCGCACTTGGCCACACGTCACGTCCTTTCCGTGTATATATACGTCTTGTTGTTCCAAAGGTTGTTTATTGTGTACTCTATGTTTTTTGCCTTTTTTGTATTAAAGTTGATAAACTATACTTCAAGTTTTGGATAAATACCCTTGATAAATAGATACTTGCTTGTAGTGTAATGGTGCTTACGTCAAAGTGAATTTTTAATACTGTCATCCATATGATCCGTAATATGTGACCCATGTCAACCAGCAAAAGAAAAGGTCAAGCCTTTAACTCTGCCAAACTCAAAGACAAGTATGTATGTATGTATATAGAGTGGCTATATACATGAGTCTTGGCTTGACTCATGTATGTATAGAAGAGTTCAGATGTAAAACCAGCTAAAATCCATCTCGGTCAAAAATTAGATAATGATACTGAGTGAATGCTCTTGACACATATTATATGTCCATCAAATACTTTTTCTTCAAACTCGCTAAAATACCAGCCTCAGCCTAATCAGAAGTACCGGTATTTACATAGAAACCTATACATCTGAGCCTGATAAAAATGCATTTTTTAAAGAAAGACGTCAGATGGATTTAGCTGTTTTGCATCTGAACTCTTCATATATATATATATGTGTGTGTGTGTGTGTGTGTGTGTGTGTGTGTGTGTATTATAGACAAAGAGAGATTGAGAGACTTTTTTTGTATATACAACTGTCAGGATTCTGGACTCTGTGTTCCACGTTTTCCCCTCCAGCCTTAGTTCCTGTTTTCCAAATATGGTTTTGTTTCCTGTTCTTGTTAATTAGATTCCCTACGCCTGTGTTGTATTAATTTATCCTCGTTTACTCCCTATTACTTAAGCCTTGTGTTTCCCTGTGTCTGGTGTCCACTGTTATACATGTCAGCCTGTGTTCCTGTCCTATGTGCCCTTTGGATTATTTCATTAAATTATATTGTATTCTGAAGATCTCCACATTTCCTTGCTCCAACGTATCGTGACAACATCTAACAGATACTCATTTTTATGTTGTACAGGTCATCATGCACAAAAAAGTTGTATTTTTCCCTGGAAGGGTTCAAGTAGCATTCTGGAAGCAGCCATTCAGAAGCCAGCACTGATCAAGCCAGGCTGATCAAAAACAACACATCACTACAGGAAAAGTCGGCACCTAAGAAGCAGGAGTTGGTCCGTCAGAATGCTTTGCTTGTAGTCCATCAGAGAGGAGGTGATGCCTCAGGCAGGATTGAGGTGTTTGGGGAGTATATCTTGCAGTTTGGGAAGTACAAGGGGAAGTGTTTCCGGTGGCTTCTTGAAAATGACATTAGGTACTCCATATACCTGATCAAAAGCCTTCAGCAGGAAGAGACTGCAGGAGACTTCATGACAGAGGGTCACAGCAAGGACAGCCTGTTGTCCTTTGTCAGTTATGCCCAAAGCTTTGAGGAAATCCAGTCTCTCCTTAGCTGTTTAAACAAAAATCCAGCTGCCCCAGCAGCCTTGTCTGAAGACAACCAGCTAGTTGGTTTTGGTTCTGGTTCTCGGGCAAAGAGTACCTGGCTGGAGATTTGGGACAGCAGGGCAGATGATTATGCTTCCTTCGTTATGAAGAAAACATGTGTACCAGGGACACTGATGTATAAGCAGCAGCAATACCTGTGGAAGAAACAGCGTTCCACCCACCCCTCACCTGACCGATATAAAGTTGGTTCGATGTTTGACGTTGGATGTTAGACAGATATTCAGCCACGAAAAATGCAGAGCACAAATTCCGAGTATGGGTCACCGCACTTGGCCACACGTCACGTCCTTTCCGTGTATATATACGTCTTGTTGTTCCAAAGGTTGTTTATTGTGTACTCTATGTTGTTTGCCTTTTTTGTATTAAAGTTGATAAACTATACTTCAAGTTTTGGATAAATACCCTTGATAAATAGATACTTGCTTGTAGTGTAATGGTGCTTACGTCAAAGTGAATTTTTAATACTGTCATCCATATGATCCGTAATATGTGACCCATGTCAACCAGCAAAAGAAAAGGTCAAGACTTTAACTCTGCCAAACTCAAAGACAAGTATGTATGTATGTATATAGAGTGGCTATATACATGAGTCTTGGCTTGACTCATGTATGTATAGAAGAGTTCAGATGTAAAACCAGCTAAAATCCATCTCGGTCAAAAATTAGATAATGATACTGAGTGAATGCTCTTGACACATATTATATGTCCATCAAATACTTTTTCTTCAAACTCGCTAAAATACCAGCCTCAGCCTAATCAGAAGTACCGGTATTTACATAGAAACCTATACATCTGAGCCTGATAAAAATGCATTTTTTAAAGAAAGACGTCAGATGGATTTAGCTGTTTTGCATCTGAACTCTTCATATATATATATATGTGTGTGTGTGTGTGTGTGTGTGTGTGTGTGTGTGTGTATTATAGACA
Source organism: Cirrhinus mrigala (assembly GCA_036247105.1). Taxonomy (NCBI): domain Eukaryota; kingdom Metazoa; phylum Chordata; class Actinopteri; order Cypriniformes; family Cyprinidae; genus Cirrhinus; species Cirrhinus mrigala. The sequence continues at coordinate 90,015 of CM070026.1, forward strand.
AAGAGAGATTGAGAGACTTTTTTTGTATATACAACTGTCAGGATTCTGGACTCTGTGTTCCACGTTTTCCCCTCCAGCCTTAGTTCCTGTTTTCCAAATATGGTTTTGTTTCCTGTTCTTGTTAATTAGATTCCCTACGCCTGTGTTGTATTAATTTATCCTCGTTTACTCCCTATTACTTAAGCCTTGTGTTTCCCTGTGTCTGGTGTCCACTGTTATACATGTCAGCCTGTGTTCCTGTCCTATGTGCCCTTTGGATTATTTCATTAAATTATATTGTATTCTGAAGATCTCCACATTTCCTTGCTCCAACGTATCGTGACAACATCTAACAGATACTCATTTTTATGTTGTACAGGTCATCATGCACAAAAAAGTTGTATTTTTCCCTGGAAGGGTTCAAGTAGCATTCTGGAAGCAGCCATTCAGAAGCCAGCACTGATCAAGCCAGGCTGATCAAAAACAACACATCACTACAGGAAAAGTCGGCACCTAAGAAGCATGAGTTGGTCCGTCAGAATGCTTTGCTTGTAGTCCATCAGAGAGGAGGTGATGCCTCAGGCAGGATTGAGGTGTTTGGGGAGTATATCTTGCAGTTTGGGAAGTACAAGGGGAAGTGTTTCCGGTGGCTTCTTGAAAATGACATTAGGTACTCCATATACCTGATCAAAAGCCTTCAGCAGGAAGAGACTGCAGGAGACTTCATGACAGAGGGTCACAGCAAGGACAGCCTGTTGTCCTTTGTCAGTTATGCCCAAAGCTTTGAGGAAATCCAGTCTCTCCTTAGCTGTTTAAGCAAAAATCCAGCTGCCCCAGCAGCCTTGTCTGAGGACAACCAGCTAGTTGGTTTTGGTTCTGGTTCTCGGGCAAAGAGTACCTGGCTGGAGATTTGGGACAGCAGGGCAGATGATTATGCTTCCTTCGTTATGAAGAAAACATGTGTACCAGGGACACTGATGTATAAGCTGCAGCAATACCTGTGGAAGAAACAGCGTTCCACCCACCCCTCACCTGACCGATATAAAGTTGGTTCGATGTTTGACGTTGGATGTTAGACAGATATTCAGCCACGAAAAACTTCAATACATTCTTAGTAAATGAGTGCAATTGCATACAAAATGGCTTATCTGAAAAGCATTAAATGGTAGAACTGAACACACATCACAGTTTATTTGTTTTAATCCTCATCGATATGTTGCAACGCATAAATGCTTTAGCAGCGGCGAGCTCGCATTTAGGTCAGCTAGGGACCGTCTACAAAGTACATGTGAAAGACTAAAACGATTAATGTTTCCCATCGCAATTTGTGCACCAATGTGATAAAGATATTAAGACAAACACTTATAACGCTCACTTGCATTTAAATAAGAAATACTGTAAACAAGATATGTGATCGCGGTTGTATATTATTACTATTATTAAATAAATAAAATAATAGAATAAAATAAATAATATTAAATATCATTATCATTCCATAATCCAGTGGTTATGCAGTGGGATTATTCCAGGTCCTTGTGAGAACATTTTAATGTATTCACAGAACTATGACACCAAAAAGTTGTTATTGAAATAAACCAATAAATAAATTAATTTAAAATAAATACCACCTGTGTACCATCACCTTCATGGTGTGTGTGTCTTGTTTCTGTTTTTATAAGAACATTTTTATATTTGTTTTAGTCACAGAACTATAACAGAACACATGCCATAGAAATTCAACAATTTAGACACAGCTGGCAAAAGTGTTGTTTTGCCGTTGCATTGACTTGAATTTGAAAATCAATCTAAAAAAAAAAAAAAAAAAAAAAAAAGAAAGAAAGAAAAGAAGAAAAAAAATATATGTTTATGACACTGTTTTATAACACAACTTTAAAGGGTGTGTCTTGTTACAGATTATCAAACATTTTGGTGGTGGTTTTAGCCACAGATCTATAACAGAACAACCCAGCTAGGAATGTTATTGTTGTAATAATACTAAGAGAACATTATGCTATGGTAATATTTTCAGTGGCAAGTTTTCTTTTAGTTCCCAGAATATTCTCTTAGGGGCCGTTCACATATCGCGTCTTTTGCGCGCTCAAGTTCGTTATTTCAAATGCAGACGCGCGGCAGCTGCGCTCATCACGGAAGCGACGCGGCCGCGACGCGCACGCAGTGCGACGCGCTTATTTTTTTCAGGCGCGTCCACGCCGCATCCAGTTGAAAACATCTCAACTTTTCAGAATGCCGCAAGCGCACCGCAGGTCATGTGACAAGAACCAACCAATTAGCTTCATCCTTTCCCGTAACAAAATTGAAAACTCAGCCAAGATGGAGAAACAGCTGATCATACTGTACATTTTTAAATAAATTCAGCAGCAGAGCTACAGCAAGTGATTTTTAGTGCTGGAAATCCGTTTGTCCTCTGATGAATCTTCCGGGTCTTTATTGAGAGTGCTGGTCATGGTTGCTCAGCAACGGCAGACGCCAGGGGAGCGCAAGCTACAGAGCGCTTTGGAAAGGAGGACAGATCGGCGCGCCTAGCGTTAACCACGCGTTTTTAGGCGCGATATTTGAACGGCCCCCTAAAAGGTAGAATAACATTCTCTAAAAACATTCTACAAATGTTTATTAATAACAACATTATCCTCTAACATTCTAATCGATTTAAGTGGGAAGCTTCACGTTGGATATTGGATGTGGACTCAAATGATGCTCAGAAGTCAAATTTAGGTCGAAAGTAAAAACCCAACCTTTATTTACACAAGGTCTTATTGAGTTTAACAGAGGTTTAAATGTTGATGTCCATTTGAAAGTAATAGTTTGGTTTGATGTCACCATTATGGTGAGAAGTGTTTGCTTTAGTTGGGCAAATTGACTCCTGATTTTTCAATGTATTTCTCTAGCTGCTGTAATTGTGTTTTGTGTTTGTTACAACAAAAACATCACGAGAAAATGTAGTCAGCTGATAGTTTTTTTTTTTCTGAAGACTGATATTCAGCAGGATTTTAATTAGAAAATTTTTAAGTTTTAAAACCAAACAAATTAATTTGACACAAACATCAAGTATCAGTGTATGAATCTCAACAATGGTGACTTGCTGCAATGTATTATGGCTGCATCATACAAAACTCATCAAAGACTCCCAGAATGCATTGCAGCATGAAGCATGTCACCATTGTTGAGATTTGTACACTGATTCTTGATGTTTGTGTCTGCTGAGGTATTCAGCAGATAGTTTAAAATGATTTTAAAACAGTGTGTTTAAAAAAAATACAGATAGAAACACAGTTTATTTAATCAGAACATTGCTGGATTTTACACTGTTGAAGCACATTACTATAGTCACTAACATGAGTTTATTAACATATATTAAACTTTAGATGTGATCAGATCACTGCATGATGACATCATCTGACCACAGTGTTTTTTGCAGTTTTTTCTAATGACAAAAACAGCTACAACTGCTAAAGAAAAGATTGAAAAGAGTCAAATTGTGCAACTAAAGCAAACACTTCTCACCAGAGTGGTGACATCAAACCAAACCATTACTTTTAATCAACATCCAAACCTCTGTTAATTTCAATAAAAACTTGTGTAAATGTATGACAGAAATAAAACCAATCTGGTTTATAATAAGTGAAGCTGGTAATGCTGTTTTTGGAGTTATTTAAAGACGCTGGAGCTTGACATCAAACAAAGGTTGGGTTTTCACTTTCAACCAAAATGTGACAAAATCTGAGCAATGTAAGTCCACATCTAGTGTGATGGGAATCTCTATTAGAATGTTAGAGGATAATGTTCTCACAATGTTATCAATAAACATTTGTGGAATGTTTTTAGAGAATGTGATCCTACCTTTTAGGAGAATATTATGGGAACTAAAATAAAACTTACCACTGAAAACATTCCCAGAATATGAAATATTTCTAGCTGAGACATACTATTAAAAATAAAAGCAATACATAATTTAGTTAAAAATAAATACAATCTTCTGTCTCAGGTTTAAAGGCTGTGTCTTGTTACAGATTTAATAAAGAACATTTTGCAGTAGTTTTCATTGTCAAAAGTGATGCAGAAGTCACACTATTGACATTTAAAAATCGCTTGTGAAACCTTTCAAAGAGTGTCCTGTATTTGCATGTGTTCTCTTATAATTCTGTGACTGAAACGAACATTAAAATATTCTTCTAGAAACCAGTAACAAGACACAGCTTTTGAAGTTGTGATGGAAAACTGCATGTGATTAAATTAATTTACTGACAGATTTAAATTTTAATTTAATAGCATGTGTCCTGAATAACATATGACAGTAAAACCTGAATTGAAATGTGCATTTGAGAATCAGAAACAAGACACACCTTTTGAAGTTGAAATAGAAGACTGTATTGATTTTAAATTAATTTATAAGTTTGAATGTCAAACTCAAAAGTCAAAACAGCAGTATGTTCCTCTAGGGGACAGTAATACAGGACACTCTTTTGGAAGGTTTTGCAAATGATTTTAAACGTCAATAGCGTGACTTCTGCATCACTTTTGACAATGAAAACTACTGCAAAATGTTTGTTTTTTAATCTGAAACAAGACACAGCCTTTGAAGCTGAGATAGAAGATTGTATTTATTTCAAACTAAATTATGTATTGCTTTCATTTTCAATAGTATGTTCTATTATACTTATATGGCTAAAACCACCACCAAAATGTTCTTCTAGGACTCAGTAGCAGATTGTATTTATTTTAAACAACTTCATGCATTGGTTTCATTTTCAATAGTATGTGTCCTATTATAGTTCTGTGACTAAATCCACCATCAACATGTTTTTCTAGAAACCAGTAACAAAACACACCCTTTGAAGTTGAAATAGAAGACTTTATTGATTTTAAATAAATTTATAAGTTTGAATGTCAAACTCAAAAGTCAAAACAGCAGTATGTTCCTCTAGGGGGCAGTAACACAGGACACTCTTTGGAAGGTTTCACAAGTGATTTTTAAATGTCAATAGTGTGACTTCTGCATCACTTTTGACAATGAAAACTACTGTAAAATGTTCTTTATAAAATCTGTAACAAGACACAGCCTTTGAAGTTAGGATAGAAGAGTGTACTGATTTTAAATTAATTTATAAGTTTGAATGTCAAACTCAGTCAAAACAGCAGTATGTTCCTCTAGGGGGCAGTAACACAGGACACTCTTTTAAAGGTTTCGCAAGCGATTTTTAATATCAATAGCGTGACTTCTGCATCACTTTTGACAATGAAAACTGCTGCAAAATGTTCTTTATGAAATCTGTAACAAGACACAGCCTTTAAACCTGAGATGGAAGCTTTTATTTATTTTTAACTAAATTATGTATTGCTTTCATGTTCAATAGTATGTGTTCTATTACAGTTACATGACGAAAACCACCACCAAAATGTTCTTCTAGGAATCAGTAACAAGACACATCCTTTAGATTTGAGAAAGAAAACTGCAATCATTTTAAATGAATTTATTAAAATAGTTTGAATGTCAAACTAAGTCAAATCAACTGTATCTTCCTCTAGGGGGCAGTAACACAGGGCACTCTTTTGAAGGTTTTGCAAGCAACTTTTAATATCAATAGCGTGACTTCTGCATCACTTTTGACAATGAAAACTACTGTAAAATGTTCTTTATAAAATCTGTAACAAGACACAGCCTTTGAAGTTAGGATAGAAGACTGTACTGATTTTAAATCAATTTATAAGTTTGAATGTCAAACTCAGTCAAATCAACAGTATGTTCCTCTAGGGGGCAGTAACACAGGAAACTCTTTATAAGGTTTTGAAAGTAATTTTTAAATGTCAAAAGCGTGTCTTCTGCATCACTTTTGACAATGAAAACTACTGCAAAATGTTCTTTATGTAATCTATAAAAAGACACATCCTTTGAAGCTGAGACAGAAGCTTGTATTTATTTTTAACTAAATTATGTATTGCTTTCATGTTCAATAGTATGTGTTCTATTATAGTTACATGACTAAAACCACCACCAAAATGTTCTTCTAGGAATCAGTAACAAGACACACCCTTCAGATTTGAGAAAGAAAACTGCAATCATTTTAAATGAATTTATTAACAGATTTGAATTTAATTCAATAGCATGTATCCTGATTTACATATGACACTAGGACTTGCATGGAAATGCTCTTTTAGGCCCAAGGAACAAGACACAGCCTTTGCAGTTGAGATGGAAAACTGTATGCACTTTAAATAAATTTATTAAAATAGTTTGAATGTCAAACTCAGTCAAAACAGCAGTATGTTCCTCTAGGGGGCAGTAATACAGGACACTCCTTTGAAGGCTTCACAAGTGATTTTTTAATATCAATAGCGTGACTTCTGCATCACTTTTGACAATGAAAACTGCTGCAAAATGTTCTTTATAAAATCTGTAACAAGACACAGCCTTTGAAGCTGAAATAGAAGCTTGTATTTATTTCAAACTAAATTATGTATTGCTTTCATTTTTAATAGTATGTGTTGCATTATAGTTATATGACTAAAACCACCAACAAAATGTTCTTCTAGGAATCAGTAACAACACACATCTTTTGAAGTTAAGATAGAAGAGCGTATGTACTTTACATTAATTGACCTACTCATTGATATTTCAATATCATGTGCTGTGTTATAGTTTTGTGAATAAAACCAACATTTAAATGTTCGTCTATGAACCAGTAACAAGACACAGCCTTTGAAATTGAGATGGAAAACTGTATGTTTTGTAATTAAATGTGTTAACAGATTCAAATTTAATTCAATAGCGTGCATCCTGATTTACATTTGATAGTGAAAGATGGATGTAAATATTGATCTTTGAACAAGTAACAAGACACACCACCTGGAGTTTACAAATCAAACTGTGTGCATCCTAAAATTAATTTATTTACACTTCTGAATGTCAAATTTGGTCAAAACAAGTTCAATATCTTCATGTAGGGGGCGCTAAACTGCACAATCTTTGTCAGGCTTTACAAGCTTTTTCTCAATGGCTTCATTTCAATAACTTTTGTTGTGCTATAGATCTGTGAATAAAACATATATCTAAATGTTCTTTTATGAAGCAGTAATAAGACACACCCCTTAAATTTGAGATTTATGTTTTATACATTTCACAAGTGAAGAATTTAGATGAAATAATTGTTCTTTTTGCTCTTCGTTTTGCACTTTGCAGACAGTCCCTATCCTGCACTATTACATTATAAGCTCTATCAGTTACAATACCTTAAGGCAGATTAAAACCAATAAAACATATTGTGTGTTTTCTTCTACATTTGGAAACAGCTAGAACACAGTATGTTTCTTGTCATTGTGCTCAGTCATTAAAGAACTATTGAAGATTTCCAAGGCTGAATCTCTGACAAATGTCAAACGTCAAACATCCAACCAACTTTATATCGGTCTCACTCACTAAGACACAATTTGCTCGGTGATGAACTTGTGATGCGAAACCCTAAACACAAGAAAGCAAAAGTTAAGCACAACTGCAACACGGCAGTCAATGTTTACACACAATAATTCAACATTCTTCACATTTGTTTCTAAATACTTAGTTTTTTTCATCTGCTTACACACAAAATCTTTTCTTGACACAGTTTCTGAAACCTGACACTCAAACACCAGAACCACACACCAAATCTGCAAAACCATACGCTAATTCTCGGCCTTTGACTCAGTTTTCAATTTCATAAAAATCTTTTTGCAAAACACAACACACAATTCTCTATGTAACACACAAAAATCTAACAGGAATGATCTTGAATTCCTTTTTCAAACACATCAAATCAAAATGCCACACTAATTCATCAGTGCTTCACAGTAACACCTCACTTGTGCAAACACTCATTGCTTTACTAAACACAAACCAATCATGGCTTAAGTGTAGGCCTTGGAATAGGCTTTGGAATAATTAACCTTTTCAAAGTTATGTTTGGCTTCTGTCCATCTACACAATTGATATACACTACCAGTCAAAAGTTTTGAACAGTTTTTTTTTTTTTTTTTTTTTTTTGTAATTCTCTTCTGCTCACCAAGCCTGCATTTATGTGATCCAAAATACAGCAAAAGCAGTAATATTGTAAACTATTTTTACTATTTAAAATAACTGCTTTATAGTTGAATATATTTTAAAATGTAATTTATTGTAATATGTACAAAAAGCTAAATTTACAGCATCATTACTCCAGTCTTCAGTGTCACATGATACTTCAGAAATAATTCTAGTATGCTGTTCAAGAAACATTTATTATTATTATAAATATGTAAAACAGTTGAGTATAATTTTTTTTCAGGATTCTTTGACGAATCAAAAGATAAAAAGATCAGCATTGGTCTGAAATAAAAAGCTTTTGTAACATGATACCCTATACCATTCAAAAGCTTGGAGTCAGTATTTTTATTTTTATAATAAATTATATAAATTAATAATTTTAGATGCTTTAAATTGATCAAAAGTAAGGATAAAGACATTTATAATGTTACAAAAGATTTAGATCTATTTCATATAAATGCTGTTCTTCTGATCTTTCTATTCACCAAAGAAACCTGAAAAAAAATATTGAGCTGTTTTCAAAATAATAATAATAATAATAATAATAATAATAATAATAATAATAACAATAAATGTTTTTTGAGAAGCAAATCAGAATATTTGAATGATTTCTGAAGGATCATGTGACTGGAGTAATGATGCTAAAAATTCAGCTTTGAAATCACAGGAATAAATTACATTTTGAAATATATTCAAATATAAAACAGTTATTTTAAATAGTAAAAATAATTAAACCTTTTACTGTATTTGCTCTACTTTGGATCAAATAAATGCAGGCTTGGTGAGCAGAGAGACTTCTTTAAAAAACGATAAAAATCTTACTGTTCCAAAACTTTTGACTGGGAGTGTATTTCTTTTCTTTCGTACTGTGTAATTCTTTATTCACAACCACAAATGCTTACAGTAAATAAAAAAAAAAAAAATTAAAAAAAGAATCTTGGTTTTAATCTTGCTTTCTTGTTTACTGTGAATTTTTTAACATCTCTCTCCCAATTACTTTCAGTCTTGTACAGAAATGTACATAGTAGCTCATGAAAGAAGAGCTTTAGGTTTTGAATAACTGTGTGCATATGATATATGCAAAAATATAATATTATGGCATACGTGTTTGCAAAGTAAGACAAATGTTCACTCTTGAGATGTGTTTGTGATATTTTGAATGCAGTGCTTCATTTTGCAAGAGATGTAAGGTATTTTGCATTTTTGTGTGTGCAATTCTTGGATTTGTGTATAAAGTTTTGAAAAATAGAGGCAAAGTTTTGAAAATGTGTGTAAGCAGTTGAAAAAAACTGTAAATATACAAAAATATAAGCCAGTTCAAAGTGCACAGATGGCACGGGTGCATCTGTCAATCTAAGAGGTACAGAAGAGTGCAAATATGAGGTGGTGAAAGAGGAGGACGAGGAAGAGCAAAACCAAGAACAGTCTTTTCAGATGAAATTAAGAGTTACTGTGATAGACCAGGTTCTTGTGCATGAAATGACAGAGGCAGAACAAGGAGTTCAGCCAAATTTGAGCAGATTGTGGCCATCAAAATCAGTTCAAAAGAGGAGTTGTTTGTTTTACACTGTATTTTTTAATACACTGTATTTTGGTCATTTATGTGTATATATATATATATATATATATATATATATATATATATATATATATATATATATATATATATATATATATATATATATATATATATATATATATGTGTGTGTGTGTGTGTGTGTGTGTGTGTGTGTGTATGTATGTAGAGAATTTGGTTCAGAGAATGGGGTTTAGTGTTTTAGCCAATCCTAACATGCAACCTGGCTCCTCCTTTCCAGTGACACACCCTTCCTAAATACATTTCAAATGTATTTATTTATGTATTATTTATTTATTTATGGAAATTGTGTAATTTTAAAAATGAATATGAACTTACTTTGTTTGCAGCATTCAATATCTAAAAGCATTGCATCTCCTTTGTAATTATGACAAGTTTGTCCAGTTTTACAACAAATAAATGCAATAATAAATAATTTGGTCTTCTGAATAAATATTATTTTATTTAAAGGGTTAAGAGTTTTAGATTAAAACAACAATTATCATTTTAACTGAACACAAACCTATAAATAGTACAATTAAAATACATATTACATAAAATTGTAAATGGCCTTATAATTGTTTTTCCACAGCTGTAGATTTGAACCAATAAACTGAACGAAGTGTTCTGCTATTACAGGAAGGAAAAAAATGATACTACAGAAAGCACAGATGGACAAGAAATTAAAGAACAAAGCCATAAATCAGTAAGCACACTGTAAAAACAATATTTGCTGGCAAAACAAAACATATGCTGATATTACTTATTGATCATTCTATTTTTTTACAGTGCACACTTTACGAGACAGAACAAATCACAACACAAAATAACCATTTAAGTGAAAATGAGGATGACATTAACACAGACAACTGCAACCAAATGTTAGACCAGATCCAAGAACCAGAACAGATTGAGAGTACACATAAAGATCTGGAGGCAAACAGAGTGGAGGACAGAGGCAGTGATTCTGAAGCTGAAGATGAAGATGAATGGAGGGAGTCCACACCAGGAAACTTCAAGATCTCAGTTAAGATGGAGAACTGGGCTAAAATAAAGCCACTGCCAGGTTCTACACAACTGATAAAAACATGGACAGATATTTTTTTATGATGACTTCACAAAGATCAGCCCTTGCTGTGTCTTGTCTTTTAAATATCAGCACATCAAATTGAAACACAGTAGGAAACGAAAGTTGCCTTACTTCACTGCACGTGCCATTTGCACGTTCAAAGGTTGTCCAGCTAAATATGTCTTTACAGTTCTGAAAAAACCATCCAAACAACATAAAAAGGTTACGGTTCATGTTGTCTGTAATGGTGAGGTAACTCACAAAAAATTCAGACAAGCAAAACATCTGCGTAGGGGGAAAATTGCTAAAGCCATCTCCGAAGGTGTGAGCAATTTTTTCTGAGCCACTGTAAGAGACATTCCAAATGAGGAGATTCTAGCTGGTCACCTATCCAGGTGTTTAGGTAAAGATGTGCTCTGAGTCATTGCAAATGAAGTAAAAAACAGCACAAGGCTTCATGATGACATCATAATGGAGCTCATGCTTACCCAAAAAATAATGAAAGAATGCTCTGCTTTTACACACTCTTCAGAATCAGAATCAGAATTAGCTTTATTCGCCAAGTGTGCGCAAACACACGAGGAATTTGTTGTGTTTTTTTAAGGTGCTCCTGGTACATACATACATACATACATACATATCTGACATGAGAACAGAGAAAAAACATTTAAATAAAATAAAAACTTAGAATAAATAATAACGTATGAATCTGGAACAGAAGATTTATGTACAGATTTGTGCATTATTCCTCTATATACAGCTATAAATAAGAGATGTGCATGTGTATTTACATAAAAAATCTTACACTGCAGTCGACATACAGCACCTACAGGTTGACCCATTTGGGGTACACCTGTATACTGAATGTGGATTAACTATTTTGTCACAACATCTCAAAACAAAACCACAAGTAACCCTTCACCTGGATGCTACCGATAGTGTTGTTTCTTGTATTCCCAGTCAGCCTAAGAAAGTGCTATATGATGCTCTCGTACTGCCTGGCATGGGGAAGAACAAACCACCGCTTACTGTGAGTGAGCTGCTGACCAATCAGCATTCTATTCCAAATCTGTCATTCTGGCTCCTGGAAACTCTCAGAAAACTTGGTCAAATTACATCATGCCATGTATACCAGGTGGAAACCGATTATAGTTGGGTGCTAATTGGAAGTGTGCTACTTGCTTTTAATAAGGAAACTGTTGGAGCGTATCTTGAACGAGCCCACTGCATAGTGCCAAACAACACAGCAAGTGCAGACCTTCAAAATTTTACCGTCTTGCATCTGTGCTCTTCACATAGTTTGAAGGCAGTATGCCAGAGCTTTGCCAGAAACACCAACAGCAAAGCACTGAAAGAGTATGCCACATACTGCTTTGCCTTGCTGATTAACAGCACCAGTCTGGAGGAGGCAACAGATGTGTTTTTGACATGTCTCTACTGTTCACCTGAGCTGATGACACTGATGCAGTGAAAGCTGCCAAAGCTACCCTGGACATGAAAATAATGCAATACAAACCAAACACAACAGTGGATGAAATAACACCACAGGGTGATGACATAGCTGACACTGGAAGTACAATGTGTGGCAGATCCCCATTTACCTCAATCTTTCAAGCACTTCTGGATAAGGTCGCAAAACTCTGGACTGTTGGTAGTACCTAGGACAGCAAAGTCCACTAAAGGAGGTAGAGCTTTTTCGCATTTGGCTCCCAAATTCTGGAAAAAGCCTCCCGGATAACGTTCGGGGTTCAGACACACTCTCTCTGTTTAAATCTAGATTAAACACAAATCTTTTTAGCCAAGCATTCAAATAACACATCTCATAAACTTTTCCTGCAGTTATACTGTAATGTGGAGAGGGAGACGAGAGGCGAGCAGATCCATCTGCAAGCTTTTATTCAAACGACGAGACAAAGACATGGTCAGACACGCAGGGTCAGAGCAATAACAAACAGGTATGTTGGGACGAGGCACGAGAGTAGTCCGTGAGGCAGGCGTGGGTCGATCAGCGGCGAACATAGTCCATGACGTGAGGCAGAGGGGTAATCCGTACAACGAGCAAGAGTCAGGAAGGCAGGCGGCGAGACAGACGAAAACGAGGAGGCCAGGCGAGAATACAAAACTAAAGGAACTCGGAACTAGGGAACTAGGGAACTCAGGAAACTCTGAAAAGGTGCTAGCACTAGGGGAGCGCTAAATGCAACCGATACAGTTCTCCACCAATACAACTCCACAATACTCGGTGAATTACCGAAGGAAAGTCCGGGGCTTAAATAGGGCTTCTGATTGTCTGATTGGCCACAGGTGTAAGGCGCAATCAGCGTGGTGGATGATGGGAGTAGTAGTCCGGGGTGCAATGCAACAGTCTATGTAATAACAGAGTGAGAGCGACATCTGGTGGTGAGCAGACCGCAGGTCACCGACCAGATTCATGACATGAATAGGCGAACAGGCGCCAAAGAGCGGCTTTCAGACGCTCCAACCGAGCAACAGTCCAGGGGAGCGGTGGGGCGGGAGCGAGACAGGGCGAGGGTAGGAGGGCCAGGTCCATGCGGAGGGCCCGGTGACTGAGGCAGGACCGGCAGGGCAGGAACCCTCCAGGGCGGAGCCGGAGGTAGAGCAAGAAGCGCAGGAGCCCTCCAGGGCGCCGCAGGAGGCGGAGCAAGAAGCACAGGAGCCCTCCAGGGCGGCGCAGGAGGCGGAGCAAGAGGCGCAGGAGCCCTCCAGGGTGGAGCAGGAGGCGGAGCAAGAGACGCAGGAGCCCTCCAGGGCGGAGCAGGAGGCGCAGGGGCCCTCCAGGGCGGAGCAGGCACCCGCGTCACCTGCGGAGACCTGGGGAGAGCAGGGACAGAGGAGGCAGATAGAACAAAGAGAGAAGCAGAGAGTTCAAAGGTTAACGCCACCACCATAGGAGGTTCTACAGCCGGAGCTGACACCTCTGGAGGCATTGGTGCGGCTTCTCCGGCGGAAGAGGCCTCTGGAGCGGACTCGTGGTCGAACGAGACCTCTGGAGCAGACTTGAGATCAGACGGGACTTCTGGAACAGACTTGAGATCAGACGGGACCTCTGGAGCTGACTTGAGCTCAGACGGGACCTTTGGAGCAGACTTGAGATCAGACGGGACTTCTGGAACAGACTTGAGATCAGACGAGACCTCTGGAGCTGACTTGAGCTCAGACGGGACCTCTGGAGCTGACTTGTGAACAGGCGTGACCTCAGGGGCGGACTTATGAACAGGCGTGACCTCAGGGGCGGACTTGTGAACAGACGTGACCTCAGGGGCGGACTTGTGAACAGGCGTGACCTCAGGGGCGCACTTGTGAACAGGCGTGACCTCAGGGGCGGACTTGTGAACAGGCGTGACCTCAGGGGCGGACTTGTGAACAGACGTGACCTCAGGAGCGTAGTGTGCAGCCCATATACTCAGAATAGTGACCGCCAACACACTGGCAGACATGACGTGACGACGCTCTGGGAGGTCAGACGAGACCTCTGGCGCAGACTTCATAACAGACAGGACCTCTGGAACGTAGTGTGCGCCCCACATACTGAGAATGGCGATCGCCATCACACTGGCAGACGTGTCGTTACGAGACTCTGGACAGACAGAGGAGACGTGACAGGGCTCTGGGAGGTCAGACGAGACGTGACTTGGCTCTGGGCGGACAGATGAGACATGACTTGACTCTGGGCCATCGGACAGGACGTGACTTGACTCTGGGCTGTCGGACGGGACGTGACTTGACTCTGGGCCGTCGGACGGGACGTGACTTGACTCTGGGCCGTTGGACGGGACGTGACTTGACTCTGGGCCGTCGGACGGGACGTGACTTGACTCTGGGCTGTCGGACGGGATGTGACTTGACTCTGGGCCGTTGGACGGGACGTGACTTGACTCTGGAACAGCAGCAATAACATGACCTGGCTCATGAAGATCAGCTGTGACTTGACCAGGTTCGTGGAGATCGGCTGAGGCCTGACTTGGCTCATGGAGACCAGCTGTGGTTTGACCTGGCTTGTGAAGATCTGTAGTGACTTGACCTGACACATGAAGACCAGCGGTGACTTGACTTGGCTTAACCCTCTGGGGTCTGAGGTGATTTTGGGGCCCTTTAGATGTTTTGACATGCCCTCACATTTGTCCTTATTTCAGCCACTTATAACATACTACTGGCCTATATATATTTTTTTTTTTGTATTCAGCACAAACGGTGCTACAATAATATGTGAGCAAGATGGATGTACATGTTTGCATTTTTTAGAAAAAAAAAGATTATGCGTGGTTAGTAAGTTTTGGGAAAATAAATGTAGCTGAAATAAGGCCATAAAACGCATACTGAATAGTCCTGAACAAGGCTTTTGAGTAATCACTCTTGTAGGGTAGAATATTTACTTCAAAATGATGTGAAAATGATTGTGCTTACTCTTTCACAGAAAAGAATATATTGATGTAAATTTTCTAAGACATGTTTTGTGATGGAAAGCCGTATGCGAGGGAGGGACAATAGCCATGAATATTTAGTGATTCACACCTGAGAGACAAAAGGCCGTCCCCTAATGGCCCATCAGTCTGAATGTCACTATGAGGCAGGTAACAAAGAATGAGAGGAGAGTAAGATAATGGGGGGGTTTGGTCACTTGTATTTATTTACACAATATAATCAAAACATACATAATTATGGTCAAAGATTATTATTGTACTCACTGACCTGACCACAGAGATGCGAACAGAACTTGTGTCATTCCTGTTCAGCAAGTGAAACTAGTAAACCATACCTGATATTCAAGTGTTTGCTGCTTCTTTCCATGGATTCAAGATATATATATATATATATATATATATATATATATATATATATATATATATATATATATATATATATATATATATAAAACACAGTCACAGAGCTTATTTTACCATAGAAAACCAGTGAAGAATAACATCTGATGTTGGTACAGCGCTCTTCAGAAGAAAAGTAAAATCGGCAGTAAAAATCAGCAAGATTCATCTGCGGTGCAGGTATCACTAAAAAACCAAAAACATCTCTGAGTATGTTAATATCAGAAGAATCCGTATATAACGATCTTGTAGTCACAGATTCACGCATACTTGTACTATGTAAAAAGGACATTTTATATCTGAGAAACAAATTATCGTTCAGCACCTTATGAAACTCTATTTGGGAACAGAGTATTAATAATAAACATTATCTAGACATTCTTAGACTCGTAGCATTCATCATGTTGCAGTGTACACTCATATTACTTTTATATCGTATTTTTTTTTATATTATATAGAACATGAAAACTTCATCGCGTCATAAGAAATTTAGATACAGTGAACTACCTATCATTTTCAAAATGCTTCACTCGATTTCAAACATTTTAGCTAGGAATCATAGTTTAGGAAAAACCAAGCTAGTAAATGTGTTCAAGCTTATGTTAAAATAACACGCTAACTAATGCAAAAAAGAAACATTACTTACTCATCAGACGGATCTCTTTCTCCGGATCAGCCGCGCGTCGCGTTGTGTTCTTCATCTGAGGTGAATTCTGCGTTATTCCTCTCAGCGCGTCTTCTTTTTTCTGAAGGTAAATTCTGTTATTCCTCTCAGCGCGTCTTCTTCCAGAAACGAACAGTAGCCGAGATGAACTTGATGAGCTGTCAAGCTTTGTTTACGATGATGTGGGCGCTAACATGCTGCACCTGGCACGTGGCTATTTATCATATCAAAAACGAAAGAAGCTCGTGGGCGTGATCACATTAAAAATAATTAGCTCTGAGGGCAAAACCACGCATCACGTTGGTTTCATGGATTACTTTAGCACAGAATATTTGTTTTTGATAAGACTTGATTTATTTAAAAGTAAGTAAGTATTTTCAAGCTTTCTATAGATATATCTCTCCTGTCTGTGTGTCGAGTATTCACTGAGTTTAGGTTCATTTTATTGACGCATTTCTAAAAGCAGTTCGCGGAGGTAGTGAAGACTGAGAAAGCACCCTGTTTATTTTCTTTAATTTAAAGAAGCACACAGTTCAGTTTTTATTGTGAGTGTGCTCAAATAAAAGTACACACTTAATGGTTTCTAATGATGTATAACACTTATTTGTGTGACCAAAATCGACAGAGTATTTTTAGTGTATTTCGCACTGATCTTAAAAACCGTGAGCTGATCACGCCGGCGTGATCGTCGAGGCTTTGCCTCTGCTTGACTCAGGAGGTACAACTGTGACTCGACTTGACAGAGGAAATACAGCTATAGCTTGACTTGACTTAGGAAGAGCAGCTCTGACTTGCCTTGACACAGAAGAAACAGCTTTAACTTGACTTGACCTTGGAAAGATGGCTGTAACTTGACTTGGCACTGGAAATACAACTGTGACTCGACCTGACCGAGGAAATACAGCTGTAGCTTGACTTGACTTAGGAAGAGCAGCTTTGACTTGCCTTGACACAGGAAACACAGCTTCAGCTTGATTTGACCCTGGAAACACAGCTGTAACTTGACTTGACACAGGAACAACTGCTGTAATTCTGCTTGACTCTGGAGTGGCAGCCGTATCTTGACTTAACTCTGGAACAACAGCTGTAGCTTGACTGGACTCGGAAACTTGACTTGACTCAGGAAACACAGCTGTAACTTGGCTTGACTCGGGAAACACAGCTGTAACTTGGCTTGACTCGGGAAACACAGCTGTAACTTGACTCAACTCGGGAGACGCAGCTGCAACTTTACATGGCTCTGGTATGGCAGCTGTGATGTGATGGAGCTCCGTTTTAGCCGCCATGTTGTGAACGGGCTCCGCTGTCACCGCCATTACGTGAGCATCCACCGGCGCGGCCGCCATCTCACGAGCGGGTTGCACAGCCGGCGTTACCGCGATGTCGCGTTGCTCCTCCCCGACACAGACGGTAAACGCTGAGCCCACACACCACAAAGCATAATCCATGAAAGCGGCTAGGGATAAGCGCGGACCCTCGTGTCTCAGCCTCCCCCTTAACGGCTGATTTATGCCATCACAGAAAATCTAAATGATAAGGAGGGAGGGTAGAATAATTTGAAATGGCCAGAAATTCACGGATATATTGTTCAAGTGTACGTGGTCCTTGCTTAAGTCTAAACAAAATCCGGGTTGTGTCCATACCTGTCGATTGTCCGTGGTGAAAGCTGCTGGATCCTGTTGTGACCGAGTATTCTGTAATGTGGAGAGGGAGACGAGAGGCGAGCGGATCCATCTGCAAGCTTTTATTCAAACGACGAGACAAAGACAT
The DNA here is from genome assembly GCA_036247105.1 of Cirrhinus mrigala. Classification (NCBI taxonomy): domain Eukaryota; kingdom Metazoa; phylum Chordata; class Actinopteri; order Cypriniformes; family Cyprinidae; genus Cirrhinus; species Cirrhinus mrigala. The sequence goes on from CM070026.1 coordinate 107,985, forward strand.
GGTCAGACACGCAGGGTCAGAGCAATAACAAACAGGTATGTTGGGGCAAGGCACGAGAGTAGTCTGTGAGGCAGGCGTGGGTCGATCAGCGGCGAACATAGTCCATGACGTGAGGCAGAGGGGTAATCCGTACAACGAGCAAGAGTCAGGAAGGCAGGCGGCGAGACAGACGAAAACGAGGAGACCAGGCGAGAATACAAAACTAAGGGAACTCGGAACTAGGGAACTCAGGAAACTAGGGAACTCTGAAAAGGTGCTAGCACTAGGGGAGCGCTAAATGCAACCGATACAGTTCTCCACCAATACAACTCCACAATACTCGGTGAATTACCGAGGGAAAGTCCGGGGCTTAAATAGGGCTTCTGTTTGACCACAGGTGTAAGGCGCAATCAGCGTGGTGGATGATGGGAGTAGTAGTCCGGGGTGCAATGCAACAGTCTGTGTAATAACAGAGTGAGAGCGACATCTGGTGGTGAGCGGACCGCAGGTCACCGACCAGATTCATGACATATACCTCAGATGCTCATTATTAATCTTTTAGCTCTGGTTGAACAAATCTTTCTTTGCTTGGTTTGAACAGCAGCTATGCTAATTATGTTCCTATCTGTTCTCTGTTTCTGCCATGGGATTGACATCCCGTGGTAACTAGGAATTCACAAGCTTCAGTCTGGATCCAGAACACTTAAGAAGAGATTATGACAACCCTGAAACAACATACAGCACTACCAAATTTTGCTACTAATTTATGGTGTTTTTTTGTCTGTTTGATTATGTCATTAATTGATCTTTACCATACATCTCTGCCATATGTACATCAACTTGACAGTAACCACTGTAAGCTACTACTAAATATATTGTAAAAACTTTATTTGGTGTAAAGTTGCTTTGCAACGATATGTATTGTGAAAAGGCAAGGCAAGGCAAGTTTATTTATATAGCACATTTCATACACAAAGGTAATTCAAAGTGCTTTACATAAAAGGAAGTAGAATAATCATAAAAACAATAATCACAACAATAAAACAAAAAATGTAAAAACTTTTAAAATGATTTAAAAATTGATTTAAAATAAATTTAAGACAGTTAAAAATAGAAAATAATTTTACATAGTGCAATCAGTTCGAACGTAGCACAGTGCTCATTCAGTAAATGCACAGCTAAACAAATGAGTTTTGAGTCTAGATTTAAATGTAGCTAATGTTTTAGCACATTTGATCTCTTCTGGAAGCTGATTCCAACTGTGGGCAGCATAATGGCTAAAAGCGGATTCCCCTTGTTTTGTGTGAACCCTTGGTATTTCTAACTGACTCGATCCTAATGATCTGAGTGGTCAGTTAGGTTTATATTCAGTGAGCATATCTGCAATGTATTTAGGTCCTAGGCCATTGAGTGATTTATAAATGAGTAAAATTACTTTAAAATCAATTCTAAATATAACTGGAAGCCAGTGTAGAGACCTGAGGACTGGTGTGATATGCTCAGATTTTCTGGTTCTAGTCAGAATCCTGGCAGCAGCGTTCTGGATGAGCTGCAGCTGTCTAATGGTCTTCTTGGGAAGGCCAGTGAGGAGACCATTACAATAATCCACCCTGTTGGTGATAAAGGCATGAACAAGTTTCTCCAAGTCTTGACTGGAAACAAAACATCTAATTCTTGCAATGTTTTTGAGATGATAGTATGCTGATTTAGTTACTGCTTTGACATGACTACTGAAACTAAGGTCTGACTCCAGAATCACACCGAGATTCCGGAGTGGACTTTTAGTTATTTGACCCCTTGAGTCAAGGTATGCATTCACCTTAAGAACTTCATCTTTGCTTCCAAATGCAATGACTTCAGTTTTCTCCTTGTTTAACTGAAGGAAGTTCTGGCACATCCAACTGTTAATTTCATCAATGCATTTGCAGAGGGAATCAATGGGGCTGTAGTCATTTGGCGATAAGGCTAGGTAAATCTGGGTATCATCAGCATAGCTGTGATAGGCAATTTGGTTCTTTCTCATTATTTGACTTAGTAGGAGCATATACAGGCTAAACAAGATGGGCGCAAGAATTGAGCCTTGAGGGACTCCGCATGTCATGGACGTCCACTTAGACTGATGCTCTCCTATACTCACATAATAACCTCTCCCTTCTAAGTATGACCTGAACCAATTGAGAGCCATCCCAGAAAGCCCGACCCAGTTTTCCAGTCTCTCTATAAGAATGTTATGATCGACAGTGTCAAACGCAGCACTAAGATCTAGTAGTACCGGCACCAACATTTTGCCAGAATCAGAATTTAGGCGAATATCATTTATTATCTTAACGAGCGCCGTCTCTGTACTGTGATGCGGTTGGAAACCAGATTGAAAATTGTCCAGGTATCCATTTGAGTTTAAGTAGTTGTTCAACTGATTGAAAACTACCTTTTCAATAATCTTGCCTATAAAAGGAAGATTTGCTATTGGTCTGTAGTTGCTCAATATAGTGTTATCAAGATTGCTCTTTTTCAGAAGGGGCTTAACAACAGCAGTTTTCAGGGGGTTTGGAAAAGACCTCTGCATAACTTGAGGAAGTGCTAATCACCTTTCTGATATTATTGATCTTCTCGGAAAAGAAGGAAGCAAACTCACTGCATTTGCTGTCAGAGAGCATTTCACTGGGAATCTGACTAGGGGGGTTTGTTAGTCTCTCAACAGTAGCAAAAAGAGTGCGAGTGTTGTTTAGGTTACTGCTTATAAGGTTTGAGAAGAACTTCTGTCTTGCTGTGGCTAGTTCCACATTGAAAGCATGAAGGCTGTCTTTATAGATGCTATAGTGAATTTCAAGTTTTGCGCTATACAAAAAAATTTGAATTGAATTGAACTGAATAAGGCTCTAAGTCTAAACTCTGAGGGCAAAACAGGGGAAAAAAACATCTTTTTCTGTCCTCAATTTATTGATAGCCTTATGGATAAATACATGGAAATTTTTCCCCTTTGGAGTGGGGTATTTCTAGGTGATCTGAACAGATATCAGAAAACAAGAATGTTTTCTGTGATAAGCGCAGACCCGCGGTTTGTGACATTTGCAGTATGCGGTTTCAAGAGATGTGTTAAATAAATTAATGATTCTTTTGAAAACCGATAACGCTCTTTCAAATAATCATTAGGAAATGAAAAGACATCAATACGCGGTCTTATAACTCTCTCCCGGCGAAAAAAACCTTGTATAATTTGTGCCTCTACGTCCACAGGATCGTCATCAAAAGGGCACGCCATGCTCAGTAACCTTCTGAAACAAACTGACCCTGGAACATAACCTGCTACCGAGCAGGTTATCTTCAGAGAGTAAGTTGCTATGGTTACATACATACCCAGAAAGTTACCTCCATTTTTGGAACCGAAAGTTGAGGTTATCCACTAACTTACCCTTAAACTTACCCGGGTATGTCACATAACCTGTTTTCTGGAATACCCCCCAGATGATTGTAAATGAACATCTTTTGGATTTTGCTGAGGCCCTGTATTTGATGTTTTCCCTCTACTACATATTGAACATAAGTTACCCTGTATAACTGGGGGCCACGCTAGAATTCTTGCAAAGGTAAGTCATAGGCTGCATTCACTAGGTTAAGAAATGTGAAGAAATTAAGGTTATTGTTACCGTTATTGCTGTGCGTGTGTGTGTGTGTGTATGTGTGTGTGTGTCGTGTTTATTTATTTATTTATTATTATTTTTTTTTTAAAGGTGCATCTTCAGGATAAATCCTCATAAAGGTACCAAGGTGGAAAAGAGGGAGAAAAAGCGAGTGTATTCTGTCAACCCAAAAGTATTGAGTCTCACATCAAAAATTGCTATTATTTTGAGCAGCGAGCTCTATGCTGTTTTGTATACAAAGCAGCAGTTGACTTTATTGCATGTGTTTATCATTCATCACTGATAAAGTACACCACTGTTTTTTAGTAAGTGAAATAAATGTGATAAGTGTGTGGCCTCAAATGAGATAATTTTGTAAAAGCTCATTTATGTTTCCGCTCTTCTTTTGGTTTGTTTTAACTGTAACTCTTTGTGTCCACCGCAGATGCAGGCATTCAGAAACGTGACATTCGTCTCCACAGTACAGGCCAAACTTTTTGGACTGTAACGCATGACTTTTGTTCCTTCAAAATTGGTTTTATTTCCCTAGGACATGCTCTGTATTATTAGTATCTAGGCCCGACAGGGTCATTTTTATTTTTATTAATATATTTTTATTTTTTTAAATGTAGCTACACATTTGTGTCTTGAAGCATGACTTTTGCTGGAAATGTTATTTATTTCCATGGTTTTATTTTAAAAGCTTGCTATATAGCTATAAACCGCTTGTTGGCTTGCTTACAGCAACACTATCATAATTTAGTAAGTTTAGTCTTGGGCTGTTTGACCACAGGTGTAAGGCGCAATCAGCGTGTTGGGCTGTTAAAGAGCACATAGAACATATCCCTGTATTTTGTGGAAAACCATACAAGTGTTAAATTAGTTTATGCCCTTAAAATATCTAGGGCCATTTGCCCTGTTTGTGGCGCCGCACGCTCTATATTAGTGTTTAAAACTACTGTCAGGGTTTACCGACTACATGATATGAATGAAAAGGCATGGGCAATGATCTTTTTAGCTTGACCTCACTGTATATGCAACCAACTTAAATTCTTTATAAACTTTAACTTTAATTAATTAATTAATTTATTTATTTATTTATTTATTTTTAATTCCACAAAAATTCCACATTTTTTTTCATACACACACATATATATATATATATATATATATATATATAATTTTTTATTTTATTTTTTTCTTCATTTTAATTAAGGATACTTAATTAAGGATACCTGTTTGTATCCTGAGTTCTCTGTCGGTCTTTAACGTTTGTTTGTTTCTACGTGTGTGGATATTCCTGCTTGTGCTACCTGAAGTTTATATTAAATATTGTTGCCTGTTATCTCGTCTCTCGTCTCGTTCCGTCCAGCACGCAGCTACTACGTAACAGAAAGACCGACCTACAACAGTTTAACCGGCGGTATTCCCTTGCGTTTATTTTTCGTCTTGTTTCTCAGTGTTTTCTTTTTTGATTTATTATCATGGATCCTACCGTTCTCCTCATCCTCCTGAAGCAGGGGGAACGCTCTCTTGAGGACCACACCCGTGATTACATCTTCCTCGCAGAACACTCCCACTTTCCGGATAGCAGCCTTTGCACTTTCTACCGTGCAGGACTGAACACCACCACTAAGGGGCTGCTATCCGGGGAGGGTCCTCGAGAGAGCCTGCCGGACTACATCGAGTGGGTGCTGGCGTCCTGTGGATCGTCATGGACTATTGACTTTGTCAAGGAGGACGTCAGCCCCACTCAAGACCCAGAGCCCAGCCAACCATCACCCCGACACGCGGAGTATGAGCCCGAGCCCACCGCAGATGAAGAGCCAGAGCCAAGAGCGACAGAGCCAGAGCCTGACACATCTGACCAGGTGCGAGAGCCGGCCACTACATTCATGACGGTGGAGTGCTGCGTGGAGCAAGAGAGGGCTATGGAGAGCCCTGCCCACTGCACCACCGCTGGGGGTGAGCTGGAAGAAAACTCTGGGGACTTAATTGATTTTTCTATGGAAGTTCTAGAAAATGACTCTGGGGATTTAATAGACTTCTTTACTGAATTATCTACCTGTTATGATCATCCTGTCTGCCTGGAATTCCCACCCACCCACCCTCCTCTGTCTGGCCACCACTGTCCCCTGACAGCCCCTCTGCTCACCCTCAGCCCACCACCTGTGAAGTGGGCTCGCCGCGGGTCTGCCAGCTTCCATCGGCGTCATGGCTGGAGGATCCCTCAGCTCCGCCTCCAGCCTCGGAGTCCAGAGCTCCGCCTCGGCCCTCCGACCCTGCGGCTCCACCACGGCTCTCAGCTCCTTCGTCTCCACCGTCCCCCGTCGGCCCACCAGCTCCACCGGGCTCCCTCGTCCCTCCGGCTCCGCCTTGGTCGGTCGTCGTCCCGCCATCGCCTTGGGACTCCACTCCTCCGGCTTTGCCTCGTCGCTCCATCCCACCGGCTCCGTTGGGCTCCTCCCTCCCTCCGGCTCCCCCTCAGTCCTCTGTCGCTCTGGCTCCGCCGCGGACCTCCGGAGCTCCGCCTCCGCCTCAGTCGCCGGAGCCTTGGGCTCCGCCTTGGCCCTCCGGATCCTCGGTGTCGCCCTGGATCTTTGGCTCTCCGTCTCCGCCTCGGGCTCCACCTCCACCTGCTCCGCCGCCGTCGGTCGGCCCCCTGGAGTCGTCAGCCCTTCCTCCACCATGGCTCCTCCCTCCGTTGGCTCCACCGTGGGCTTACATCATGGCTGCGGTCTGGGTCTCTACTGGCTCCTCCTGCTCCGGGTCCCTCCTGTTTCCTCCCTGGCTCCTCCCACCTTCGTCGCCCCCTTGGACTCTGATCACTCTGTTTTTTTTGTCCCCCTCCCGGGGTTCCGTCCTCCGCCGAAGCCTCCTCCCACATGGACTCTATTTTTCTGCTGTTTTTTTGCCTCTCTTGTCTGTTTTGTTTTTTGTTTTCTACGGCGCGAGGTCGCGCCTATTCGGAGGGGGGCGTAATGTCACAGTTCTGTCTGTTTGTATATTTGGTTTCTCCCATTGTCTCCCCCTGTCATCCTGTTAACTTTGGTTTTGCCCTCGTTATTCTGTCATCCCCTTCACCTGTCCTTGTAATTAGTCACCCTTTATAAGCCTGTTTGTATCCTGAGTTCTCTGTCGGTCTTTAACGTTTGTTTGTTTCTACGTGTGTGGATATTCCTGCTTGTGCTACCTGAAGTTTATATTAAATATTGTTGCCTGTTATCTCGTCTCTCGTCTCGTTCCGTCCAGCACGCAGCTACTACGTAACACCATGTTTGTGGCGCCGCACGCTCTATATTAGTGTTTAAAACTACTGTCAGGGTTTACCGAATACATGATATGAATGAAAAGGCATGGGCAATGATCTTTTTAGCTTGACCTCACTGTATATGCAACCAACTTAAGTTCTTTATAAACTTTAACTTTAATTAATTAATTAATTAATTAATTTATTTATTTTTAATTCCACAAAAATTCCACATTTTTTTTTTCATACACACATATATATATATATATATATATATATATATATATATATATAATTTTTTATTTTAATTTTTTCTTCATTTTAATTAAACTATATGTCTTTTTAATTTCATATGTGTTGGGAAAAGAGAGGACTTAAGCACACAGAAGATTTGAACACCGGTTGATTGTATCAAAGGCTTCAAGCCGTAGACCCTACGCCAGCCGAGACTTTAGCTAGCTCGCTGTATTTTTGTGGTGTTGTCTACGCTAACCAGACATGGGTGGAGCTAGTGTAAATGGCCTCTGCCAAGGTGGTGTTATATGAAATATGTGCAATAACGATTGCAGAAAAAAATAACATGATGTACAAAAATCGGTTTCAATTATACATTTATTTTATTTTATTGACAGATCTAATTTTTACGCGTGATTAGCCTTATCTTCATTGCAGTTAGCAGTTAGAGGTTTGAGTCCAACTTCGAATATCCTTTTTTTTTTTTTTTTTTTTTTTTTATTTATCATAAAAACCAAAGATGTTGATCCATGATTGTATATCAAGAATATGAACACGTTTGTGTGCATTTATTTTGTGATTTCACCACAACAAATTCAGGGTCTCTGCAATAGCGTTAAGCGACTGATTGAAGCACTCCTTTGCATGAACTGTGAAGAGTGTGCACGAGCCACAAGTGAACACTGACTGTTGCCTTCAGCCACTGATAACGGCGGCAACGAGCACTCAGTATGTTTTCAGAAACAACACATTCCAGCGCCTGATCGCCTCTTTAACAAACGAATGATATGAATTCTCAGCTACCTAAAATCGTTATTGGGTACATCCGTGCAGCGAGGCATTTGAAAAAGTGGTGGGGACAAAGTCGCTCCTTTGGCAAAATGTGGTGGGGACGTCTCACCCATGCTGCCGCAAATTACACTTTCCAGTAACGCATATTTAAATCAGTTAAATAGCTGACAAAATATAGGCTACATTTGGTGTCAATGTATACGTTTTAATGGAAATTCACAGTTCTGATCAAACTGTGATTTGACTGTAAAATTCTACTGTTTTTTCTCTGTAAAAATACATTTATTTTTTTACAGTGCATAGTGTGTGGTGTGTAAAGATTATAATCTTTGATTTCAAGAACCAGTCATTTTCACAATTTTTTAAAATGTTTAATAGCCTATATGCGACTGACACCAGCGATATGCTGCCATGCAGTGGAGATGCGTTCACTGTCAAACATCATTCAGCATTCATTTTGTAATTTTGTCAAACATTTTTTTTATTGATTACAAGAAAAACACTTATTGTTTTTAGTTGTTTTTTTGGTTGGTTCTTAGAACGGTCAGGTACGGTTCCAGTTGTGTTTCCACCTGAGCAATGGTGTATTACTTCTGACCAATAGGTGGCGCTGTTACCAAATTGATGTGACATGGTCAGTGTGAGGTGACAATGGCACACACAAAGTTTGGTGCAAATATGACAAAGTTTTGCAGAGATATAGCCTCAGATGCAGTTTGGCATCCTTCCAGCAAATTCGTTGATGCGCTAAACGAAAACCGTTTCCTACTGTGCATTGACTCGAAATCCATAACTTTTTGTCAGCACGGTCTGAAGATGATTCGAGTCAAATTTGGAGAAAATCGGACGAACATTTTAGGAGGAGTTCGAAAAAGTAGGTTGTCAACATAAATCAAAATGGCGGACAGGAAGTTCATCCAATTATGGCATAATTGGTATCAATGATCTCAGCATGATCCAAGGAATATATCAAGACTGGTTTCATTAGAGTAGGCCAATTAAAACAAAAGTTATAAGCAGTCTTCTAAACTTCGTTACGCATCAACGAATTTGCTGGAAAGATGCCAAACTGTATCTGAGGCTGTATCTCTGCAAAGCTTTGACATATTTGCACCAAACTTTGTATGTGCAATTGTCACCTCACACTGACCACACCACATCAATTTGGTAACAGTGCGACCTATTGGTCAGACGTAATACATCATTCGTTAAACATTAATAATGAAATTTCCAAAAATGCTAATAACTTTTGTTTAAATTGGCCTACTCTAATAAAACTGGTTTTGTTATATTCCTTGGATCATGCCGACAACAAACATACCAATTATACCATAGTTGGCCAAACTTCCTTTCCACCATTTTGATTAATGTACAAAACCTACTTGTTCGTACTCCTCCTAGACTGCTGGTCCAATTTTCACCGAATTTGACTCAAATCATCTTCAGACTGTGCTGACACAAAGTTATGGATTTTGTTCAATAGACAAAACTGTTTTCGTACAGCGCCACCACAAATTTTAGGCTTGATGCCAAAATGATTCTGAGGCTGTATTTCTGTAAAGCTTTGACATATTGACACCAAACTTTGTGTCTGTCATTGTCACCTCACACAGAACACATCACATCAATTTGAGAACAGCACCATCTATTGGTCAAAAGTGATAAGCCATTAAATTGTATTATTATTGGTTGTATTTATGATTTTTCAGCCATTTCAACTGATATCATCCTAAAATGGCTTTAATCACTCATTGTTGTAGTCGGTCTGTTGCTCCTTGCCATGCTTAGCTCCTCATTTTGCCTTTTTTGTGCTTGGCCCATAATTGCTGCTTGCAGCTATATTTTTGTCATGAATCTGGTCGGTGACCTGCGGTCCGCTCACCACCAGATGTCGCTCTCACCCTGTCATTACACTCAGACTGTTGCACCACACCCTGGACTACATTCCCCATCATTCGGCGCTATAAAAACCCGGTCTTTCCCCTGCAAGTCACCGAGTATTGTGGAGTGTTTATGTGGAGTGTTTATGTGGAGAACTGTGTCGGTTGCGTATAGCGCTCCCTTAGTGCTAGCACCTTTACAGTATTGTTCCTAGTTTCCTAGTTCCTAGTTCCTGAGTTCTCTAGTTTCCGTGTTGCCTAGTTCCCTACTTCCCTTAGTTTTGTATTCTCACCTGGCCTCCTCGTTTTCGTCTGTCTCGCCGCCTGCCTTTCTGGACTCTAGCTCGTTGTAAGGATTACTCTTCTGTCTCACGTCATGGATTATGTTCGCCACTGATCGACCCACGCCTGTCTCACAGACGACTCTTGTGTATCGCCTCCTACATACCTGTTTGTTATTGTTCGGACCCTGCCTGCCTGATCATGTATCTGTCTCGTCCATTCAATAAAAGCTTGCGCATGGATCCCCTCGCCTCTCGTCTCCCTCTCCACATGACAATTTTATTTTGGAATTGCTCTTACAATGACATTTTGATGATATTCTTTATTTTATCAAATGTTATGTGAATCCTGATTTCAAATTTACATATAGATTTTTTTTTGTTTTCATAATTGTGAAAAGTTTGGTTTTGTCACGAATCAGGCCTCTGTGGCTCCCTCCGATCGCCACCGGAGGGCACCCTCTCCGGAGTACTAACTTTCTCGAACTCCATTTCCCACTTTCCCCCGTACCTCGGCCTGATCACCTGCTCAGGTGCCGCTCATTCCCCAGCCTTTAAAAGCCACTTCCGGACTCTCACTCTTCGCGAAGTCTTGTTTGCGTTAGCTGCATTTCTGAGCGTTTCTCTTGTATCTTTGGATTACCTGTGTTTGACCTGGACTGTTTACTACCCTCTGATTGTTTGCCGCCTGCCTTTTGATTTCTCGCTTTGTTACACGAACTATTGTTATTCTGCCTGCCGCCTGCCCCGACCATTGCTCGCTCACGGATTACTCTCTGGATTGTCTCTGTTGTGCCTCACGCTGTCTCTGACCCCTGCCTGTCTGACCTTGATTACTCTTATAATAAAACGCTGCAAATGGATCCTCATGCCTCTGACCCTTCATTACAGAAGACTTCGCCACCCACCGATCCAGCAGCTGTTTATCATCTCTCCACCGAGGTGTCTGCTCAGGCCGCCATTTTAGCCGCTCACCAACAACAGCTATAGCGACTTACCTCTCTCACTGAGGAGCTGGTGAAGACGCTACAATCTCTACGCGTCCCCGAGACCAACGTGAGACCATCTGAGCCGCCCCAGCCCTCTGCAGCTTCGAGCCAATCCACCATCAGCCCACGGCTGGCGTTCCCGGAGAGGTTTGACGGCTCGCCAGAAAAATGTAAGGGCTTTCTGATGCAGTGCTCTCTATTTGTCAACCAACAACCATTGCTTAGCCGCATATCTTTTGTCTGCTCACTACTAACGGGGCGTGCTTTGGATTGGGAGACAGATGTCTTTCCCGTCGTTTGCAGGCTTCCTTAAGCGCTTTCGGGAAGCTTTGCTAACTTCTACAGACGCTTCATTAGAAACTTCAGCACTGTCACCGCTCCACTCACCACCATGCTCAGGAAGGGGAGACAACACCTCTCCTGGTCGCCGACGGCTACGGAGGCCTTCAGGAAGTTAAAAGCTTGGTTCACCTTGGCACCTATTCTCCGTCACCCAGACCCAGAGTTGGAGTTTACTGTGGAGGTGGATGCCTCAAACACTGGCATCGGCGCTATTCTTTCACAACGTCACGGTAATCCACCCAAGCTATTTCCTTGCGCCTTCTTCTCCCGCAAGCTCAGCCCCGCCGAACAAAATTATGATGTCGGGAACTCTTGACCATGAAGGCGGCCTTCGAAGAATGGCGACACTGGCTAGAGGGGGCCAAGCTCCCATTCGTTGTACTTACGAATCACCGTAATCTAGAATATCTCAAATCAGCCAAAAGGCTGAACCCCCGACAGGCCAGGTGGGCTCTCTTTTTCACCCGATTCGACGTATCGCCCTGGCTCCAAGAACATCAAGGCAGACGCTCTCTCCCGCCAGTTCGAATCATCACAGACCTCATGCTCTGGTGAACAGATCATTCCCTCCACGCTCATCCTGGGACCCGTCCAGTGGGACATTATGACAGAGATCACAGAGTATCAGAACACAGATCCGCCACCACCAGAATGTCCCCCAGACCGCACTTATGTCCCTCAGGCGCTTCGGAACCGTGTCATGCAGCTAGTGCACAACTCTCCCAGCGCGGGTCATCCCGGAATCACAGCCACTGCTCATCTCATCTCGAATTGTTTCTGGTGGCCCACCTTACAATGGGACACTATCGAATTTGTCCATAACTGCTCCACCTGCAACATCACGAAATCCTCCCATCAACGACCAGCAGGTCTGCTACAACCACTACCAATCCCTCAACGCCCCTGGTCACATATTGCCATAGACTTTGTTACAGACCTTCCCAGTTCCAGAAATTTCACCACCATCTTTACTGTCATAGATCGATTCTCTAAGGCCTGCCGATTAATCCCCTTAACCAAACTCCCCACTGCCTTCGAAACAGCTGAAATCCTCATGGAGCAGGTCTTCCGCTTTTACGGCCTTCCTGAGGACATAGTATCGGATCGGGGGCCACAATTCACATCACGTGTCTGGACTGCTTTCTGCCAACATCTCAATATCAATATCAGTCTCACCTCAGGCTACCACCCAGAATCCAACGGCCAGGTCGAACGCCTCAACCAGGAACTCACTTGCTTCCTCCGCTCTTACTGTCACGCCAATTAATCGGACTGGAGTCGCTACATCCTGTGGGCCGAGTATGCCCAGAACTCCCTCAGCAAACCAGCTACCGGGCTTACTCCCTTCCAGTGTGTACTCGGCTTTCAACCACCACTCTTCCCTTGGTCCGGAGAACCCTCACAACTCCCTGCTGTTAACGACTGGCTGCAGAGGAGCAAGGAGACTTGGAATGCAGCTCATGTACACCTTCAACGGGCTGTTCGGAGAGTGAGAGGTCAGGCCAATCGCCTCCGAAGACCGAGTCCCACCTACACACCTGGACAGTGGGTCTGGCTCTCGTCACGGGACCTTCGGCTCTGGCTACCCTGTAGGAAGCTCAGTCCCAGGTACGTGGGTCCATTCAAGATCTTAAGACAAATTACCCTAGTTTCTTACCGTTTGGCCCTCCCCGCTAATTACCGTATCTCTCCTACCTTTCATGTCTCCCTGCTCAAGCCCGCCAGTGTGCCGAGAGGAGTGGAGGACCAGGACGAGGCTGAGGACGTGAGCACCCCTCCTGTGATTGTGGATGGCGAGGAGGCTTACCAGGTTCGAGAAATCCTCGACTCCCGAAGCCGGGGCAGGGAACTCCAGTACCTTATCGACTGGGAGGGTTATGGCCCGGAGGAGAGGTCGTGGGTCAACACCCAGGACATCCTGGACCCCACACTTACTGCTGACTTCCATAGAGCTCATCCGGAAAAGCCAGCCCCCCGACCTCGGGGAAGACCCCGGCGTCAAACACCTCCTCGCTTCAGGAGCCGCTCGCAGGGAGGGGGGTCTGTCACGAATCAGGCCTCTGTGGCTCCCTCCAATCGCCACTGGAGGGCACCCTCTCCGGAGTACTAACTTTCTCGAACTCCATTTCCCACTTTCCCCCGTACCTGGGCCTGATCACCTGCTCAGGTGCCGCTCATTCCCCAGCCTTTAAAAGCCACTTCCGGACTCTCACTCTTCGTGAAGTCTTGTTTGCGTTAGCTGCATTTCTGAGCGTTTCTCTTGTATCTTTGGATTACCTGTATTTGACCTGGACTGTTTACTACCCTCTGATTGTCTGCCACCTGCCTTTTGATTTCTCGCTTTGTTACACGAACTATTGTTATTCTGCCTGCCGCCTGCCCCGACCATTGCTCGCTCACGGATTACTCTCTGGATTGTCTCTGTTGTGCCTCACGCTGTCTCTGTCCCCTGCCTGTCTGACCTTGATTACTCTTATAATAAAACGCTGCAAATGGAACCTCATGCCTCCGACCCTTCATTACAGGTTTTCATAAAAGTGCAAAATTTTCTAAATGCTGAACTCTTATTATTAAGATTCAAACTCAAAATGAAAATGCACTTGCACTCAAAAATGTTCTAAATGTAAACTTTATGTAATGCAATTACATGCAAATTTTCTATCTATTTAGATTACATAGATTTAACATAGACATATTAATAAAGTGATTCATATGCATTAATCATATGTGAATGAAACAGGTAAAATGTATGTAATAGTTTTCAGTGTCAAATAAGCACTGCTCAGTGTTGATGTGTTTCCACACTACAGAGTGTTCAAGTAGCATTGAAGCAGTGCTGGAGTTAAGGAGATCATTATGTGCTGATTGAGCATTAATGATCAACACCTGCTGTTAACAAGCAGAATCACTGAAGAAAAGAGAAACGCAAGAACTGACTTGAGCCACAGTTGAAGAAGAAATCAGCTGAAATAAAACAAGACATTAAATCTCTCAGGATGTGATTAAACAAACAGTTTTACCAGCTTCACTCATTACTAACGTTGTATTTCCTGTAGTGGAAATACACGGTAACCAGACTGACTTTATTTCTGTCAGACTTCTAGAGAAGCTCTTATCGAGAATTAACAGAGGTTGTTTTTTCATTTGAAATCACCATCAAGGAGACCAGTGTTTCCTTGACATTTTCCCTTTAGTTTTTTTTTTTTTTTTTCTTGCTTCTCTGGTTTTTAAGACTGTGTGTTTATGAAATACATTTAGCATGGTCTGAAACACACACACACACACACACACACACACACAAACACACACGTTTGTTTTTGTGAATTGTGGGGACTTTAGACTTCATAGACTTCTATAGTTTTTATACTGACCAAATGATACTGTTTATCCCCCCACCTAACCCTAAACCTACCCCTTACAGAAAACATGTTTGCAGTGTTACATTTTCAGATAAATATCATTTACTATTTTTAAGAATTTTTTTTAACATTTAACCGGTCCCCACAATGTCAAAAATTTCAGGTTTTACTATCCTTGTGGGGACATTTGGTCCCCACAATCTATCAAAAACAAGTACACACACACACACACACACACACACACACACACACACACAAATGATTGAAAAAAAAAAAAAAAAAAAAAAAAAAATTAAAATAACCAAAGACATATTTCCACAAACAACTGCATGAAAGGTGTTTGACAAATGTTCATGATTAATATACAGTGGGTGTTGCAACATGAGGTCACATGACCAGGAAGTTAAATAGATTTGAATATTTGAAAAATTCACCAAAAATATACAAAATCATATTTCCAAAATCCAAGACGTGTGTGATGTGTGTCAGGATCGTGTAAAGATATTACAACTGGTGTGACATCTTTGGGTCACATAAGCAAGAAGTTATATAGGACTTAAGATTTCAAAAATGTATAATAGAAGAACAATATATATACGAAAAAGCACCAACGTCACTTCCCGTTTGTTGCGGTCGCACGCTTAGAGTTTGAGCTCCGTCAAGTTAATTTCTTATTGTCTATTTTTCAATCTAAAATCAATTTTATACACCACCATTTGCGTTTCTTATAACGTGTGAATATACCCCCTGTTCTATTTTACAACTAAAACATCTGGATTGCTTTGTTATCACTAGTTTTGTTTTAATTTCCCGAGTTGCTAGCTTATAGCCCTTTAGCAGCATCTTGCTTGCATTGTTTACACACTATTTACACACATTACCATTGTTTACTCACTGTTAACTGCTTTAATGGCGAATTTGTGTCCACCTTTGACTGCAGGTGAGGACACAACAAGTGCAGCTTGAGCTGGAGGCCGTGGAGAAGCAGATTCAGGAGCTGTTGGGGAGGCAGACCGAGCTGAGAGAGCGGAGAGCCGCTCTGGAATCCTCCCGGGTAAGTATACAGCGCGATACTAACACTCTGACCACCTCTACTCCGTGTGCTTCTCTGCACAGGTCCTGTGCACCCTGGACGCAATCTTCCCAGGTGTCCTTCACTCCGGCGCCGGGACACCACGGACCCTGGGTGCAGCAGCAGCGGAAGACGCGAGGCAGGCCCCGGCCGAGGACCTCACCCCCTCTGGTCTTCGAGATCTCCACTCGGGAACCGCTTCGCTCCCCTCCGCGAGACGGAACGCGACGCTGTGATCGTCGGAGACTCCATTGTCCGGTACGTTCGTGCTACTTTAGCTAAAGGTAAAGTCCACACCCACTGTTTTCCTGGTGCTCGCATTCTCAATGTTTCTGCGCAGATACCCGCAATCCTGAAGGACGGCGAGAGCGTCGGCGCGATCGTCCTGCACGCGGGGGTGAACGACATCAAGCTGCAGCAGACGGAGGTTCTGAAGAGGGACTTCAGCAGCCTGATCGAGACGGTTCGCAGCATGTCGCCCGCGACGAGGATCATCGTGTCAGGACCGCTTCCCACGTATCGACGTGGGCACGAAAGGTTCAGTAGACTTCTTGCTCTAAATGAATGGTTACTGACATGGTCAGTAACTATAAGCTACGCTCCATTTGACTAGTAAGTACATTCTCAAATGATTGCTACGATGGCTTTTGTTCGGAATGCTTAAATGATCCTCGAATAGTGAGGTCAAAACATAAATTTAATGCAGGATCTAGAAAAAATCTGATCGTAATTAAACCAGAAAAAAGCAAAATACATGAACAGAAACCATTTTTAAAGCTTGGGCTCCTAAACATTAGATCACTTGCACCCAAAGCAGTTATTGTGAATGAAATGATCACAGATAATAGTTTTGTTGTACTCTGCTTAACTGAAACCTGGCTAAAACCTAATGATTATATTGGTCTAAATGGGTCTACTCCACCAAACTACTATTATAAGCATGTGCCCGGTCAGAGTGGTCGTGGTGGTGGTGTTGCAACAATATATAGTGATATCCTCAAAGTGACTCAGAAAACAGGATACAGGTTTAATTCATTTGAAATAATTTTGCTTAATGTTACTCTGCCAGATTTGCAAAAGAAATCTCTCCTATCTCTTGTTTTAGCTACTGTGTATAGACCACCAGGGCCATATACAGATTTCCTAAAAGAATTTGCAGAATTCCTTTCAGAACTACTGGTTAATTTTGATAAAGCGCTAATTGTCGGAGATTTTAACATTCACATTGATAATACAAATGATGCATTAGGACTTGCGTTTACTGACCTAATAAACTCTTTTGGAGTCAAGCAAAATGTCACCGGGCCCACTCATCGTTTTAATCATACGCTAGATTTAATTATATCGCATGGAATTGATCTTACTGATATAGACATCGTACCTCAAAGCGATGATGTTTCTGACCATTTCCTTGTATCGTGCATGCTGCGTATCACTGATATTAACTATATGGCTCCGCGTTATCGTCTTGGCAGAACTATTGTTCCAGCCACCAAAGATAGATTTACAAATAACCTGCCTGATTTATCTCAACTGCTCTGTGTACCCCTCAATACACAGGATTTAGACAAAATGACTAGCAATATGGGCACCATCTTCTCCAATACGTTAGAAGCTGTTGCCCCCATCAAATTGAATAAAGTTAGAGAAAAACGTACTGCGCCATGGTACAACAGTAATACCCATTCTCTCAAGAAAGAAACTCGCAATCTTGAGCGCAAATGGAGAAAAACTAACTTGGAAGTTTTTAGAATTGCATGGAAAAGCAGTATGTCCAGATATAGACAGGCTTTAAAAGCTGCTAGGACGGAGCATATCTGCAAATTCATAGAAAATAACCAAAACAATCCAAGGTTTTTATTTAGCACAGTGGCTAGATTAACAAATAACCAGATGCCACCCGATCTAAATATTCCTTTGCAGTTTAATAGTAATGACTTTATGAACTTCTTCACTGATAAAATAGATAACATCAGAAATACAGTAACCAATGTAGATTATACTGCATCTAATATGTCAACTACTTTCGTCACACCCAAAGAAAAACTGCAGTACTTTACCGCTATAGGACAGGAAGAGCTAAATAAACTCATCACTGTGTCTAAACCAACAACATGCCTATTAGATCCTGAACCCACTAAACTACTGAAAGAATTGTTACCTGTGGCAGAAGAACCGCTTCTCAATATTATCAACTCATCCTTATCTTTAGGTCACGTCCCTAAACCATTCAAGCTGGCGGTTATTAAGCCTCTTATTAAGAAACTACAACTAGACCCTAGTAAACTGGCAAATTACAGACCCATTTCTAATCTTCCATTTATGTCTAAAATTTTAGAGAAAGTTGTATCTGCTCAACTGTGCTCATTCTTGCAAAAAAAATATCTATGAAGAATTTCAGTTAGGTTTCAGGCCCCATCACAGCACAGAAACTGCACTTGTTAAAATCACTAATGACTTGCTTCTTGTGTCAAACCAAAGCTGCATCTCATTGCTAGTTTTACTTGATCTTAGTGCTGCGTTCGACACTATAGATCATGACATACTAATAGATCGACTACAAAATTATGCAGGTATCCAAGGGCAGGCTTTAAGATGATTTAGATCCTACTTGTCTGATTGCTACCACTTTGTTTATTTAAATGGGGAGTCATCTCAGTTATCACCAGTAAAGTATGGAGTTCCACAAGGATCTGTTCTAGGCCCTCTACTATTTTCAATATACATGCTGCCCCTTGGTAATATTATTAGAAAACACGGGATTTATTTCCATTGTTATGCTGATGATACTCAACTATATATCTCAACAAGACCAGATGAAACTTCTGAATTATCGAAGTTAACAGAGTGTGTTAAAAATGTAAAAGATTGGATGACCAATAATTTTCTGCTATTAAATTCAGATAAGACAGAGATATTACTTCAGTCAGGAACTCTTAAGTCAAAAGAAAAATTATAGACAAACTTTAGTCAACTTTTTATTTGCATAATACTAAAGTTGCCTTTGGCGGTATGGCTCTGTTCCAAGTTCCCTGTCCTTTCCATGAGCTCCATGAAAGCCAAGACAGGGAAGGATCAGCCATTTCAGGGGCAACCCTCCTATTTTAAGAATAGTAGAGTAGCACAAACCCCGGAACAGAGCATGCAACAATGACAACAGAATGACATTGTTTTAAGTTAGACACAAGAAACAGGAGGTGATGGGGAAGGGGTGGGTTGTTAGCAGCATACAGAGGAAGCAGCAAAGCAAGCAGATGAAAGCAGTGTTTAAATAAGGCACTCTGTTTGTGATTTGCCAATAGAGAGCTTGGGTGTCTGATCAGCTGATCAGCTAACAGCAGAGCTTGACTACGAGACCTGCCTGAACTAACGCAGAACGCTTAATTTATTGGACCAAAAAACAATACACAGAATCTTTTGACTTACAATTTACAACTGGACGGATGTACTGTTACTTCCACTACAGTCAAAAGTCTGGGTGTTATATCAGACTGCAACTTGTCTTTTGAAAATCATATTTCTCATGTTACAAAAACAGCATTCTTCCATCTTAGAAACATTGCCAAGCTGCGAAACATGTTACTTGTTTTTGATGCAGAAAAGCTAGTTCACGCATTCATGACCTCTAGACTGGACTACTGTAATGCACTACTAGGTGGTTGTCCTGCATCTTCAATAAACAAGCTACAGATAGTCCAAAATGCAGCTGCTAGAGTCCTTACCAGGTTAAGAAAATATAATCATATTACCCCAATTTTAAAGTCTCTGCACTGGCTACTTATTAGGTTCCGCATCAGCTATAAAATATTACTTCTTACCTATACGGCACTTAATGGTTTAGCTCCTGCGTACCTAACTAGTCTTCTACCACGCTACAATCCATCATGCTCCCTAAGGTCGCAAAACTCTAGAAGACTTAAGAAGAGATGATGCCAACCCCACAGAGGACTTCAGATGTTACCAACCCTGAAACAACATACAGCACTACCGAATTCTGCTACTAATTTATAGTGTTCTTTGTCTGTTTGATTACGTCATTAATTGATCTTTACCACACATCTCTGCCATATGTACATCAAGCTACTACTACATATATTGTAAAAATGTCAATTTGGTGTAAAGCAACGATATTTATCGTGAAAAGCGCTATACAAATAAATTTGAAAATTGAATTGAATTGAATATATATATATATATATATATATATATATATATATATATATATATATATATATATATATATATATATATATACATATTTAATGCTGCATGTATGTATAAATACATTGTAGGTGATTTGAGCCATTTAGATAAAACAACCACAACGTTAAATAAATTTAGTTCATTAAGACAAGCAGTTTTCTTAGGCTACATATTCATAACAGATACATTAATAATTTAAAATGTAAAAATCATCCTTATTTGTACTTAATCGATTTGCTAACATAAACTACACATGTCAAAGGATCACGGTATCAGTTTTTTTTTTTTTTTTTTTTTTATGGAAAATGCACATATTTAAACAAGGTTATAAGTGGATTTTGCACTTTTGAGACACTCCCTAACTTGACGTGCGCAAGTGGGGATCATTGTGAGGACTTTTTCCACTTCAGATGCATAAAACAATTACATCGTCGGATAATATTATTATTAGGGGCCAAGCACCAAAGGTGCGATGGCACCTACTGTATCCATTAGCATTCTTTTTCTTCCGCTCTGAAAGTCTATGGCAGCCCATAGAACCACTTGAGGGGAAGTTTGGCACACTGATAGAGGACAGTCTCATCATTAACCATAGCAAATTTGGAGTCTCTAACTCAAACTCTCTAGCGCCACCACTTGTCCAAAGTTTCAATTATTTTATGATAATAACTTTTGAACCGTAATGCACAGATTGAAAATTTTCAAATTTGACTCGAATCATCTTCAGACTGTGCTGACAAAAAGTTATGGATTTCGTGTCGATGCACAGTAGGAAACTGTTTTCGTTTAGCGCATCAATGAATTTGCTGGAAAGATGCCAAACTGCATCTGAGGCTGTATCTCTGCAAAGCTTTGACATATTTGCACCAAACTTGCATGTATGTGCAATTGTCACCTCACACTGACCACACCACATCAATTTGGTAACAGCGCCACCTATTGGTCAGAATACACCATTCATTAAACATTAATAATGAAATTTCCAAAAATGCTAATAACTTTTGTTTAAATTTGCCTCCTCTAATAAAACTACTAACATACTAATTATATCATAGTTGGCCGACCTTCCTTTCCACCATTTTGATTAATATTGAAAACCTACTTTTTCCTACTCTTTCAAAATTTGACTCGGATCATCTTCAGACCATGCTGACAAAAAGTTATGGATTTTGTGTCAATAGACGAAACGGTTTCTGTTTAACACATTAACAAATTTGTTGTAAAGATGCCAAACTATATCTCCACAAAACTTTGACATATTTACACCAAACTTTGTATGTGTCATTGTCACCTCACACTGACCACGGCACATCAATTTGGTAACAGCGCCACCTATTGGTCAAAAGTGATAAGCCATTAAATTATATTATTAGTGGTTGTATTTATGATTTTTCAGCCATCTCAACTGATATCATCCTAAAATGGCTTTGATCACTCGTTGTAGTCGGTCTGTTGCTCCTTGCCATGCTTAGCTCCTCATTCTGCCTTTTTTGTGCTTGGCCCCACAATTGCTGCTTGCAGCTATATTTAATTTTTAAACATGATCTGAATGAGATGCAGCATGATCCATGACTATTATGTGATTACATATAAATTAATGCTGAAGTAAAGATCAAATGTCTAACGAATGTCCAACATAAAACCAACTTTACTGCACCAATATTCATGAGTTTCCTGGACATATGCGTGGAACTGAGAATTTCAGTTTACGTTCCTTACATCAGCAGGTTTAATGGAATATTAAAAGGTAATTATATTTTCAGTGTTGTGCAGACTTATGCTTAAACTGCATTTGTTCATTATTTTGTAAGTGTTTATAATGTTTCTGTTAGTTTGCACCTTTTTTGCAGTCGTCCCTGACTGAACGATTGCAGGCATTCTTTGTGTAATGTTAGGATAAAGCACAGCAGTTGTATACATTGATTTCGGTTTGTTGTGTTGTAGCTTGCAACATTATTAGTTGTAATCTTTTGAGTGCAACAGTTGAAATAAACTTGTATCTGTGGAGTGTGAACTAATCATTTTTAATCTATCCTGGTGTGATTGTTCAAACAGTTTGGCTTATATGTACAAAATGAACAGGAATCCAAGAGCACACACATGCATGAAAGTGTTCCTTAAATACAAGCAAACTTTTAGATGGACAAAAATGTAAAAAGTCGCGGCATTTTATGGAATAGAATAAGCAAAATTTAATACATTAAATGTAATTTTATTATAAGTCAATATATGTATGTCCACACTATGTCTGTACATTTCAATTTCGTTTTTTCCTCTTCAGTGTCATATGATCTTTCAGAATATGCTGATTTGCTGCTCAAGATACAATTCTGATTATCACAGGTGAAAATGGCTGTGCTTTATGAAGTGTGACAGGAATTCTTGATAAATTATAGTTCAGATAAACAGCATTTATTTTAAATAGAAATCTTTTGTAACATTATAAACGTCTTTATTGTTATTGTTTTTTAGTTTATTAGTTTAATGCATCCCTGTCAAACAAATGTATACATTTCTTGAAAAAATAAAATAAAATCATTGTAATCCCAAAACGGTAATGTCATGAATCAAATGCCTGAATCAAGTTTAGAAAAAGTTTTTACATATGATCTTAGAATAGCTTTATTATGTGTCATATTTTTATACAGCATATTCAACAAGGACATTTCTCCTGTGTTGTCTTGTTTTGGTGCATACATCTTTTTCATTTGTAAAAAGACTTCAATAGTGATTCATACTTAAACTTCAGGAAAACTTTACTTTGTGAATCACATTCTCCATGACTTATATATTTTCCTGGGTTTTGAGTGTGAATCACTATTGAATTCATATTTTTAAAAACGCTACCTTATAATAACATCTAGTTATCAGAAGCTGGTCAAGGCCACCATTCGATCTTTATTCCACATTATTATTATTATTATTATTTTAATAAAAAGTGCCTCTAATTAAAGGCTATTTAAGAATATGTTTATACAACTTTATGACTTATAAATAATGTTGAATGAGTGTTTGCTCAGCATCAAAATAAATCATGCTTTTGTATCAATCATCATCATTGTGTATCATCCAGGTGCAACACATGGTCAAAGAACAGATGACACAGAATACCATCGGTGTAGGTTGCAAATTTTTTATTAGGCCACTAATATGGTGGTGAACGTTAATTCACTCATTGACAGAGGATGACGGTTTAAAACTTAAAAGGTACCAGAAGAGCATAACAAAAAGGAAAATTGAAATTGTTGTTTGTTCACATGTCTATATCTGCAGTCTGCACTACAGTTGGAAATCAGTGTAGGCTAGATGTAATCATCCAGGTGTTCTGGGATTCTTGGTTTCACTGTGCAAGTAGAATCTTAAACCTTGTGATAATCTTAATGTATAAATGTATATTTGTTTGCACAAATGTTTAAGTATTATATATTGGAAACATGAAAATAAATAAAATAAATAAATAAATAAATAAATAAATAAATAAATAAATAAATAAATTTCAGCCTCATTTTGGCAGCAGTGTATGACTTTACTTGCAACCAGACAACATGGAAAATGTTGAACAGGGTAAATTAAGACATGGATCATCACACCAGTATACAAATAATATGTCCACAAATGAATTCATATAGGTTTATTTCATTTGTTGCAAGTAAAAACTGATTGATTTAATGATTTAAAAATGGATAGAAAATAAATTTAAGACAGTTAAAAATAGAAAAGGATTATACATAATGCAATCAGTTCGGACGTAGTTTGGAGGTAAGGGGAAAAGGGAGCAAAACCTTTTCTTTTCTTTTTATAATGTGGATGCTCTTTTAGCTCCAAAAACAGAACCAACAACCACAAATAAGTGTGGTGTTCATGTGTACACACACTTTTGGCCACAAAGTGTATGAATGTCATTCACTAGAACTGCTATATAGCTAAGATGGATATTATAAATAATTGATAGTTAAATATGAATAAATATCACACACCTGTAGTTGGTACTGAAGACTCCGGTGACTCTGAACTGGCTGGCTCTTGGACAAGAAACTTCAGCTCTTCAGGAAGGGGCAGAGGTGTCTTTTAAGCTGGTACTGGGGCCAAAAGTAAGACACATCAAAAATTAAAATACAAGTTTATTGAGTTAGTAAACAAGGCAAATGTTTGAATACGGGGTCAGAGTTATAATGCATTTGCCATCAGCAGGTGATTTGGAGAGGGCAGCAGAAGATCCTGAAATATACAACATTTTGTCAGCCATTTTAGTATTAGCAACAAAAAAAAAGTTGGTGTTTATACAGACAAATTGCTACTCCATCCAATTTAATCTTCACCCTAGTTGAACAAACTGAAAGGGTTTGATTGAAAATGTCATCAGCATTTACCCAAGAATGCTCCTCCGGGCCGTACCCCTCCCAGTCGACCAAATACTGGCAAACTTTTCCCCGGCGTCTGGAGTCCAGTAGTTCTCGAACCTGGAATGCCTCCTCGCCTTCCACCATGATGAGCTGGGGGCCCTGGTCACTGGACACCTCCTCCCCCTCCTCGTTAAGACCAGCAGCGAGCTTGAGCAGAAAAACATGGAATGTGGGAGAGATACGATAATGATTAGGCAAGCCAAGACGGAAAGAAAGAGGTGTGATTTGTCTAATAATTTGGAAAGGACCCACATATCTGGGACTGAGTTTTTTGCAGGGCAGGCGCAGACGCAAGTCTCTTGTGGATAACCATACCCACTGACCAGGACTGTACTCAGGGCTGGGATGGCAGTGATGATCAGCCTGTTCTTTCTGACGACGAATGGCATGCTGGAGGTGAACGTGAGCCTGATTCCAGGTCTCCTCACATCTGCTTAATCAGTCGTTAAATGCTGGGACATTGGTGGGCTCACCAGACCAGGGGAATAGGGGCAGTTGAAATCCAAGAATACATTGGAATGGGGTCAGACCGGTAGAGGGTTTTTGTATGGAGTTTTGGCATACTCAGCCTACATCAGGAAGCGACTCCAGTCATTCTGGCTTTGACTGCAATAGGATCGAAGGAAACGGATGAGTTCTTATTTTAATCTTTCGGTTTGACCATTTGCCTGAGGATGATAACCAGACATTAAACCGCCCTGCAATCTGGTGTTTCGTTGACATCAAGTATCTTAAAGAATGCCGACCATACACAAGATGTGAACTGGGGACCTCTTTCGGAAACTATATCTTCTTGAAGGCCGTAGAAACGAAACACCAGATTGCAGGGCGGTGGGAAGTTTGGGTAGAGGTATGAGTCGACAGGCTTTGGAGAATCTGTCAATGACATTGAGAATGATTGTATTAGCGTTGGAGGCTGGAAGATCGGTGATCAAGTCAAATGCGATATGTGACCAGGGACGTTGTGGAGTGGGAAGGGGTTAAAGTAGACCAGCTGGTAGTAGTCGTGAGGGTTTCTGAGCATTACAGATTTGACACTGGTGGACAAACAAGGTGGCATCCTTGAATAGAGACGGCCACCAAAATCAGTTTCCAGGAGATGGATGGTCTTTGTCCCTTTGTCCCTTAAACCCTCCAGAAAAACACTGTGTTAGTGGGCAAAACACAATCGTAGTCGGTTAACAGGCAGGAGGTCGGGGCAGATGGCTAGCAATCGTAAATCAGAAAACTTGTCCAATAGTTCAAAAGGCAGGCAGCAGGGAATCAGAAATGAAGAACAAACTGGGTCACAACAGGCAGGCAAAAAAGGATATAAAATATAGCTGCAAGCAGCAATTGCGGGGCCAAGCACAAAAGAGGCAGAATGAGGAGTTAAGCACGGCAAGGAGCAGCAGACCGACTACAACAGTGAGTAACTTAAGCCATTTTAGGATAATATCAGTTGAAATGGCTGAAAAATCATAAATACAACCAATCGTAATAAAATTTAATGGCTTATCACTTTTGACCAACAGGTGGTGCTGTTTTCAAATTGATGTGACGTGTTCTGTTTGAAATGACAATGACACACACAAAGTTTGCCGTCATTATGTCAAAGCTTTGCAGAGATACAGCCTCAGATGTAGTTTGGCATCTTTCCAGCAAATTTGTTGATGCGCTAAACGAAAACGGTTTCGTATATCGACACGAAATTCATAACTTTTGGCCAGCATAGTCTGAAGATGATCTGAGTCAAATTTGGTGAAGATCGGACTAACAGTCTGGGAGGAGTTCGAAAAAGTAGGTTTTGTACATTAATCAAAATGGCGGACAGGAAGTTTGGCCAATTTCGGCATAATGGGTATCAATGTTCTCGACTTGACCCAAGGAATCTATTGGCATCAGTTTCATTCCAATAGGCTAATGTAAACAGAAATTATTAGCATTTTTGTAAATTTCATTATTAATGTTTAGTGAATGGCGTATTACTTCTGACCCATAGGTGGCACTGTTACCAAATTGATGTGGCTTGGTCAGAGTGTGGTGACAATAGCACATATAAAAGTTGGTGTCAATATGTCAAAGCTTTGCAGAGATACAGACTCGGATGCAATTTGGCGTCTTTCCAGTAAATTCGTTGATGCGCTAAACGAAAACGGTTTCGTGTATTGACACAAAATCCATAACTTTTTGCCAGCATGGTCTGAAGATGATCTGAGTCAAATTTGGTGAAAATTGGGCTAACGGTCTAGGAGGAGTTCGAAAAAGTAGGTTTTCAACATGAATCAAAATGGCGGACAGGACGTTCAGCCAAAATTGGCAAAATTGGTATCGGTGTTCTCAGCATGACCGAAGGAATCTATCAAAATCAGTTTCATTTCAATAGGCTAATGTACGCAAAAGTTATTAGCATTTTTTGAAATTTCGTTATAACTTTTGGCCACAAGGTGGCGCTGGCCCCAAAATTTTTATGTACATTCAGGGCATGGTGCCGAACATTTTTGTAATTAATGTCGAAACGATACGCTAATCCGTTCTCAAGATACAGCATTTTAAAGCTAAATTCAAAATGGCCGACACCCAAAATGGCTGACATGGGAAAACTGGATATGGTTCGACTCGGTATGACACACCGAATCTAAAGAGACCAGTTTTGTGATTTTTGGACAAATCATTCAGACGTTATAAAGAAAAATAGCCATTTTTCGTATCTCCTGACCACTAGGAGTCACTGCACCGAAACACTGCAGGTAGGCTCAGGTCATGCTTGTTATAACACACACCAAGTTTGGTGTCAATATGACAAACTATTACAGAGATATAGCCTCACATTGATTTTTGCTAGCTTTTCGTAGAATTCTTTCGCATGTTATTCGTGAACGGCTGGACGAATCGACTTGAATTCCATAACTTTTTGCCAGCATGGTCTGAAGATGATCTGGATCAATTTTTGTGACAATCGGTGCAACGGCCTAGGACGAGTTCGAAAAAGTAGGTTTTACGAACAATTGAGAATAGCGAAAAAACTAAACCTTACGATTTTTGAATTTTGGTGTCCATTCAACTCGGCATAAGCCAAGGAATTAGAGGAAAAAAGAATTTTTGTTATGTGGCTTACGGTTCAAAAGTTATTAGCATAAATCTTTTGAAAGTTTGGACAAGTGGTGGCGCTAGAGAGTTTGAGTTAGAGACTCCAAACTTGCTATGGTTAATGTTGGGACTGTCCTCTATCAGTGTGCAAAATTATACAACTTTCCCGCAAGCGGTTCTATGGGCTGCCATAGACTTGCGGCGGAAGAGGAAGAAGAAGAAGCGGAAATATAGCTGCAAGCAGCAATTGCGGGGCCAAGCACAAAAGAGGCAGAATGAGGAGTTAAGCACGGCAAGGAGCAGCAGACCGACTACAACAGTGAGTAACTTAAGCCATTTTAGGATAATATCAGTTGAAATGGCTGAAAAATCATAATTACAACCAATCGTAATAAAATTTAATGGCTTATCACTTTTGACCAACAGGTGGTGCTGTTTTCAAATTGATGTGACGTGTTCTGTGTGAAATGACAATGACACACACAAAGTTTGCCGTCATTATGTCAAAGCTTTGCAGAGATACAGCCTCAGATGTAGTTTGGCATCGTTCCAGCAAATTTGTTGATGCGCTAAACGAAAACGGTTTCGTATATCGACACGAAATTCATAACTTTTTGCCAGCATAGTCTGAAGATGATCTGAGTCAAATTTGGTGAAGATCGGACTAACAGTCTGGGAGGAGTTCGAAAAAGTAGGTTTTGTACATTAATCAAAATGGCGGACAGGAAGTTTGGCCAATTTCGGCATAATGGGTATCAATGTTCTCGACTTGACCCAAGGAATCTATTGGCATCAGTTTCATTCCAATAGGCTAATGTAAACAGAAGTTATTAGCATTTTTGTAAATTTCATTATTAATGTTTAGTGAATGGCGTATTACTTCTGACCCATAGGTGGCACTGTTACCAAATTGATGTGGCTTGGTCAGAGTGTGGTGACAATAGCACATATAAAATTTGGTGTCAATATGTCAAAGCTTTGCAGAGATACAGACTCGGATGCAATTTGGCATCTTTCCAGTAAATTCGTTGATGCGCTAAACGAAAACGGTTTCGTGTATCGACACAAAATCCATAACTTTTTGTCAGCATGGTCTGAAGATGATCTGAGTCAAATTTGGTGAAGATCGGACTAACGGTCTAGGAGGAGTTCGAAAAAATAGGTTTTGTACATTAATCAAAATGGCGGACAGGAAGTTTGGCCAATATTGGCATTATGGGTATCAACGTTCTCGGCTTGACCCAAGGAATCTTTTGACATCAGGTTCATGACAATAGGCTAATGTACGCAAAAGTTATTAGCATTTTTCGAAATTTCGTTATAACTTTTGACCACAAGGTGGCGCTGGCCCCAAAATTTTTATGTACATTCAGGGCATGGTGCCGAACATTTTTGTAATTAATGTCGAAACGATACGCTAATCCGTTCTTAAGATACAGCATTTTAAAGCTAAATTCAAAATGGCCGACACCCAAAATGGCTGACATGGGAAAATTGGATATGGTTCGACTCGGTATGACACACCGAATCTAAAGAGACCAGTTTTGTGATTTTTGGACAAATCATTCAGACGTTATAAAGAAAAATAGCCATTTTTCGTATCTCCTGACCACTAGGGGGCACTGCACCGAAACACTGCAGGTAGGCTCAGGTCATGCTTGTTATAACACACACCAAGTTTGGTGTCAATATGACAAACTATTACGGAGATATAGCCTCACATTGATTTTTGCTAGCTTTTCGTAGAATTCTTTCGCGTGTTATTCGTGAACGGCTGGACGAATCGACTTGAATTCCATAACTTTTTGCCAGCGTGGTCTGAAGATGATCTGGATCAATTTTTGTGACAATCGGTGCAACGGCCTAGGACGAGTTCGAAAAAGTAGGTTTTACGAACAATTGAGAATAGCGAAAAAACTAAACCTTACGATTTTTGAATTTTGGTGTCCATTCAACTCGGCATAAGCCAAGGAATCAGAGGAAAAAAGAATTTTTGTTGTGTGCCTTACGGTTCAAACGTTATTAGCATAAATCTTTTGAAAGTTTGGACAAGTGGTGGCGCTAGAGAGTTTGAGTTAGAGACTCCAAACTTGCTATGGTTAATGTTGGGACTGTCCTCTATCAGTGTGCAAAATTATACAACTTTCCCGCAAGCGGTTCTATGGGCTGCCATAGACTTGCGGCGGAAGAGGAAGAAGGAGAAATATAGCTGCAAGCAGCAATTGCGGGGCCAAGCACAAAAGAGGCAGAATGAGGACTTAAGCACGGCAAGGAGCAGCAGACCGACTACAACAGTGAGTAACTTAAGCCATTTTAGGATAATATCAGTTGAAATGGCTGAAAAATCATGATTACAACCAATCGTAATAAAATTTAATGGCTTATCACTTTTGACCAACAGGTGGTGCTGTTTTCAAATTGATGTGACGTGTTCTGTGTGAAATGACAATGACACACACAAAGTTTGCCGTCATTATGTCAAAGCTTTGCAGAGATACAGCCTCAGATGTAGTTTGGCATCTTTCCAGCAAATTTGTTGATGCGCTAAACGAAAACGGTTTCGTATATCGACACGAAATTCATAACTTTTTGCCAGCATAGTCTGAAGATGATCTGAGTCAAATTTGGTGAAGATCGGACTAACAGTCTGGGAGGAGTTCGAAAAAGTAGGTTTTGTACATTAATCAAAATGGCGGACAGGAAGTTTGGCCAATATTGGCATTATGGGTATCAACGTTCTTGGCTTGACCCAAGGAATCTTTTGACATCAGGTTCATGACAATAGGCTAATGTACGCAAAAGTTATTAGCATTTTTCGAAATTTCGTTATAACTTTTGACCACAAGGTGGCGCTGGCCCCAAAATTTTTATGTACATTCAGGGCATGGTGCCGAACATTTTTGTAATTAATGTCGAAACGATACGCTAATCCGTTCTTAAGATACAGCATTTTAAAGCTAAATTCAAAATGGCCGACACCCAAAATGGCTGACATGGGAAAATTGGATATGGTTCGACTCGGTATGACACACCGAATCTAAAGAGACCAGTTTTGTGATTTTTGGACAAATCATTCAGACGTTATAAAGAAAAATAGCCATTTTTCGTATCTCCTGACCACTAGGGGGCACTGCACCGAAACACTGCAGGTAGGCTCAGGTCATGCTTGTTATAACACACACCAAGTTTGGTGTCAATATGACAAACTATTATGGAGATATAGCCTCACATTGATTTTTGCTAGCTTTTCGTAGAATTCTTTCGCGTGTTATTCGTGAACGGCTGGACGAATCGACTTGAATTCCATAACTTTTTGCCAGCGTGGTCTGAAGATGATCTGGATCAATTTTTGTGACAATCGGTGCAACGGCCTAGGACGAGTTCGAAAAAGTAGGTTTTACGAACAATTGAGAATAGCGAAAAAACTAAACCTTACGATTTTTGAATTTTGGTGTCCATTCGACTCGGCATAAGCCAAGGAATCAGAGGAAAAAAGAATTTTTATTGTGTGGCTTACGGTTCAAACGTTATTAGCATAAATCTTTTGAAAGTTTGGACAAGTGGTGGCGCTAGAGAGTTTGAGTTAGAGACTCCAAACTTGCTATGGTTAATGTTGGGACTGTCCTCTATCAGTGTGCAAAATTATACAACTTTCCCGCAAGCGGTTCTATGGGCTGCCATAGACTTGCGGCGGAAGAGGAAGAAGAAGAAGAAGAAGAAGAAGCGGAATAATAATAACGCCAACGGATACAATAGGTGCCACCGCACCTCTGGTGCTTGGCCCCTAATAATAATAACGCCAACGGATACAATAGGTGCCACCGCACCTCTGGTGCTTGGCCCCTAATAATAATAACGCCAATGGATACAATAGGTGCCACCGCACCTTCGGTGCTTGGCCCCTAACAAGACTTTGAGAGGAGGCAGGGAAAACAGACTGCTTATATAGGCCAGTGGATTGGTTACAGCTGCAACGGGTGGTAAGTGCTAGGTACGGGGCTGATGGGAGATGGAGTGTGTGTATGTGAGAGTCAATATTCGGAGTTTGTCTCTGTGACACTTACCCTGACTGAGGCTGGAACCAACTCATATTCCTTAAGACAGTTAGTATATGCCAACGGCGAACACATTGTTATTGGAACATGGCTAGAACGTAGCCAGAACACGAACAACATGACAAAGGAGGATTTAATTCATGTTGAGCTTTGGAAAACAATTCATCTCATGTATCAGTGCTGAACCTTCAGTGCAAACACCTTTTCCCAGCTGGCATTCGACCGACCTTAAACGTTTAAATGTGGTTGAAATAATGTCAGTTTATGAAAAAACATTCATTCAACGTCAAAACAATGTTGAATACCAAATGGTTGAAATGGTGTTGTTAACTCACTACGGATTCAACATAGAAATAAAAATAAATGTTTTAGTTGTACGTCAAATCAACATTATTTTTACAACCATGACTTTTAAACATTTTGTTGAAATATCCCTAGTGAAAAAAAGTATACTTTATTGTATTTGTAATATATTTCCTGTTTCAATAGTACATTGCAAATATACTAACCAAAAATTGTCCTAACTTTAAATATATAAAAAGTGTATTACCACCATGCTTTTACCTATTTTCACAATACAACTTTTAACACACTTTAAAATAATTGTAATTTAGTATATTTTCTAAAAAATATATTTTCTAAAAATATACTTGAAATGTAGTTTTGTTTGTTTTTAAAAGTGTATTTATTTGCGCTTTATTTAAATATATTTTAGTATTATTTTTAACTGTGTGCTGAAATGTAACAATGCATTGAAAGTATACTTTTAAAGTACATTATTAAATAACTTGTTAGTATGCTTCAAGTTAAATTTTGGAGTAATTTTTAAGTGTACTTCATGCTTGCAACAGAAAGTAATAAAACATATGATAAATGCATAAATGCAAGCCCATTTAAAACATTATTAAATGAAGTGTATGCATACAAAAGGCTACTCTTGTAATTGTGATTTAAGTATTTTAATAAATTTATACAATGTCACAGAGAGGTCCATGTACATCAATGCACCAACAGCACACCATACGAACACAAACAACAAATAGTATTCCTTGCTGTAAAAACACTAGTAAGTTTACTCTATTTTAACCAAAATGTTGAGTTTACTAAATTTTTTTCATTGTTGCTGAAATATTAGAACAGATATTTCCCATAACTAATGAAATTTAAGTAAAATTACTCAAAATGTCCCAGACATGCTGTTACGCATGCGCCCTGGGCGACAATTGCCCCTCCCCCATGTCGCAGAAGCACAACGGCTGAGGATTCAACGTGTTTGCAGAGGATCTATTTCGGTAAAATCAAGGTAAAAGTTTTTAATTTAAGTCTCATTTTCTGTTTTTTTGCTTGTTAGTCCTTATGATGGTTAGATTTTATGCACTTTGTTGCATGCTGTTTTGTGGAACATCTTAGCCCATTCAAAGAACTCAAACACGGTTGACCCTGCACATTATTTGAAGCGATTTCTGTTCAAACCAGTTAACTTAATGTCCGCTTCATATCTGTAAAATTAGCTGCTGGTTGTCTATTAATTACTATGTTATCCATTACGAGAATAGGAGTAATTTGAACGACGGTTGTTTCATGTGACGTTTTGCAGAATTCAAAATTCAGTGAGAAGTAAACAAAACACTTCAAACCATGAGAGAGCTAAAGAGCGCGCAATCCGGTCAGTGTACAAACGGATGGAAAAGAACGCTACATTTTCAAACGGGTTCTTTTAAAATAACTCTTTTTAACTTGACACGGCGATTTTGAAAGCAACTATGAATGCTAAACTGTAGTCAAGCCGTAGCATTATTTGTTAGAAATACCTGGTTGCGACGAAAATAGTATGCGTGCTTAGTATGATAATTACGGTAATGTGCAGGCAGTAACAAACAACACGCATTCTGAGATTGTCAACGAGTCTTTAGCAGACCCATCACCCCTACCTCCTCAAGCAGAGTATATATAACATTGAAACTTATTTAAATGTAAGTTAACAATCTTAGTTTTAAAATACCAGATGTTTCCATTTACATCACATAAGAAAAAAAACACTCTATACATTTGGTTTTGTTTTTTCAGTGTTCACTGATTTTTGATTAATGGATAACACTTTTTTATTATTTTAGAATACCAGTTGATGACTGCTGTGCAGTGGAAATGTAAGTTCAGATTGTTACAAGTGCTATGTTTGTGACATAACAGACATTCTTTACATTTGTGTTTACTTTGCAGAGAGGATCTACTTAGATAAATGTAAGATGAATGCAGTAAATGAGACTTAAAGCATTTATTTCATTTTCTTCCACAGATCAATCATCTTGCTTGATAAAACCTCAATATATCATCAGGAGCAACCGGTATTAATTTTGTGCTCCTTGATATGTTTTTTCCCTCCAAAAATGGACAGTCTCTGACTTAAATTGTATCAATCACCAAAGGCCACATATTTAGCTAAAAATCTTCTTTGCTGTTCTGCTGAAGAAAAATACTCATGAACATCTTGGGTGGCGTAAGGGTGAGTAAATTAATAGCTAATTTTTATTTTTGAGTGAACTTTTTCTTTAACTGAGCCAGATGATGTGTCAGATTTTATTCAGTTTGCATACTCGTTTGACAAGTAACAATAAATGTCAGTGTCCTTTCAAAGACTGTAAATTTAATACAAATGTGTATTTAATACCCTTGATGACTTTTCACTGAAAGATTTATTTTCCTCATCAAAACCTGTTTTTTTTCCTTTTCCAAAATTTTCAAAACCCTATTCCTTTTCAAAAAGTGTGTTTATGGATTGTGTCCTTCAAAATGTTAATAGCCACTCAATGTTTGTTCTTAGATCTTTGCAGGATTCAGTCACATATCTCGGATCTGAGTTCTGCGCAGCACTGGACACAGACTCTGCACTTTTGACATTTTCTAGAAAAAATGATTTTAAATTTCACATCAAGTTAATTAAAAGGTATCTCTTTATCATGTTGGCTGTAGTTGTCATTGTCACGGATCTGGTCGGTGTCCCGTTGTCCGCTCACCACCAGAGGTCACTCTCACCTCACCTACACACTCTGACTGTTGCACCACACTCCGGACTGCATCTCCCATCCTCCACCGCACTGATTGCGTCAGCCCCCGTGACCAATCAGGCGCTTTATATAAGCCCCAGTCCTTCCACTTGTAAACCACGGATTGTTGAATTGTTGTATTGTGATTGTTAGCTTTTCCTAGTTTCCTTGTATCCTAGTTCCCTGTGTTTACGTTCCTGCCTGGTCATCTCGTTTACGTTTGTCTGCCGCCTACCTTTTCGGACTATCGCTCGCATTGTTGGATTATTCTCTTGGATTGCCCCATTTCGGATACTGTTCGCCCCTGGTTTTACTCTCGCCTGTTTTACGGACTCCCACTGTGCTTAGCCTGCGTTGTTCCTGTTTGCTTGTTCATCTGACCCTGCCTGCACTGACCATGTATCTGTCTAGTCCCATTAATGAAAGCGTGCATATGGATCCGCTCGCCTCTCGTCTCACTCACCTTGTGACAGTCATCTTTAAATCATGATTTGCTTATGATTGTTATCCTCAGCCTGTCTCTGTTTTTTCATAGTCATCTGATGTTTCCACTGCAGTACTTCAGGGCCTTTCAGTCATCCTGGAGAATGACCCAGAGGAATTTTACAGGATGTGTTTCGTAAGTATTACTGGATTTTCTGCTCTCATCATTTTGTTTTATTCAATATAAATATATTTCAGGTTATGAGAAATTGCCAAAGGTTCTGTGTATTATTTTTTTTTTAGTTTTGCAGTAGATGCTATATTTGTCTTTTGTGAAACAGTTTATTACTGAAATTGGTGTAAATGCTTTAACTTCGCGAAATTGTGTTGAGTGATCACAAACATCATTACACACTTTACACACTTTGAAATAAACTTCTTGAAATAAAGAGCCTAGTTCACACAAAAATGGAAATTAGCCCATGATTTACTCACTCTCAAGGCATCCTAGGTGTATATTAGGGCTGCACGATAAATCACATGTGATTGTCATGCGCATCTCGACAGTAAAGATGGTTCTGTGATTAGAAGTAAATCTCCATCACATGCATTCAGATGGAGTGGAATTTAATACACAGAGCCTTAGTTCACTGACAAGCTACGCAATATCGTGTTCATAATCGAATGCGATTCATCTGCGAGTATGAACATGATATTGTGTAGCTCGTCAGCGAACTAAGGCTCTGTGTATTAAATTTCGCTCTATCTGAATGCACGTGATGGAGATTTACTACTAATCACATAACCGTCTTTACTGACAAGATGTGCATGACAATCGCATGCAATTTATCGTACAGCCCTATTGTATGACTTTCTTCTTTCAGACCAATACAATCAGAGTTATATTAAAAAATATCCTGGCTCTTCCAAGCTTTATAATGTCAGTGGGTGGCTGTTTCTGTTCAACAGTTTAATGAAGTGCAGTAAAATGCGTCCATCCATAATAAAACATGCCTCACACAGCTCCGAGAGGTGAATACAGGCCTTCTGTAGCGAATATATGATTTTGTACGAAAAATGTCCATATTTAAAACCATACACTTTTCTCTCACTTCCGCTAACTGTCATAGGCAGAAGCCATCCCGGGCAGCTGATTTAGGATGTGCGTGTGCATATGCGCCGGTGATTAGTGACAAACATGGAAGCACAGGACAGAGCGAAATGAAACACCAGTAACGAATTAGAAGTACAAAACAAAGATCCATAAAGAAGAATGTCGGAGGATTTCAATATAAACCAAGAGCAAACTGGTTTTCTTTTGCTAAAGTAAGGAAACTTTGCTTCCTTTGCTCCTGTAAACAAACTTTTCTTTGCTAGTCGAAACTTACATTTCGACTAGCATATTTACACCAGTGCATGCACACAAACGTCCTACAACATCCACCTGGAAAGGCTTGCACATATGAACAGTTAGTGGAAGTGAGAGAAAAGTGTTTATAACGTTTTAAATGTGTATATTTTTCTTAAAAAAATGCATCGATCCACTACAGAAGGCCTTTATTCATGTGTGAGGCACATTTTATTATGGATGGAGGCGCTTTCTTGCACTCCTTTTGAACTGTTGAGCAGAAGCACCTGCCCATTGCCATGGAAAGCGTGGAAGAGCCAGGACATTTTTTTAATGTTACTCTGATTGGATTGGTCTGAAAGAATGAAGTCATACACACCTAGGATGCCTTGAGGGCGAGTAAATCATGGGCTAATTGTAATTTTTGGGTGAACAAACCCTTTAAGATAAAATCATGTAAATGATGGGTGTGATCCATCACTCCATAACAAGAGAGAAAATGCTCTTAGCATTCTTAGCATGTTGTAAAAAAAAAAAAAAAAAAAAAAAAAAAGTTCTGTAAATCTATAATGTTGAAAACAATGTACAAAAAATGTAGTCCATGGAACTTGTGTGTAATATTCCAAGACTTCCAAGACAAGGCATGCAGTAATAGTTGACACAAATGATAATTTACACTTTTGCTCTGATTGAAATCATGTATTGTGAAATGTCACTATCACACTACACTCAAAAAAATGATTTTTCAGTTCTGTTCACTTTACCTAAACAATTCATGTTGAATTAATGCCATTGTGGCCATTTTTCATTTCAGCATGATTGTGTCATGTTAACCTGACTTAAAACTGTCACGCGTTGGTTTAACATAAAGTTTTCATTTTAAAAGTACATGTTTCAATCACTTAGCTCAGTCAAACTGCACTCAAAAAAATGGTTTTGCGCCACTGTTCGTTTTACCCAGGTATTTATTGTTAAAACAACACAAGTATGTTTCTTTTTCTGCCAAAACACTATTGTGTTGTGTTCTATTAATTTAAACTGTTTAAGTTTCCATTTACTTAATTATCAATCGTTAAACTAACATAAACGGTTTAATTTCGCCGTTCAAAAAAACGGATATGACGTTTCCAACGCATTTGATGAAGACGGTGCGAAGGAGGTTTATCATGGCGTCAGAGCTAGAAGTACCAGTCAGGAAAGAAAATCTAAAGTTTTCTTTGTGTCAAGTCAAAATCTTTAATTTCTGTAAGTGATTTTACTATGCCTTTAGTGTTGTTTTGCAGTCGAGTTTAACTGGTATATTGCGCCGTTAATAGATAATTTTGTGCGGCTGGGACATGTGAAAGCGCATGTGGACTGCACAGTAAAATTCACAGAGTAAAATTCAGAGAACATTTGGTCCCTCTCTAAATATAGTTAAATTAACACTGAAGCAGAGTTAAAGTTAGAGATAATGAAATGATCAATTAAATGATGATTGTGTATTAGTCATGAACACCTGCTGTTAACGAGCAGAATCACTGAAGAAACGAGAAACACAAGAACTACAACTGACTTCAGCCACAGATTAAATAAACTAAAATAAAAGACATTAAATCTCTCAAAATCTGATTAAACAACTCCACAAACAGCATCACCAGCTTCACTCATTACTAAGCAGACTGGCTTAATTGTAATAATAATAATTAAAAAAAAAAAAAAAACATAATGCCACCATAATTGTGGTCAAGGTTTGCTTTAGTTTGTCTCTTGACCCTTTTAATAACTTATAATAATTTTGCTTCTAGGCAATTGTAATTTTGTTTCACAACAAACATTTGTGCATTGCTGAATCAAATGTTTGACGCAACTGATTATTTTACACTTTCTGCTTATAGCTCATTTGTGTGAATATTATAAAGTGATCTTTCTCTTTGGTTTATTGATGGGCATATTGCTGAAAAAAAGGTCCTATTAAACAATCACCACCATAAAGCTTCAATTTAAAAAAAAAAAAAAAGAGGTACACCTGCTCAGGATTTTAGACATGAACACTTATCATATGATCCTCAACAGTGGTGACAATAATTATTCATGCTGCTGTGCATGATGGGAGTTTTTACTATGTTGTTACCCAGCATGCATTGCAGTATAAAGCATTTTGTTGATTGTCACCATTGTTGAGATTAATATGCTGGTACTTGATGTCTGTGTGTCTGTATGTAACAGCAGTGTTTTCTTATGCTTTACATGAACCTAAAATAATTCTTCTTTACTGTTACATCATAGTTTTTTTTTTTTTTTTTTTTTTTTTGTCTGCTGAAGTTTCACGGGGTTGGTTATGGTTATCTAAATGCATCAATTGAGAAAAAGTAATCAAAATATCTCACAATAAACATCTCAACATATAAAATCAATTAAAATGCGCTTCATGTAAAGCACTGATCACTCTGTTTTACAGCATCACATGTATAGCTAAACAGAGATCTAACCCAAAAACTGAAGGGTCAAGAGCTCAACTAAAGCAAATGCTGATCTCAATGATGGTGGCATCATTTTAACCACTAAAACATCAACTTTTGATCCTCTGTAATCCTCAATAACAGTTTCTGTAGATGTGTGACAGAAATAAAATCAGTCTGGTTAATAATAAGTGAAGCTGGTGATGCTGTTTGTGAAGTTGTTTAATCATCATCTGCTGAGATCTTGAGAGATTTAATCCCTTAATTTCAGTTGATTTAATCTGTGGCTTAACCGGTTTAAGTTACAAGGAAGTGAATAAATTGAGTTGGTTGGACATTAATATTTCACATAAATTCTTCCTCATTCAGCTGTGTTGTCACAACACAAAGAGTTTGCATAGATTCGAAAAAATCCATTCATGTTCATCAAAAACAATTTGGTTGTGTGGAACCACTGTCCATAATTGAATTAAGTAGGTTTAAAGAATCATTTTTTTGAGTGTATAAATCTCGTCATCTTTCTTTGGTGATCATAATTTAAAGCTTAATTACATTTCCTTGTGCTTGATGTTTGCACAGATCATTGTACACTCACTCTGGTCATCAATATGAATCAATTTGCTTATAAATGAAAAGCATTAAAAGTTACTTGTCAATGTATGCTTTTAGAACATTTCCAGTATGGAAATGGAGAAATTTACACTGTACCTATTTTATTTCTCTACTTAGGATGTGGATGCAGACTTCAGTCAAGCAGATGTAGACCTGCTCACAGTTCTACCAGAGGACATGCCCTCATTGTGGATGCAATAAAGGCAATCATGGAGGGAAGAATTGTCATGGATGGGTTTGAAAGGCCTGTATTTTATTTTTGCTGTTCTGTTTGCATGCCATTCTGAAAATGCTCTATTGTTTAACAGCGTTCCAGTGGGTCCAGATAATGTTATGACAACAAAGTGTTGTTTAGTCAAGAAGTCTGTAAAGAGTATTATGAGAACACATGTTTTAAAAGCTAATTTTTATTATTGTGATATTCTTAAAGTTTTTTACAAAAATAAACTGTTGAGAATTTCAAACTTGTGTTAAGTTCATTTCATGCTGGTTGAACGAATAAAAATACGTTCAGTTTACTTAAAGAAAATGTGGAAACCGATTGCACAAAATGTTTTAAGTTCCCATAGCTTAAAATGGCAGATTAAATCCATGTTGAGAATAACAGCATTTAAGATGTTTGCACAACACAAAATAACACTATTAGTTAATAGAATTAATAAAGTAATCTTACTATTAAATCTTAAGTAAGATTAGTAAATGTCCTGGAGTATGTTAACTAGAAATGACATTAATCTTGATATTTATTAGATAATTTACTCTGTAAGAGTTTGCTTTCTTTACTTTAAACTGATTATTAAATTAACTTTAGTTTTACCTTTAAGTTTGCTTTAACAAAATAAGGCAATCTGTTTCCAAACTTTTTTTTAAGTAAGCTGAACTTATTAGGATTTACAGTGTACGGGACAGGAAGT
This sequence comes from Cirrhinus mrigala, assembly GCA_036247105.1. Lineage (NCBI taxonomy): Eukaryota > Metazoa > Chordata > Actinopteri > Cypriniformes > Cyprinidae > Cirrhinus > Cirrhinus mrigala. The sequence goes on from CM070026.1 coordinate 148,295, forward strand.
TCAGCTACTAGTTTGTGATGTCACAAGTACAGCCAAGTAAACACTATTGCATGGCCAAAAATTGAATTTCACTCACACTGTTTTAATGACCCTGACAACGTGTGCATTCAGCATTGGGGAAAAAAATTGCATATTTTTACTCAAAAATAATATATTTATGGTGTGTTTCTTGTATATTTTGAAGACACCCTTAATTAATTTGTAATATACTTGTAATACAAACAAAGTACACTTTAATATCACTAATCAAGCATGCAATTAGCTTACACAGCATATACTTACTTAAAGTATACTAAGTATACTTGAAGTTGTTCCAATTTAGCACATAAAAGTACACTAAATACACTTACAGTTATGCTTTACTACAATTTAATTACAACTAAAATATACTTAGCACAAAATTAGTTGTTCCAAAATAGCACACTTCAAGTTAACTAATCAGTAACACACTTGAAGTATGCTGACAATTAGTCTGGCTGCAAGTATACTTAGCATATTTTTTTTCACTAGGGATATCAGTAGAAAAATAACGTTCCAACATCCAAACAATGCTGATCAATAAACTGTTGAAAAGCAGGACTTTAGTGACGTTGCTATTTCAACGTTGATTCGATTTGCAAAATCTAAACAAAATCCAACGGTTATCCAACACTGACACCTGACGTTGATTCAACGCTGACTCCACGTTATACTCAAAAAAATGATTTTTCAGTTCTGTTCACTTTACCTAAACAATTCATGTTGAATTAATGCCATTGTGGCCATTTTTCATTTCAGCATGATTGTGTCATGTTAACCTGACTTAAAACTGTCACGCGTTGGTTTAACATAAAGTTTTCATTTTAAAAGTACATGTTTCAATCACTTAGCTCAGTCAAACTGCACTCAAAAAAATGGTTTTGCGCCACTGTTCGTTTTACCCAGGTATTTATTGTTAAAACAACACAAGTATGTTTCTTTTTCTGCCAAAACACTATTGTGTTGTGTTCTATTAATTTAAACTGTTTAAGTTTCCATTTACTTAATTATCAATCGTTAAACTAACATAAACGGTTTAATTTCGCCGTTCAAAAAAACGGATATGACGTTTCCAACGCATTTGATGAAGACGGTGCGAAGGAGGTTTATCATGGCGTCAGAGCTAGAAGTACCAGTCAGGAAAGAAAATCTAAAGTTTTCTTTGTGTCAAGTCAAAATCTTTAATTTCTGTAAGTGATTTTACTATGCCTTTAGTGTTGTTTTGCAGTCGAGTTTAACTGGTATATTGCGCCGTTAATAGATAATTTTGTGCGGCTGGGACATGTGAAAGCGCATGTGGACTGCACAGTAAAATTCACAGAGTAAAATTCAGAGAACATTTGGTCCCTCTCTAAATATAGTTAAATTAACACTGAAGCAGAGTTAAAGTTAGAGATAATGAAATGATCAATTAAATGATGATTGTGTATTAGTCATGAACACCTGCTGTTAACGAGCAGAATCACTGAAGAAACGAGAAACACAAGAACTACAACTGACTTCAGCCACAGATTAAATAAACTAAAATAAAAGACATTAAATCTCTCAAAATCTGATTAAACAACTCCACAAACAGCATCACCAGCTTCACTCATTACTAAGCAGACTGGCTTAATTGTAATAATAATAATTAAAAAAAAACAAAACATAATGCCACCATAATTGTGGTCAAGGTTTGCTTTAGTTTGTCTCTTGACCCTTTTAATAACTTATAATAATTTTGCTTCTAGGCAATTGTAATTTTGTTTCACAACAAACATTTGTGCATTGCTGAATCAAATGTTTGACGCAACTGATTATTTTACACTTTCTGCTTATAGCTCATTTGTGTGAATATTATAAAGTGATCTTTCTCTTTGGTTTAATGATGGGCATATTGCTGAAAAAAGGTCCTATTAAACAATCACCACCATAAAGCTTCAATTTAAAAAAAAAAAAAAGAGGTACACCTGCTCAGGATTTTAGACATGAACACTTATCATATGATCCTCAACAGTGGTGACAATAATTATTCATGCTGCTGTGCATGATGGGAGTTTTTACTATGTTGTTACCCAGCATGCATTGCAGTATAAAGCATTTTGTTGATTGTCACCATTGTTGAGATTAATATGCTGGTACTTGATGTCTGTGTGTCTGTATATAACAGCAGTGTTTTCTTATGCTTTACATGAACCTAAAATAATTCTTCTTTACTGTTACATCATAGTTTTTTTTTTTTGTCTGCTGAAGTTTCACGGGGTTGGTTATGGTTATCTAAATGCATCAATTGAGAAAAAGTAATCAAAATATCTCACAATAAACATCTCAACATATAAAATCAATTAAAATGCACTTCATGTAAAGCACTGATCACTCTGTTTTACAGCATCACATGTATAGCTAAACAGAGATCTAACCCAAAAACTGAAGGGTCAAGAGCTCAACTAAAGCAAATGCTGATCTCAATGATGGTGGCATCATTTTAACCACTAAAACATCAACTTTTGTTCCTCTGTAATCCTCAATAACAGTTTCTGTAGATGTGTGACAGAAATAAAATCAGTCTGGTTAATAATAAGTGAAGCTGGTGATGCTGTTTGTGAAGTTGTTTAATCATCATCTGCTGAGATCTTGAGAGATTTAATCCCTTAATTTCAGTTGATTTAATCTGTGGCTTAACCGGTTTAAGTTACAAGGAAGTGAATAAATTGAGTTGGTTGGACATTAATATTTCACATAAATTCTTCCTCATTCAGCTGTGTTGTCACAACACAAAGAGTTTGCATAGATTCGAAAAAATCCATTCATGTTCATCAAAAACAATTTGGTTGTGTGGAACCACTGTCCATAATTGAATTAAGTAGGTTTAAAGAATCATTTTTTTGAGTGCAGACAAACATATATGTTAGTGTATGCTAACCAGTAAAAATAAAATTATCCATAAAACTATTAGTAGAAATCAAATGACAAAATAAATAAATAAAAATAAAAGAAATAATAACTTACTTTGCACCTGTAGCTTGGAGGGGGTGATGCTCAGCCTTGCACGCTCCAGCTCCTCATCTTTCTCCATCTCTGTATTGAAGATAAAACAAATTATTTTTACCTAACGTCATGTTTCTGTGTACGTTCTTGTTTATACTAGTCAACAAGTTTACTAAAATGTACAATGGCAAATATCTTCTTCTCAAAAACAAATGTGAAATTTAACTTACCCATGGGTTCATCTTGGGATTTCAAGGCAGTAACAGGTGAGGACCGATATAAAGTTGGTTGGATGTTTGACGTTTGACATTTGTCAGAGATTCAGCCTTGGAAATCTTCAATAGTTATTTAACGATTGAGCACAATGACAAGAAACATACTGTGTTCTAACTGTTTCCAAATGTAGAAGAAAACACACAATATGCTTTATTTGTTTTAATCTGCCTTAAGGTAGTGTAACTGATAGACATTATAATGTAATAGTGCAGGATAGGGACCGTCTGCAAAGTGCAAAACGAAGAGCAAAAAGTACAATTATTTCATCTAAATGCTTCACTTGTGAAATGTATAAAGCATAAATTTCAAATTTAAGGGGTGTGTCTTATTACTGGTTCATAAAAGAACATTTAGATATATGTTTTATTCACAGATCTATAGCACAACAAAAGTTATTGAAATGAAACCACTGAGAAAAAGCTTGTAAAGCCTGACAAAGATTGTGCAGTTTAGCGCCCCCTACAGGAAGATACTGAACTTGTTTTGACCAAATTTGACATCCAGAAGTTTAAATAAATTAATTTTAGGATGCACACAGTTTGATTTGTAAACTCCAGGTGGTGTGTCTTGTTACTTGTTCAAAGAACAATATTTACATCCATCTTTCACTATCAAATGTAAATCAGGATGTAAGCTATTGAATTAAATTTGAATCTGTTAACACATTTAATTACAAAACATACAGTTTTCCATCTCAATTTCAAAGGCTGTGTCTTGTTACTGGTTCATAGACGAACATTTAAATGTTGGTTTTATTCTCAAAACTATAACACAGCACATGATATTGAAATATCAATGAGTAGGTCAATCAATGTAAAGTACATACACTCTTCTATCTTAACTTCAAAGGGTGTGTCTTGTTACTGATTCCTAGAAGAACATTTTGATGGTGGTTTTAGTCATGTAACTGTAATAGAACACATACTATTGAACATGAAAGCAATACATAAGTTAGTTAAAAATAAATAAAAGCTTCCGTCTCAGGTTTAAAGGCTGTGTCTTGTTACAGATTTCATAAAGGACATTTTGCAGCAGTTTCCATTGTCAAAAGTGATGCAGAAGACACGCTATTGATATTAAAAAACGCTTGTGAAACCTTTAAAAGAGTGTCCTGTGTTACTGCCCCCTAGAGGAACATACTGCTGTTTTGACTTTTGAGTTTGACATTCAAACTTATCAATTTATTTAAAATCAATAAAGTCTTCTATTTCAACTTCAAAAGGTGTGTCTTGTTACTGGTTTCTATAAAAACATGTTGATGGTGGTTTTAGTCACAGAACTATAATAGAACACATACTATTGAAAATTAAACCAATGCATGAAGTAGGTTAAAATAAATAGTTTGACATTCAAACTTATAAATTTATTTAAAATCAATACAGTATTCTATTACAACTTCAAAAAGTGTGTCTTGTTTTTGATTCCCTAATTAACATTTAAATTCAGGTTTTACTGTCATATGTAATTCAGGACACATGCTATTGAATTAAATGTTAAAAAATCCTGTAAATTCCTTTTTCCCCCTTTATTTGTCTTGAGTAGTTAAACTGTCCACTATTCTTAAACATATAAACATCTACATTCTATAAACATCTCCAGGTCTCACAAACTCTTTTTGTCTTTTTTGTGTTTTTTCTGAAGCTTCTGACATAATTCAGCTATTACTTTGTGTTGTGGACTATATGTAAACATCTTTGATGCAAAATGTCTTACTTTAGGACTTTAGAACAGTTCTAAAAAAATAAAATGCATTTTGTGTTTTCCCTCTTATTTTGGTTAAAAATAAAAGTAATAAAATAAAAACATTTAGCAGATTCTGCAAGGGTTATGTAAACTTTTGACCACAACTGTGTCTCTTCATAGAACTGTAAGTCAGATTAAGTCCCAGTAGTGGAGTCAAATTGACCCTTTGTACTCTATGACAGCGAGCAAATATTTATATTTATTTATCGTTTACCAACTGTTACTTAGAAGCAAAAACTTTAAATGTTACACTCCAAAATAAACAATTTCAATAGATAAATAAATACATTAATTAATTAATTTAAAAAATCAGTAATTCTCATTTTTCATGTTTGTCAGTTGCACTCATCCAATAAGTGTAATTATTGAACATGATTTTTGCTGTTTAAATACCTCCTGTAATGGTTTATTATTATTATTATTATTATTATTATTATTATTATTATTATTATTATTATTATTATTATTACTATTATTATTTTATTTATTTATTAATTTCTTAATATCAATGTTCATTGAGCAGTATCATTTCCTGTTTTAATAAATTTCCTATATTACATATCACTGAAATAACATATGGGAACATCCTCAATATTTTGCTCAAAAGTATAGTAACTTTCAGAGAACAACAACAACAAAAACCTAGAATAATATACTGCCTCTCTTAAGAGTGCTAGACTGTACTATTTAGGTGGTGGTAATGCATAATGGAATATTTATGTATGTATGTTTATTTATATCTAGAGCTACATTGTATTTTGCTACACTGTCATTTGTATTGTTCCATACTCATATGATAATTTATGTATTATGTATCAATAAAATAATATACTATATATGGCTCTTTTTTTTCTAACAGAAAAAAAAGTGTTTTTTAAGAAACAAAACAGACCCTTTAAACCCTTTTGTGCTCTTTTTTTTTTCTAATTGATGTATTGAATTGGAAATTCAGTTTCATTTGCATGTGTTCACTTATAATTCTGTGACTAAAAACAACATTAAAATATTCTTCTAGAAACCAGTAACAAGACACAGCTTTTGAAGTTGAGATGGAAAACTGCATGCAATTAAATTAATTTATAAAATAGTTTGAATGTCAAACTCAGTCAAAACAGCAGTATGTTCCTCTAGGGGGCAGTAATACAGGACACTCTTTGGAAGGTTTTGCAAGTGATTTTTAAATGTCAATAGTGTGACTTCTGCATCACTTTTGACAATGAAAACTACTGCAAAATGTTCTTTATGAAATCTGTGACAAGACACAGCCTTTGAAGCTGAGATAGAAGATTGTATTTATTTTAAACAAAATTATGTATTGCTTCATTTTTAATAGTATGTCTCAGCTAGAAATGTTTTATATTCTGGAAATGTTTTCAAGTTTTATTTTAGTTCCCATAATATTCTAGGGAACAGGTAAGATCACATTCCCTAAAAACATTCCACAAATGTTTATTGATTACATTGTAAGAACATTATCCTCTAACATTCTAATAGAGATTCCCATCACACTAGATGTGGACTTACATTGCTCAGATTTTGTCACATTTTGGTTGAAAGTGAAAACACAACCTTTGTTTGATGTCAAGCTCCAGCGTCTTTAAATAACTCCAAAAACAGCATTACCAGCTTCACTTATTACAAACCAGATTGGCTTTATTTTTGTCATATATTTACACAAGTTTATTGAAATGAACAGAGGTTTGGATGTTGATTGAAAGCAATGTTTTGGTTTAATGTTACCATTATGGTGAAAAGTGTTTGCTTTAGTTGGGCAATTTGACTCTTTGATTTTTCTGTCTTGGTGGCTGTAACTGTGTTTGTTGTGGTAAAAACAGCAAGAGAAAATATGATCAGGTGGTGCTGACTAGTTGCTGATGATAACAATATCATCACATACTGATCTGATCACATCTAGTGTTTAATCTTTGCTATTATAATTACATGATATATAAAAAAAAACATCCATCTGAAAAACTGTATTGTTACGTCACACTGTTCATGAATCATTTTGAGCTCCTGAATGCTTCGACACACACAAACATTAAGAATCAGTGTATGAATCTCAACAATGGTGACATGCTTCATGCCGCAGTGCATTCTGGGAGCCCTGTATGATGCAGGCAGAATACATTGCAGCACAAAGCGTGTCACCATTGTTGAGATTCATACACTGATTCTTCATGTTTGTGACAAACAAATTTTTTTTTTTTTTGAAATCACTGAAAATTACTAATTAAAATTCTGCTGAACCTCTGTCTTCAGAACTATCAAGTTACCACAATGTGCAAGCATGCCAGACTAGCTAAAAATCAAATCACTACCATCTGACCATATTTTCACATGCTGCTTTTGCCATAACACACATAACTACAGCAGCTACAAAAAAAAATCAAAAAGTCAGGAATCAATTTTGCTCAACTAAAGCAAACACTTTTCACCATAATGGTAACATCAAACCAAACTATTACTTTCAAATAGACTAACATTTAAACCTCTGTTAAACTCAATAAGACCTTTTGTAAACAAAGTTTGGGTTTTTACTTGTGACCAAAAATTTGACTTCTGAGCAACATTTGAGTCCACATCCAATATCCAGTGTGAAGGTTCCCACTTAAATCTATTAAAATGTTAGAGGATAATGTTGTGATTAATAAACATTTGTAGGATGTTTTTAGATAATGTTATTCTACCTTTTATGAGAATATTCTAGGAACTAAAATAAAACTTGCCACTGAAAACATTATTATTACAACAGTAACATTTCTAGCTAGGGTGTTTTATTATAGTTCTGTGGATAAAACCACCACCAAAATGTTTGCTAATCTGTAACAAGACACAGCCTTTAAAGTTGTGATATAAAACTGTGTGTCATAAATAGTTCTGTGACTAAAACAAATATAAAAACGTTCTTATAAAAACAGAAATAAGACAGACACCATGAAGGTGATACAGAAATGTATTTATTTTAAATTAATTTATGTATTGGTTTATTTCAATAACAACTTTTTGGTGTCATAGTTCTGTGAATACAGTGAACATTAAAATGTTCTCACAAGGACCTGGAATAATCCTACTGCATAACCACTGGATTATGGAATGATAATGATATTTAATATTGTTTTGCTTTTATTCATTTTATTTATTTATTAATAGTAATAATATATAACCACAATCACATATCTTGTTTACAATATTTCTTATTTAAATGCAAGTGAGCGTTATAAGTTTTTGTCTTTATATCTTTCAAAGACACTGGTGCACAAATTGCTCTTGTTTTGTTAACTACAAAAAAAAAAAAAATAAAACCCCAAAAAAAAAAAAAATTAATAATAATAATAAAACAATCCAATGGGAAACCATTAATGGTTTTATCCTTTCACATGTACTTTGTAGACGGTCCCTCGCTGACCTAAACACAAGCTCGTCGCTGCTGGAGCCTTTATGCGTTACAACATATCGATGAGGATTTAAACAAATAAACTGTGATATGCGTTTAGTTTTACGTTCTAATGCTTTTTAGATCAGACAATTTTTATACAATAGTACTCATTTACCAAGAATGTATTACTGATATAAAGTTGTCTCGACGTTTGACAATTCAGCCTCGGAAATCTTCAATAGTTTTTAGCAATCGAACACAATTACAAGAAACATAAAATAACATTTAGCTGTTGGTTTTATTTACAGAACTATAGCTCAACAAATGTTATTGAAATGGAACAATTGAGCCTTCAAAATATGACAAAGATTGTGCAGGTTACCGCCACCTAGAGGAAGATATTGCACTTGTTTTGGCCAAATTTGACATTGAGAAGTTTAAATAAATTAATTTTAGGATGCACACAGTTTGATTTGTAAACTCCAGGTGGTGTGTCTTGTTACTTGTTCAAAGAACAATATTTACAGCCATCTTTCACTATCAAATGTAAATCAGAATGCATGCTATTTAATAAAATATGAATCTGTTAACACATTCATTTTTAAAACATACAGTATTCCAGCTCAACTTTAAAGGCTGTGTCTTGTTACTGGTTCATAAACGAACATTTAAATGTTGGTTTCATTCACAAAACTATAACACAGCACATGATATTGAAATATCAACAAATACATCAATCAGTGTAAAGTAAATACGCTCTTCTATCTTAACTTCAAAGGATGTGTGTTGTTACTGGTTCCTAAACAAACATGCAGATAATGGTTTTATTCACATAATAATAACACTACACATGATATTAAATTCTACATGAATATATCAATGAATTTCTTAAAATTTACTCTTCTATCTAAGGGTGTGTCTTGATACTTGTTCCTAAAACAATATTTCAATGTTGATATTATTCACACATATATAGGACAAAAACCTTACTGAAATGTAAAAATTGAGGGATATATATATGTATGTATGTATGTGTATGTGTGTGTGTAAATAGGTTTGAATTTGATTCAATAGCCCTTATATATATATATATATATATATATATATATATATATATATATATATATATATATATATATATATAATTTATTTTATTTTATTTTACATATATGGGGTGTGTCTTGTAGTTGTTTCCTATTATGACATTTAGATGTTGGTTTTATTCACAAAAGTAACACAAAAGTAAAACAACCTGTGAAATGTAAAAAAAAAAAAATATATATAATAAAATCAACAGTTTTCAATAAATGCAATATTATGTTTAAACTTCACATCTACATTTATTCATTTGGCAGATGCTTCTATTTCAAAAGACTTACAGTTGAGGAAAATAAGCGATTCAGGAAGCATGAGGAAGCCAACAATCACTAGAAGTGCAAGTAATACAAATTTTTAGACACAATGTTAAGATGGTATAAGGCTGCATAGAGAGAAAATCAGAAATGAATAAAGATAGAGACATAATACAGATGTTTTATTATTATAATTATTATTTGTAACATAAAATTAAGTGCTCACAGAGGAGGTGGGTCTTTAGATGCTTTTTGAAAAGTGTGATTGATTCAGCTGTTCTGATAGAAATGGAAAGATTGTTCCACCAGCAGCGAACAGCGAATAAAAAGGTGACTAGAAGTGGTGTGTCATGTTTCTGGTTGATGGAACAACATTTACATGCCGGTTTCATGCACACAACTATAATACAACCCACAATATTGAAATGACAACAAATACATCTATTCATTTCTAATAGATTCATTTCTTTAAATGTAGATATTAAGCCAAAAACTCATCACCAAACATCAATGACTTGTACATATGGGTACAGTCATTTTAAACACTTCCACAACTGTTGCAACAGAAATTGAAATACAACTTTTAAATACATGAATTATTATTCCATCTTTGTTACCATAGTTTTGGAAGTGCTCTAAAGACACTTTAGTGTTCTAAAGACATGGATATCCCAATACATTTGTCCATATAGTGTACGTAAAAGTCATTGGTGTTTGGTAATGAATTTTTGGTTCAAGGTCTGCATTTAAAGTCATACCAGAAGTGTTCAGCTGGGATTAAGACTGTGCTTTCTGCAGACCAGTCAAGTCCTTCCACACTGACTGAATCGATCATTTCCTTTTGAACCTTGCCTTTTACCCAGAGGCATGTTATAATGTCATGTCATGTTAGAACAGAAAGTGGTCCTGTCCAAACTGTTGATATAAAAGTATAAGCACACAGTTCTCTACATTATCATTACATGATCATAAAATTAAGATTTGTACTCATGGAAGTGACTAAAGTAGTCAAACCTGTTTAATGGGTGTCCCAATACTTTTGTCCATATAGTGTATTGAAGGAAATTTGCAAAGCCTCCACATGGTGCACTCCCCTCTAGAGCAAAGGTTTTCTAACTTTTTTGTCAACCAAAACCCTTTGACCTAAATGATTTACTTGAAGTACCTTGGATTTTATGTAATTCAATGGCACATTTGGGGGTTTAAATTGACATTTTTTTTTTTTCAGATTTAAATTTTCATTAGTTTTTACATAGCTATTGTTATTATTATACTCAATTTTTACAATTATTACTGTAATTTACAATGTAAGTATTATTTTTTCCCCCCACAGGAATTCTTTTTTTTTTCTATTTTATCCTTTTTAAGATTTTACATTTACATCACTTTTTTTATAAACCTGAAACGTTTCTTTGCAAAACATTTCTAATTTAACTTTTTGTTTTTATTATTATTAATTTGTTAATGGTAGACACTCATAGGCATTCTGCGTACCAACTCATGTACCTCTGCAGTTTCCTCACGAACCACCAGGGGTTTGTAAACCCTACTCCTGCTCTAGAGGATCAGTTTACAGGTAATGCAGAAAACTTGGTATAAAATAACCTGTAAAGTCTTACAGCCCAAATCTAAGGGTTGTGTCTTGTTACTTGGTGCCTAGAGAATCATTTGAAATTGACTTTACCATTTTTGGTTTAGCAGAACACATTGTATTGATTTACAACTGTTAATTGAAACACATGTAGTACTCCATCCAAATGAAAATGTTGTGTCTTACTCACACCTACAGGAACATTTGGCAGTTGGTGGTTTTACTCCTAGAGGTTCAAAGATTCTTTAGATCTAACAGAATCAAACATTTATTACTAAAGCACAAAATCATCTCCTGACAGAGAGAGATCTAATAAGACCTAGTGTAAGAACCAGCATCCTAGATCTGAAACCTTATCTGTTGGACCCATACTTCGTACAATAGTCAAAGATAATCAAACCCCCCCACCCCCCACCCAAGTGATAAGTTGTTCTTTCCTATATTACAATGAGTAATCCCCACTCCTGCAGGAGGCAGTGTATCATACTGGCTTAAATAGCCAATTTAAATGGATTTAGAAGAAGAATTTTTTTGCAATTTTTTCTTTTAATATTTTGCTATAATGGGAAGATATAAAAAAGGTAAAAAAAAAACAAAACAAAACAAAAACCTCTGGCAACAAGCTGGAGGAAGGGAAGCTATAATAAATGCTTTGAAACATGCTGTTGGTCAGCAAAAACATATTGCACCACAGACATGGGCAAAACTTGTACTGGATCTATTTGCAACCACCAACAATAAGCTGTGCAAATGGCTTAAAGTCATTTGGGAAAATGACAGACAAGGAATACGCACAGAAGTACTTCAAAAAGGTAAGAGTGCAGATTAAATGATTAAATAATTGAAGTCACTAAATTATCTATGGTGCACCATTAAAAATTGTTACAGGCCATTTATCATGAGTTAAGGAAGATAACATTCTTTGACTTCACAAGACCAATTTGTTCATATTATGATAATCATATTTCCAAACACACTATGATCATTGTAATTCACGGCCAACAATTTATTGCAGTCTTTATACCATTTCATAATTAGACAGAATTTACAAAGTGTACTATTCTAAATATTTGACAGTCATTTTACTTTATGCAAAGTTATTTTAGAAAAAGTGACATTCATGATGCTGCAGCACATGAAAATCACTTGCTGGCATGTAGAGTTTCATTGTGGTAATTCGGGCCATACTGGTCTACTACCTACAGTTTTTCACATTTGCTAAAACACTAAACCTCATTCTCTGAACCAATTTCTCAAATAAATCATTTTTTTCTGCAAAACCTTAAACAAATTTAGACAGTTTAGACACTGTTTGCAGATCTCATGCACTCTTTTTGCAAAATTCTAAACACATTCTCATTTAAAAAGACACAGTTTGCTCTGTGATGAACTTTTGATGCAAAACCCTAAACACAAGAAAGCAAAAGTTAAGCACAACACTTCTGTCATTGGTTACACACAATAATTCAAATTTATTCACACTTGTTTCTAAATATTTAAATACACAAAATATAAGCAGTTCAAAGTGCACAGGAGATCGTGGAAGAGGAGGACAAAGAAGAGCAAAACCAAGAATAATCTTTTCAGATGAAATTAGAGCTACTGTGATAGACCATTTTCTTGTGCATGAAATGACAGAGGACAAATACTCTGAAATTAGGTTGTCTTTGGCCACCAAAATCAGTTGGAAAGTTCAAAAGTGGAAGAGAATGGAAGAGAAGTTTTATTTTTCATTTATGTATGTATTTTGTATACACTGTATTTTGGTCATTTCAATATATCCTTGTGTATAACTGCAAGATTACCACACCAGAAGGTTTTCTTTGCTGATGTACCTGAAGTCCTCTGGCTCTGACCTAGCTCCAAGACGTGATCCTTTTTTACAAGATGATATGCGTGTGTGTGTGTGTGTGTGCACCTAGTATTCATCACGTTATGGGGACTAAATGTCCCCACAAGGATAGTAATACCAGTAAATTTTGACCTTGTGGGGACATTTGTGAGGTCCCCATGAGGAAACAGGCTTATAAATCATGCAGAATGAGTTTTTTGAGAAAGTAAAAGTGTGCACAGTCTCCTGTGAGGACTAGGTTTAGGTGTAGGGCGATAGAAAATAGGGTTCCCTATCTGTCGTACACTCCGAGTTGTGTCGAGTAGTGTACGACACTAGGGGTTGCCCTTGAGAGCCCAAACACCTCTGACAGTTTAGAAAGGCCAATGAAAATTGGGTGTGCAGATTTGCATAGCTGGCCACGCCCCGGAATCCGGGTATAAATAGGGCAGCGTGTGCATCTGCTCACTTGTTCTGTTCTTCGGAGCCGAATGCAGCGTCTCTGTGTGAGAAGCGGCAACATTCACCTCTCTCGTCGTTGGATCTACGGCACAGACAGCGGTCTCTCCCTCTCTGACACGGCTCGTGTTGTGAGAGTTCCCCTGGGTGCGTCGACGGCGATCTTCAGGAGAAGATTTTCCTCTATTGAGCAAATTTTCTCTAAAAGAGCTCCACGGGCGGATTGTGTGTTTCACTATGCCTTTCCGTCCGTGTCCAACTGGTTGCGGATTCTACCTTTCCCCTAACGATCGGCACGATCGCTGTGTTCAGTGCTTGGGGCGTGAGCATGCTGAAGCAGCGTTCGCTGAGGGAGGTTGTCAGAACTGCGATGACATGCCCTTGGGCACGCTCCGCTCACGAGCCGCGGTCTTTTCGAAGAAGCCGAGGCGCCATTTAACTGCTTCCCGCTCCGGTCCTTCTACTTCCGGGTACGAGGCCGCAGCGATGTGCGTTGAAGAAGAGCGGCAGGATTTGAACGACGCTTTGCCGGGTCCGTCAGAGGCTGACGTCATGGCTGAACTTACCGCTCCGGCGGGAGAGTCTCAGTCTGTGGCGGATGCCGAAATGGCCACCGCACTAAAACGGGCAGCCAAGGAGATTGGGGTTGTGTGGGTTCCCCCACCCAGCCCTGAGCCTTCAAGGCTGGATGACTGGTTCCTGGGCAGTGGACATGACTCGAGGCCACGTTCCTCCCCGGTCCCGTTTTTCCCGGAAGTGCATGAGGAGTTAACGAAGTCGTGGAAAGCCCCTCTGTCGGCTCGTTCACGGCATGTTATCTCCCCGTCCCTCACCACCCTCGATGGCGGTCCAGCGAGGGGGTATACGGAGGTCCCCCAGGTGGAGAGAGCGATTGCGATGCACTTGTGCCCGCAAAATGCCGCCTCCTGGAGGGGCCGCCCGAGACTCCCATTCAGGGCTTGTAAGTTTTCGTCTGCGCTTGTAGCGAAGGCTTATATGGCCTCTGGGCAAGCTGCGTCCGCCTTACACACTATGGCGATTTTGCAGGTCTATCAGGCTAAGGTTCTCAAAGACCTGCACGAGGGTGTTCCTGACCCAGAGCTGTTACACGAGCTGCGCTCTGCGACCGACTATGCTCTTCGGGCTACGAAGGTTATGGCGCAGGCTCTGGGGAGGGCGATGTCCACTATGGTGGTCCAGGAGCGCCACCTATGGCTAAACCTGGCCGAGATGCGAGATGCCGAGAAAGCTCGCTTTCTTGACGCTCCCATTTCCCAGTCTGGTCTCTTCGGCGAAACCGTGGAAGAATTTGCCCAGCAGTTCTCCACGGTGAAGCAGCAGACGGAGGCCATTAAACACATCCTGCCTCGGCGTGCAGCGAACGCTGGCCCAGCTCAGCCGAAGCAGCAACCTCCGCCTGTCCCCCGCCGAGGAAGACCCCCTACGAGGACGGCTCAGGCCCCGCAACCTGCCGGTCCTGCAGCCAGACCCGCCCAACGGTCCAGTACTCGTAGGAAGGTGGCACCGCCAGCCCGTCCTCAGGCCACTAAGAACCCACGTCAGGCTTCGAAGCGTTCCTGAGACGGGCAGCCCAGGGAAGGAGGATCATCTGACCTGTCCGGATTCACACTCGACGAGGGGACGAGCGCTGGATTCGGCTTCTACCCGGCTGTCTGCCACGCGGCGGACGGCCACCACATGGTCAATGAAAGAGCAATTTCCTTCTCTGGGCACAATATACAGCACCTCCGACCCTCTACTCGACGGTCGGATGCTTTTTCCATTATCAGAAACATACGGTCGCACAACACCTGTGCCCCCGTATGCTCTGAAACAACAAGCTCGTTCAGATGATCTCCCCTCTCGGGCGGATCATCTGCACAGCTCTCACGGATCGGTCTCCCTGGGCAGAGCAGCCAGTGTGGTTCGGGGCTTCTCACCTCCGGCCATACACTGTTTTCCCAGCGACGGTACCCCCACCCTTGGTACACCGAATGTAACTCCTCTGAGACCCTTAGCGGAGAACTTTTCGGATTGGTTAAATCTCCCCAATCCTTCCCGCTGGCTCCTCAGGACCATTCGGCTCGGCTATGCCATCCAGTTTGCACGGCGTCCACCCAAGTTCCGTGGTGTTCTCACTACGTCGGTTCAGGGCCCCAACACCGCGGTTCTTCGGGCGGAAATCGCAGTCCTTCTGGCGAAGGACGCGATAGAAACTGTCCCCTCAGCCGAAATGAAGAAAGGGTTCTACAGCCCCTACTTCATTGTACCCAAGAAGGGTGGCGGTCTCAGACCAATCTTGGATCTGAGGGTCTTGAATCGGGCCCTGCTCAAGCTCCCGTTCAAGATGTTAACCCTCAAGCACATTCTCACGTGTGTCAGAGTTCAAGATTGGTTTGTGGCCATAGACCTGAAGGACACGTACTTTCATGTCTCAATCCTCCCAAGACACAGGCCGTTCTTGCGGTTTGCCTTCGAGGGACGGGCATATCAGTACAAGGTTCTCCCCTTTGGCCTCTCCCTGTCGCCCCGGGTCTTTACGAAGGTAGCGGAGGCCGCCCTTTCCCCCCTCAGGGAAAGGGGCATACGCATTCTCAATTATCTCGACGACTGGCTGATCCTAGCTCACTCGTGGGATTTGGTTTGCGCACACAGGGACATGGTTCTCAACCATTTGGCTCAGTTGGGGCTTCGGGTCAACTGGGAAAAGAGCAAACTCTCCCCGGCACAGAGGATCTCTTTTCTCGGTGTAGAGCTGGACTCGGTCAGTATGTCTGCGCGTCTCTCCCCGGAGCATGCACAGTCAGTTCTGAGGTGTGTGGTAACACTCAGATGCGGGTCAGCGGTCCCCCTAAAACAGGTTCAGAGGCTCCTAGGGCACATGGCATCCTCAGCCGCGGTCACGCCACTGGGTTTGATGCACATGAGACCGCTGCAGCACTGGCTTCATACCCGAGTCCCCAGGTGGGCGTGGCATCGAGGCACATTTCGAGTGAACATCACACCTTCGTGCCGCCAGACACTCAGCCCTTGGACAGACATTATGTTCCTACGGTCAGGAGTTCCCCTGGAACAGGTGTCCAGACGCATCATTGTCACCACGGATGCTTCCAAGACAGGCTGGGGTGCCACCTGCAACGGGCAGGCAGCTTCCGGGGTCTGGACAGGCCCCCGACTGTTTTGGCACATAAATTGTCTGGAGTTGTTGGCAGTGCTCCTGGCCCTGAGGAGGTTCCGACCTATGATTCAGGGCAAGCACGTGTTGGTCAGGTCCGACAACACTGCGACTGTGGCCTACATCAACCACCAGGGCAGTGTACGCTCCTTTCGCATGTCACAACTAGCCCGCCACCTGCTGCTCTGGAGTCAACACAGACTCAAGTCTTTACGAGCCACTCACATTCCGGGCGAAGCCAATCGTATGGCCGATTCCCTGTCACGACAGGTTTCGCTCGGAGGTGAGTGGAGACTCCACCCCCAGTCGGTCCAACTGATTTGGGATCGATTCGGCCAGGCACAGGTAGACCTCTTTGCCTCACCGGAATCCACCCACTGCCAGCTATGGTACGGTCTATCCGAGGCCCCCCTCGGTATAGACGCACTGGCACACAGTTGGCCGGGGGGCCGGCTCAAGTATGCGTTTCCCCCAGTGAGCCTCATCGCACAAACCTTGTGCAAAGTCAGGGAGGACAAGGAACAGATTCTTTTGGTGGCCCCCTTTTGGCCCAACAGAACCTGGTTCTCGGACCTGGTGCTCCTGGCATCAGCCCCTCCCTGGTGCATTCCTCTGAGGAAGGACCTCCTTTCTCAGGGGAAGGGCACAATTTGGCACCCGCGCCCCGATCTTTGGAACCTCCACCTTTGGTCCCTGGACGTGACCAGGAGGACTTCAGAGACCTTTCACCTTCAGTGGTAAACACACTTCTACAGGCAAGAGCCCCCTCTACCAGACGGCTGTATGACCTAAAATGGCGCATCTTTGTGAACTGGTGTTCTTCTCACGGGAAGGACCCACGGAATTGTGGCATCAAATCGGTGTTATCCTTCCTTCAAGAAGGCCTGGACAGGCACCTGTCTGCCTCAACACTCAAGGTTCATGTCGCAGCTATATCAGCTAACCATGACTTGGTGGGGGGCAGATCGGTGGGGAAACACCATTTGATAATCAGGTTTCTTAGAGGAGCCCGGAGGCTGAACCCTCCTCGGTCGTATCTCATCCCCTCTTGGGATCTTGCTGTGGTTCTCCAAGGTCTACAACAAGATCCATTCGAGCCCCTTCAGTCAGTCGAACTTGATGCTCTCTCCTTCAAGACGGCTCTTTTGACTGCGCTCACTTCCATCAAAAGAGTGGGAGACCTCCAAGCCCTCTCCGTGAACAGTTCGTGCCTGGAATTCGGACCAGCGGATTCTCACGTTGTCTTGAGACCCCGGCCTGGATATGTGCCCAAGGTCCCCACCACTCCTTTCAGAGATCAAGTAGTGACCTTGCAAGCTCTCTCTTCCCAGGAAGATGACCCCAACCTGACCTTGTTATGCCCAGTCCGTGCCCTGCGCATCTACATGGAACGAACGCAGCCCTTCAGACGTTCGGAACAGCTCTTTGTTTGTTACGGAGGACAGCAGAAGGGGAAAGCTGTCTCCAAACAGAGGATCTCCCATTGGCTGGTAAACGCGATCCGTATGGCCTACCTGGCCAGAGGCCTACCCTGCCCTCTGGAGGTAAGAGCCCACTCAACCAGGGGCATCGCTGCCTCAGCAGCCCTGGCGAATGGGGCCTCATTAGCAGACATCTGTAGAGCTGCGGGTTGGGCTACACCTAACACATTTGCCAGATTTTATAATTTGCACACAGAACCAGTGTCAGCTAGAGTCTTGATTGCTAACTCTTGACTCGGCACACTGGTTGATGTAGAGCTTGCATAAAGCGCTTCCCCTAATGGTGATTACGCTTCTGAGTTTCAGTAGGTTTCCTGATGCGAACCCTGGACACCATCTCCATCTTTGGCACTTCTGCACATGGCGGAGTTTAGCGGAGAAACTCGCTATGGAATCCCTTCACAAGGTATGAATACCCTTATTTTGATTGGATTGTGCCCCATATGTAGTGGCCCCTTTTGTGGCCCCATATGTGTATTTCCACCTATAACTCTTGTGGTGCGGTGTTTTCCCCTGAAAACAGGTTCTCTAGGATCTGAGTCTGGCTGTCTTCCCGGGTGTGAGACCCACCTCAGGTCCCATGTCTAACTATGTCACTCTAACCCCCCCTGTCGGGCAGGTCGTGAACTCCGTAATGTCTTTCCTTCGGGAGCAGGCATTTTTTCCCAACGATCTCAAGACACTCAGCCGCCCTTGAGGGAGGCCCGGCTGCAGGGTACAGGTCAGTCCTTGGACGTTGGATGGTCACAGAGGAGGTGAGCTGCACTTACGTTAACACGTTGCCCTGTTACTTCTGCACTTGTCTCTCGTGACGCGGCCAGACATGTGGCGTGTTTTTACGGGGACCCCTAGTGTCGTACACTACTCGACACAACTCGGAGTGTACGACAGATAGGGAACGTCACGGTTACGTATGGTAACCCTCGTTCCCTGATGGAGGGAACGGAGACGTTGTGTCTCCCATGCCACATCCCTGGTCCGCCTCTGAGTGAGCTGAGACGCTCGGCTCCTCAGAATCAGAACGAGTGAGCAGATGCACACGCTGCCCTATTTATACCCGGATTCCGGGGCGTGGCCAGCTATGCAAATTCTGCACACCCAATTTTCATTGGCCTTTCTAAACTGTCAGAGGTGTTTGGGCTCTCAAGGGCGACCCCTAGTGTCGTACACTACTCGACACAACGTCTCCGTTCCCTCCATCAGGGAACGAGGGTTACCATACGTAACCGAGACGTTTGTACAGTATAAAAACCATTACGCCTATGAAATGTCCCCATAAAACATGTAAACCCAACATGTGTGTGTGTGTGTATATATATATATATATATATAAAAAGAGAGAGAGAGAGAGAGAGAGAGAGAGATCCTATAGAGAGATACTATATTTATATTACTGTATTTATTTTGCACTTAAAAAAAAAAAAAACATACATAAACATACACACACTCAAAAGAAATCACACCTAATTTGGTGAATATACAAAAAATAAAAATAAATGAAAAACAAAAAAACATGTATGTCTGAGTATATGTATACATGTACACACACACACATTTGTTTTTGTGAATTGTGGGGACTTTCCATAGACTTCTATAGATTTTATACTGACCAAACGATATTGTCTATCCCCTAACCCGCAGGCCGGTCCCCACAATGTCAAAAATTTCAGGTTTTACTATCCTTGTGGGGACATTTGGTCCCCACAATGTAGCAAAAACAAGTACACACACACACACACACACACACACACACATGTTGGGTTTACATGTTTTATGGGCATATTCCATAGGCGTAATGGTTTTTATACTGTACAAACCGTATTTTCTATCGCCCTACACCTACCCTACACCTAAACCTAGTCCTCACAGGAGACTGTGCACACTTTTACTTTCTCAAAAAAACTCATTCTGCATGATTTATAAGCCTGTTTCCTCATGGGGACCTCACAAATGTCCGGCATGTGTGTGTGTGTGTACCTGGTATTTATCACGTTATGGGGACCAAATGTCCCCACAAGGATAGTAATACCAGTAAATTTTGACCTTGTGGGGACATTTGGTCCCCATAACGTGATAAATACCAGGTACACACACACACACATGCCGCATTTAAATATTTAGAAACAAGTGTGAAGAATTTTGAATTATTGTGTGTAGACGATGACAACTGTGTTGCGGTTGTGCTTAATTTTTGCTTTCTTGTGTTTAGGGTTTTGCATTACAAGTTCATCACAGAGCAAATTGTGTCTTAGCGAGTGAGAATGTGTTTAAAGTTTTGCAAGAAGAGTACATGAGATCTGCAAACAGTGTCTAAACTGCCTGAACTTTTTTAGGGTTTTGCAGAAAGTGTGATTTATTTGACAAATTGGTTTAGGCTGTAGAGAATTTGGTTCAGAGAATGGGGTTTAGTGTTTTAGCCAATCCTAACATGCAACTTGGCTCCTCCTTTCCAGTGACACACCCTTCCTAAATACATTTCAAATGTATTTATTTTTGTTTTGTTTTTTTTCTTTTAAGAAATTGTGTAATTTAAAAATTAATATGAACTTACTTTGTTTGCAGTATTCAAGATCTAAAAACATTGTATCTCCTTTGTAATTATGACCAGTTTGTCCAGTTTTATAACAAATAAATGCAATAAGAAAATTTGATCTTTTGAATAAATATTTTTATTTAAGATTTTAAGATTAAAACAACAATTATCATTTTAACTGAACACAAACCTATAAATAGTGCAATTAAAATACATATTAAATAAAATTGTAAATGGCCTTATAATTGTTTTCCACAGCTGTAGATTTGAACCAATAAACTGAATGAACTGTTCTGCTTTTACAGGAAGGGAAAAAAATGATACTACAGAAAGCACAGATGGACAAGAAATTAAAGAACAAAGCCATAAATCAGTAAGCACACTGTAAAAACAATATTTGCTGGCAAAACAAAACATATGCTGATATTACTTATTGATCATTCTATTTTTTACAGTGCACACTTTACGAGACAGAACAAATCACAACACAAAATAACCATTTAAGTGAAAATGAGGATGACATTAACACAGACAACTGTAACCAAATGTTAGACCAGATCCAAGAACCAGAACAGATTGAGAGTACACATAAAGATCTGGAGGCAAACAGAGTGGAGGACAGAGGCAGTGATTCTGAAGCTGAAGATGAAGATGAATGGAGGGAGGCCACACCAGGTCCAAGAAACTTCAAGATCTCAATAAAGATGGAGAACTGGGCTAAAATAAAGCCACTGCCAGGTTCTACACAATTGAAAAAACCATGGACAGATGTTTTTTTATGATGACTTCACAAAGATCAGCCCTTCTTGTGTCTTGTCTTTTAAATATCAGCACATTAAATTAAAACACAGTAGGAAACAAAAGTTGCCTTACTTCACTGCACGTGCCATTTGCACGTTCAAAGGTTGTCCAGCTAAATATGTCTTTACAGTTCTGAAAAAACCATCCAAACAACATAAAAAGGTTACGGTTCATGTTGTCTGTAATGGTGAGGTAACTCACAAAAAAATGCAACAAAAATTCAGACAAGCAAAACATCCGCGTAGGGGTAAAATTGCTAAAACCATCTCCAAAGGTGTGAGCAATTTTTTCTATGCCACTGTAAGAGACACTCCAAATGAGGAGATTTTAGCTGGTAACATATCCAGGTGTTTAAGTAAAGATGTGCTCTGAGTCATTGCAAATGAAGTAAAAAACAGCACAAGGCTTCATGATGACATCATAATGGAGCTCATGCTTACCCAAAAAATAATGAAAGAATGCTCTGCTTTTACACACTCTGACACTGCAGGCTACATACAGCACCTACAGGTTGACCCATTTGGGGTACACCTGTATACTGAATGTGGATTAAATATTTTGTCACAACATCTCAAAACAAAACCACAAGTAACCCTTCACCTGGATGTTACCGGTAGTGTTGTTTCTCGTATTCCCAATCAGCCTAAGAAAGTACTATATTATGCTCTCGTACTGCCGGGCATGGGGAAGAACAAACCACCGCTTACTGTGAGTGAGCTGCTGACCAATCAGCATTCTATTCCAAATCTGTCATTCTGGCTCCTGGAAACTCTCAGAAAACTTGGTCAAATAACATCATGCCATGTACACCAGGTGGAAACAGATTATAGTTGGGCGCTAATTGGAAGTGTGCTACTTGCTTTTAACAAGGAAACTGTTGGAGCGTATCTTGAGCAAGCACACCGCATTGTGTCAAACAACTGTCTACAAAGTGTAGACCTTCCAAATTTTACCATACTGCATCTGTGCTCTTCGCATATTTTGAAGGCAGTATGCCAGAACTTTGCAAGAAAGACCAACAACAAGGCACTAAAACAGTATGCCACATACTGCTTTGCCTTACTCATCAACAGCAGCAGTCTGGAGGAGGCAAAAGATGTGTTCCTTGACATGTGTATACTGTTGACCTCAGCTAATGACAGTGATACAGTGAAAGCTGCCAAAGCTAACCTGGACATGAAAATAATGCAACACAAACCAAACACAACACTGGATGAAATAACACCCCAGGATGATGATGTAGCTGAGACTGGAAGTACAATGTGTGGCAGATCCCCATTTACCTCAGTCTTTCAGGCACTTCTTGATAAGGTCTAAACTCTGAGGGCAAAAAAACATCTTTTTCTGTCTTCAGTTCATTGATGGCCTTATGGATACATACATGGCAATTTTTCCCCTCTGGAGTGGGGTACTTCTAGGTGATCTCAACAAATATCTTGAACGCACATCCATCAATAGGCTCCAACACCAAAGAACTCGGGAATCAAATTGCCATGTTGAAGAGTGGTTTTGGATCATAAAGCAGAGCATTCTGCAACAGAAGAAGTTTTTTCGACCAGCATACTTTATTCACAAAATGTACAGCTCACTGCAGGGGAGATACAAAGAGCATATAATGGCACAAAATCTCACACTGGCTCACAGTCATCCATGCCCCAAGCCAACCGTAATGGATCAAGAATAACAATGGGCCAAAAAAACTACATCTTCAGCACATTATAAACACAGAACGAAATATTTTGATCCTCCACGTAAAGTTCCAGAACCATCAAAGAGCTCAGAGTATGAACCAAAGTGCATGAATGCCATCCAAAAGGGTGACACAGATTCAGTAGGAGATACAGCAATGGACCTATCCAAAAAATCAAAACACAAAGAGAAACATGGGGATAACGATAACGTGCACTTGGAAAATCAGGAAGTGAATGAAGAACAACAGACATGTACAACTAAAACACCTCAGGACACAGCAGCTCAGGTATTAATTAATAAAGACTTGTACTACTTTCTCAACCTTTTCTGTTTCTCACCAAGGATAATATTAATTACAGGTCCAGCACCTCTGGTCCAGAAAAGCATGTGAAATTGTAGTTGCTGTGGTGCAGTCAAAAGACAAAAAGGCATCCTACATTCTCCATCATTCTGCATTCAAGACTCTGGAACCTCACAAATGGCTAATAGGAGAGGCAAGAAAAATAATGAGTGTTTAGAAGGGGTCTGAAAAATGTGTAATCTCTAATGTAAAAACATGTAACATTTCTTACCTACAATTTGTTCTTCTCCTCAGGCAATTGAATGCTATTTCCAAGCAATGTTGAACAGACTGGATCAAGAAAACAACTTCTTCCTGCTAAATCACTACATAGCTGGTGTAATACTCAATGGAGACAGAGATGCAGTATGAAGACAGAGTCTGCGGAAAGTATAATGTTATGGTTACACTTTAAGACCTTACACATCAATTTATAATATAACAGACAAATAACTTGTATTTATGTATTTATTTATTGATTGATTTATTGTCTTTTATGACAGGTTGACTTTGGAAACTACAAGGCCATTATAAGTTTCCTCAATGTGAATGGAAACCACTGGAACTTTGTGGTGATTTTTTTTTTTTTTAACTACAAAGGATGATGACCACTTTTCTTACTTGATAATTAATTTAACTTTCATTTTATTGGTGTGCATGTCTTCTAAACAGTATCTGCATGCACCCTCTGGCCAAATATTTATAATGGACCCAGCAGGAAAACATGAGCAAGATGACAGTAATCATGCTGCAACCAGATTTAGGTAAAATTATTCTGCTACTTAGTTACAAAGCAAGCAATAATGGCAACAAATTAAATACAATTAGCAAAAGCATATTACCTATGTGTTATATTTATCATAAAGGCACTAGTTTAAGATGAGGCTCGCTTGTCACAGCAAAAAGGACTGGGCGGATGTGAAGTGGAAAGGAGGGTTAATAAAACACACCACACAGCAGGATTCTATCAGCTGTGGAGTATTTGTCATGCAGGTATTTTGTTTCAATTTTGTAAACAATAAAATATTTATTTGCATAGTTAATTCCTGAAATGGTGGAACATTTATGGAAAACTTATATTTTTTAGATGGCAAAGGTGGTTGTTCAAAATTTCCCACAAATACCTAAATCACTCAACATCCCACCTTCTCTGATACATATGGAGCAAATCAGAAAGGAGATGGCAGAGGAAATTGTTACATCCTCAGGTGATGAACTACATGACATCATGTCATCACTTTCTGTTTTCTGTGACCCTTTTTTACTATTTTAATATCTTAACATTTTTAGTTTTCAGAAAGAGCCACTGCTGTGCTCTTTGCGCTTGCACAAAACCTGCTGGAGGTGGTTTGACTACTGATTGGGTATGTACTCTCATCTTACAAAAAAAGAGTGTGAAATATATATTGTAGAATATAAAAAAGTGAACATACAATTGTGGTCAAAAGTTTACATACACATAATGTGTGATGTTACCTAAACAGTCACTGACAGTTGTAATGTTTTGTGATTAACATTTTGTGATCCAAATTTTCACACTAAGGACAACTGAAGTTAAGGCAGTACTAAATAAAGACAAACCATTAATATGTTGGGCTTGACCCCATAATTGCTGCTTGCAGCTATAATTATCGTTATTATTGTTCATATTATTATGATGGCTGGACTATGAAATAAATGAAATAAATCATGTTAGCATCAAGCTAAAACGTGGTATCATCATGTTAGTATCAAACTTGCCTTATCTTAAAACATGTTAACAACAAAATAATGTAAAATAAATTTAACCTTGTACCATCATGTTTTGAATGTCAAACTTAAATCTTTTTCAAGTATTTTAAAGTTTTTAGACCAGGCTTCATCAAGCCAACATGAAGTTTGTCTACAAACTTTACAATGTAGTTTTCCTAACTACTCTTTTTGTCTTAAGTAATCAACATGTTACATATTCTGCAAGGGTACTTTTCACCACAACAGTATATATAATATTAGTCTATCTATCTATCTATCTATCTATCTATTTATCTATATGGAATAGCCAAGATTTATATATATATATATATCTTTATATATATATATATATATATATCTGCCATAAGCCTGATCATGCAGAACAAACCGCATAATAAAAATAATGACAATAACAACAATACTATTAATAATAATAATAATGATTATTATTATTATTAATACACCCCTTCAGCAGTGAAGTGTGTTTTTTTTCTGTATAAAGCACAGCCTTTCATACCTTGTTGCTTATGTATCTGTGTGTGTGTGTGTGTGTGTGTGTGTGTTTGTTTGTTTTTTAGATCGAATGTGCTTTGTGCAAACAATGGTTCCATGTGGTGTGCCTTGGTATGACTGCAGAAGTGTTTGAAATGGCAAAACAAACTCAGTGGGCTTGTTATCTTTGTGATTAATGTACAATGTTATTGTTGTACATTATTCTTTCCTTTTTCCTCCTTTTGTTATTACATTGTATTTTTTTTAAAATACTAGTTCTACTTTTTTTCTGTTATGCATAGAGGGTTTGATTAAAATTTATTTCATTACTAAAAATGTTTGGTGTGTCTTAATCTTAACCCAATATTGAATTAAAAAAAAATAGTACCATGGCTTGTGTTCTACATTGCAGATTGATTTGATGTATAAAAACAAAGGCATTGCATTTTGTAACGTTACTGGAAGAAGACTGACAGCTGGATGCTTTGCCCAAGCCGTCTAGCTGAAGTTATCGTGGAGGGCCTCCAACATGAATTTTCCCTAGGGCCTCCAAATGTGTACAACCTGCCCTGGTTATCGGAGATTATTGGGATAGCTACTAGAGCAGGGCTGTTCAACTCTGCTCCTGGAGCGCCGGTGTCCTGCAGATTTTTGTTCCAACCCTAATCAAAACACACCACCTGACCAAGCTAATCAAATTATTCAGAACTATTGCAAAATAATAAACAGGAGTGTTGCATAAGTTTTGGAAGTAAAATATGCAGATCACTGACCCTCAAGGAGCGGGTTTGACCAGCCCTGATCTAGAGAGTGGAAGTGCATTTTCAGATTTGATTGAAGATTGTGAGTGCACATGAATTCTAAAAAGAAAACTACCCACACTTATAAGCTATTTATAACCAACACTGTAATATTCCATGGGAAAATACCTATTGTAGTTTTTAATTTCACATGGACTTTAAAAAAATAATATACTGCACTTATCAGTTAGTAGGCAACACTAATGTATTTCTGGGTAATATCTGCCTCTGGGGGGCGATTTAAGCAAATATGCATGTTTGAAGCACACTTTACACATTAAACCTAGAACAACCGAACTACAGGTAGGGCACAACACTGCTAAAGGTGCATGGGGGTAAAGGTGCCTTTACATTCAAAAACATGCCTGATCATTAATAAAACATTGGTTATTATTACAATATGAAGTAAGTGAAATAAGAACTACATATGAATGATCAACACCTATGGATCAGCAAAATGCTAGCATAATGCCAGATCTGTCCCCTGCAGACCAGTCTTGTATGTAGTATGTCCCAACTTTCAATTGTGCTAAAACTGTACTTTTACCATTTTTAATGTAGTTATTTCACACATTTTGGGTTAATAGCTGATAAAAATTACATGAGATGATTATATGCTATGAAGCTTTGAATAAAGAAGGTTATGATTACTATGATTAGAAGTTAGGGTTATGAACCAAATAGACACGATCAAATGGTTAATCATATTAAATGATCAAATATAAAGCTATAAATCAAACTACAAAACTTACATGCACTTTTCACTCAGAGCCGTCGCTAGAAATTCAGGGCCCTGTGCACTAAATTTGTTATGCGTGTCTGGGTGCGAGGGTGGCCTATGTACTCTGCCACCCTTTTACCCCCACTAGCTACACCCCTGCTCCACTATATGTTTGCAGTTAACTTTTATTAATTATAATTTCATCTTACAATGTGTGAGAGGATTCATTTGTTATTGTTTAATAACTTATCAGAATATAATAATAACTGGAAAACTCAAGATAAATGTACAGTGATTTGATGGTCACTCACACCTGTCACAGTGTAATACCAAAGTCAGTTTTGAATTTTAAAAATCTACAAGAAATTAATAAACAAATATCTGATATCTAGGCTACATTTATTACTTAAGCGCTTACCTATTTGATTAAATCATGTAAAACTTAAGGTCATCAAAAACATGGCTAAATGGCATCTGGGGGAATGATAATTGGCATTTCATATGGGCTGGACATGTATTAAATTTATATCAACTTACCTTATGGCCTTTTGAACAAACGAGGTAACGGTAATACTTTTTTGTTTGGCTGGCTTCATCGTTGGTTGTGGCCAGGCAGACTACATTCGTGTTGCAGCAGAAACAGGCACAAATAAGACTGCTAAAAGGGGCATGGAGACTTATGTAAATATTTTATAAAGAATAATAAGAAATATATATTTTCAATTAAAAGGTGAATATGCATACAATGTAGTTAATAATACATTGAAATATATTTAAATCGTTACTGTAATTAATAAATCAAACCAAATTAATAAAGTCTCCCTTAATCTCATTACAAGTTGTTGTGTGATGAATCTGCATCTTGGCGGAAAGCCTATATGTTAAGCTAATGCTTGCCTGCTGTGTGGCAAAGGAATATTCAGCGGTTTAGCGTTTTTGTTTTTTTTGTTTGTTTTTTTCAATATACGCAAACTTTAAAGAAATTTGGAGATAACGAAAAAAGTCAGATGAAGATTCCATTGAAGTGTTTGATGATCTGAACCAGGACAATCACATAAAGGTAATCAACAGGACGCAGCCATTTTAGCCACTTTAGCCACTTTTATGTAGTACCCTAGACTACTTACATCCAAACCAGAGATTATATTTTAGAATATAAACTGTTTAATCCATATTTCAGTAAGACCTATAGGCCTAGTAGATACAAAGTGTTGGAGCCCCTGCCATTGTGCGTTTTAACTTCAATCAAGCCAGACAAATATCTGTTTGAAAGCAGTGGAACTCTTTCATTACAGAGAACACACTGTTTGCAGTTGGCAGAAAAAGTCGCATAGTGTGTGGTGTGTAAAGATTATAATCTTTGATTTCAAGAACCAGTCATTTTCACAAGTTTTTAAAAAGTTTAATATATGCGACTGACACCAGCGATATGCGGCCATGCAGTTGGAGATGCGTTCACTTTCAAACATTTTTTTTTTATTGATTACAAGAAAAATACTTATTGTTCTTGTTGTTTTTTACACATGTGAGCCTGTAATAAATCGCAAATGTGACAGAAACAGTCACAGTGTAGAACCTCTGAATTCACTAGTCAATTTTGAATTATTCAAATATACGTGAAATATTTAAACAAATACTTGATATCTAGGCTACATTTTTTTTCTTAAGCGCATAACGTTATTTATTTAATGAAATCATGTAAAACTTAAGGTCATCATGAACATGGCTAAGATGACAATTGGCATTTCATTGCTGGGCATACAATTTATGTCAACTTACCTTATTTCCCTTTTGAACAAACGATGTAATATATTATTTTTATTTATTTTTTTCCGTTGGCTTGATCTTTGTGGTTGTGCCATGCAGACTACCTTCGTGTTTCAGCAGAGACAGACTGTAAAACTGCTAAATTCTCTGCTTGCTTGGGACCCCCTTGAACGCTGACGGTATCAGAAGTAGACATAATGAATACCTAAAATAATAATACTAAATACATTCCTGTACTACACGTAAATTGTAAAGTACTAATTGTAAAGTTGAGTAATGTAAACATAACTGTTTTAAACATAGTATAACTTTATTATATCTTTGATCAGAAGCACTAACATACATAACCCAGTAGTTCTTAAAGTGTGGAACGAGTAGGCTCTCTCTAGTGGTACGCAGATGAAGGAGTAAATAAAAAAAAATGTAAAAACACAATACACTTTAATTGAATCTTTATTGTAATGAAGTTGTTGTTGTTGTTGTTGTTGTTGTTTTTTACATTTAAGTATGGCACAGTTTTTATTTAAATTTAAGGTACAATACGATTTAATGTAATCTAATCAATATTTAGGTGTTTTATTTACCTATAGGCACAGTGCAGTGTTAATATTCAAACTGTATTTACAATGATAAAGTGACTGACAACAGGAAATATCCTTATTAGGAACAAAACTGCCTCATTTTTATCTGTACAGAGCTGTATATGAATAGTTGGGCTGACTACACTACTGAACATTATGTTTGTCATTATGGTGGTACTTGGAGAGCCAAATATTTTCTGAGGTGGTACTTGGTATAAAAGGTTTGAGAACCACTGCTGTAACTGTCACTTCAGCTAGGGCCATTGATTAAAATAAACTTTTTCACTCACCAGAATTTGGCTACTAGATTTAAAGTTACAGAGTTACTGGCCATTCGTAACTTCTGCTAGAAGTAGAAAAAAATGATGATTCTCAACTTGTTTTGATAGAGAGGACTGTCTTTTTGTTATTTTTTCCACTTTCGCAAGTTAACTGTTTGGCTACATCAGAAACAAGTTTCTCAGTTATGAGAAAAGGAAGGAAACTTCCATGGCACATATCTTCAATTTCCCTCTTTTCACTCGCTTTCCTTCGCTTTTAAATAGCTTGTAAATGCCCAGTGCACATTTTACTTTCACTTTTAAATTGGCCGCAATTCGGCGTCAATTGCCGCTGGGCCTATGTAATTTTTAAACAGCCTAGTATACAAAACTGAAAATCGGTAAACACTGTGGAACCAAATAAATATAAGAAACATAGAACGTTTATTAGCAAAAGGAATTAGAAACAAACTACATAAAGTAACAATCAGCAAACACGGTAGAACCAAATAAATAAAAAAAAAAAAATAATAATAATAACTTCGAAAACCACCATAAATAAACGGCAAAAGTCAACAGGCTTTTCAAAATAAAAAAAAAAAAAGCATTTCCAAACTTGCACCATCGTCTTGTCTCTATCGCCTGACCTCACTCTTCTTATCGTCATTAGGTAAAGTTATGTTTTTTTTGTTTGTTTGTTTGTTTTTGTTTTTTTACTTTTTGTACAGCAGTCATTGTCAATTCTTAAATTTATTTGAATGTAAAATGTTACATAAATTATGTTGCATAAATATATGAAATATAGAATATATGCAGAGTTCAGATGCAAAAGCCTCTAAATCCATCTGACGTATTTCTTTAAAATGAGCTTTTCTTTCTGCTACTTTGGTTTCTATGTAAGTGCTGGTACTTCTGATTGGGCTGAGGTTGTAATTTAGCGAGTTTGAAGTAAAAATATTTGATGGACGTATAATATCAGGAGCATTCACTCACTATCATTATCTCATTTTTGACAGAGGTGGCTTTTAGCTGGTTTTGCATCTGAACTCCTCATATATATATATATATATATATATATGATCACCCCCACCCCACGCATAAAAGTGAAACTCCGCCTATGCATCTGGGGCAGGGGACGATCATCCGCTGTCTTTACTGGGTATTTTTAGGGAATATTAGCATTTATTTACATGCGATTGAATTAGCTATTCATGTGGTGGACTGTCAAGATTTTCATATATATTGAAATCGAAGCACTGGCATACCTAACCATTAAACGTCAAAAAGAGATGTATTATCACTTCAGTTCATAAATATATATTGAAAGTAACACTCGCCAAACTGCCAAATAACGGTAAAAATCAGCTGTGGCGGGAACGCTGTGGAAGTACTAGCCAATTTGGCTGGTTAGTTTTGGTTCAAGTTATGTTCACTCATTTATCATTAGCGCAAATACTGAACTTGAACTTGTGAGACATTGTGACGTGTTAAAATAGAAGAGTGATCTATTTTAACTTTTTAACTTCACTCTAAAAAATGCTGGGTAAAATACACAGCGTTTGGGTTGTTTTGACCCAGTGGTTGGGTTACTACCCAGAAGTTTGGTTTAAATATTTTACCATATTTTATCCATTTTTTTTTTCCTAAACCCATTTTGTCCATATATTACCCAGCGCTAGGTTGTTTTTAACCCAGTAGTTTTAAGAATGTTGTAACTGTAATTCCCACCCCTGTCCAGTTGGTGGCGAGTGTGCTCCAGTGTAGTAGCAGAGCAGGGGATCCAGAACAAAAATTAAACTGCCACAAATCTTTTGCTATGCCTTTGATTACGCACAGACCAGTACTGAGTTCAAATGCTATTAGAGAGCGCCAAAATGGTATGTATTGCTTAAATTTCCTAATGAAATGGACAGAATTTGAAATCTGAGGCTTTGATTCATAACAAAAGTAGCAAAGCACAAGCTTAGCCTATTGCAATTTACTGAATGGGAGGCACACTATACTGTTCATTCATCTATTGAAAACAGCATATATATAAATATGTACCTTTTGCCCTGTTGTATTATTTGATATGCTGTCTAGGCATTTCCCACAATATTATTATTTGTTGATTAAACAAACTATCTGAGAAATCTTATACGCTGTCAAGTGCCCACAGCTAATGATTTCAGAAGAGCGCTGTTATTAACACCTTAAACACGCTTTGCTACACTATCAACCTAGCGATGCAGGGTCAGAAATCTGTGTGCTTACCTGGATTAGGTGATTCACCATGCATCATTATTAAAAAGAAAAAAAAAAGATGAGGAGAAAACGAAGATAAATGGGTAGGATGGAGTACAAATTGTTCTATGAACATTTCTTCTATTTCTATAAACATGTAAATATTTTCAACACTTTGGAGAACAACATTCTACTTTTTTCTACTATTTTTAAATGAAGAACCTCCGGTGTGTGCTCCATCTGCCATCAACAACCTTATTTGAAGCTTATGAACTCTACTTACAGGAAAGTCACATCAATCTGCACTTCTGCTACTGTTTTATGTTTACTTTGCATCTCTCTGTTAATAAACATCCTTCCATTCCGTTTTACTTCCCTCTCTGGTCTCATCCTTCACCCCAGCGTGACACATGTTTACATTTCTGATTACTGAACCTTACTTAATTGTATGTAGTCTCTTTACATGTGTCTTCAGTGTGATTTAAAGTATTGTGAATGGTCATCTATCACATTTTTAATTACCCCTGGCATTGTTTATTTGTGTATTTTTGTCTTTATTTTCAGATCGCTTTAGCAGCAATCACCCACATCTGCCTACTCGCCTAATGTGAATCATATTCAGCACATCTGTTGGCTGTTTCGTGTTGTTAACATGCATACATTTTGAATATGAAGTCAGCAGGATGCCACTTTTTTTTTTTTTGAAGGAAGCTCTATTCCACATTACAGTTGGTTTTCCTAGTTTTGTATGGCTGGAATCTTCCTTTAATTGTGGCACCACTGGCAAACTAGCTCTCAACTCCAGAGTGTGGAAATGCCCATGTACGCACACAATGTTACAAAAAAAAAGACATTTGAAATCACAGTTCAGCCAAGACAAATCCATGCATTTATAAAACATCCAGTGGCTCCCCTTCACATTCAGGAATCTGATAGTAGTTTCAGAAGTCCACCTAAAATGTTATGTAAACAAAAGGAAATTACACATTAACAAAGCTTGTCAAAGTTTTCTTATCTTCAATGTATAACAATACAATGACACTTTCTGTAGACTTTATTTCAGGTATGACAATTTTAGAGTACCATACTCTTTTAAAGTCCAGCTGTCTACCTTTGGAAAAGGCCTGGCACACTGCCTTTACAGTGTGTGAACAGACGTAACGCTGTGATTAGCAATTAATTACAATGTCACCCATTTTGACTTATGTAAACACAAAAGGTATTACTGTTTGTAGTGTTGGATACAATGTGGTAGCAGTGTGGCTCTCTTCAGACAAACTGACGTTCTCTTTATTGGATACAACAATAACATTTATTACTAAGGTCCATTGTGATTGTATGTAAAGTGTGAATTGTACATAACTTAATATTTTATGAATACATTCTTTAGAAGCTTCACATATTGAATGCTCTAACGATAACAATAGCCAGATCTCTTTTCTGACTCTTTGGGTATTTAAAGCACAGGACCTTATCTGTGTAAATTTCAAATATTTTGGTTTTGAGGGCATTTTAAAATTAGGCAATGGCTCCTCCAAATTTTCACTTAACATTTTTTGTTTTTACCTGACATTTCATTATGGAACACTGTTTTACTATATAAATATTGTTTTTTTTTTTTTTTTTTAAATATATGGGTTGTTTTGATAACTTTGCCAAATAACATTTAGTTCAAGGCTTGATCATGTTTGTGTTTTTATTTTCTTATGCAATATAGAACAAATGCCTAGTAGGGTCCCTCCCAACAGCTTTATCTCAATATTGTGATTGTATTTTGTCCTGTGTTATGCTTCAATAAAGCAATCTAGTAGTCTATGTGCTATGTGTTTATTGTATTTATGATTAGCATTTCTATGGAAAACAAATACAATATTTTGAACAATAAACAAGCATAATTTTTTTTTTTAACCTGAGAACACTGTCTTTTATCCACTGCTGTACATTTCAATAGCATACCGTTAGTAAATTATTATAATGACAAGATCTAGCAAATTAAATTGTTCTGTCTTAAATTAATACATGTTATGTCATAATAGTTAGTATTCCTTTTGTAAATGGTACCACCCAAACCTGCTGCAAGCAGGACTTGAATAGACGATCTGTCCAGCATGGGAGGCAAGAGCTCTATCAAGGAGTCTATCGCAAGTCCAGGAAGTTCAGCGTCTTTATTTGAAACACCTGCACTGGTACTTTTTAAAACTTTTTTATTTACTTTGCGACTGAACTTTATGTGTTTGTATGTATTAAAAGATATTGATGCCGAACGTCTTGTTAAAAAAACTGAACGAATCCGGTACGCAAACGTTTGCCGTTCTCCAACTTATACTCCACCATATACTTTGCAGACGGTCCCTCCTCAAACCAATGGTCAGCGCGTCACTGCTAGAGCTTATATGCATTGCAACGCATTGAGACAGATTAAAAAAATTAAACTGTCAGCTGTGTCAAGTTCTACGTTCCAATATTTTACAAATAAGCCCATTTTTATACAGTTAAACTCATCCATTAAGGATCTATTGACGTTTTTCGCGGCTGAATATCTGTCAAACATCCAACGTCAAACGTCGAACCAACTACTGCGGTAAAGTTGGTTTTATATTCGCACATTCGGACTTCCGCGTTCAATAACTTTCTAATTATATGTCCAATAAAGTTATTTTTTTGCAAATTCTATTCAGTAACATAATTGTCAACGTACTACATTTTTCATAATCCATCAAAATGGCCAAGTATTGTTTTAATGGAATATTTACTTGCGAACGTCCACTGAATGTCCATCATATTTTGGCAAACAAGATAGGGACCGTCTAAAAAGTTTTATTTTTTTTCTCATTGTGTGCAAACAGCCAGCTACAGATGTACCAGCAAATATCACTCACATATGTCTTCTAATGCTATAGATTTTCCTTCAGCAACAATAAAAATTCCATTATATAATAATTGTGTTTGAAAAGATGGTTAGGAAATGAAAAAAAACATGAACATGTACATAAATTGTAATTTGGTAACAAGACAAGTGGAAAATCACCTGTAATCTCCTGAACACAGTTAATGGCTTCATTTTACAACTGTTTTTATTTATTTATTTGCCTCAAAATGAACAAGAACTGTGTTGGTTTTAACAATAATATATGATTTATTTGAATAGGTTTTGAAAGCATGGATCGACTGCTCCAAAGCAAGATGGATCTTGTTTGGACCCTACAGAACATACTAGAGCCCATGTCTTCCTGTCTTATTCATCTCTGTTTCTCTGGTTTAAAGTGTGATAAAGACTTAACAGTGTAACAGTGTTCTACAGGTGGTCAGTAAAAGGAATGGCTAAACTTTTGTGTGTTCCTATTGTGTGACATCTTCATTTAATATTAAACTCTCACAATATCACAATTCATGTGCATTGATTGATGTTCACAGTCCTGCAGAAATATCACTGTCCATAGTACTGAATCTATCAGATTATTGACAAGTACTCAGAAAGCATGACAGCAAACAGGATGTTTATTTTGGGTGAACACTTCAAAAACTAGTGGAAAAACTTTCTTCAAGATGATTTATAAATAATTTGTGCCTCACATATATATTCAATTTGTATCATCACTGTGTTTTATGGGTTTTTTCAATGACACAGCATCCAGTTCAATAGCTTTTGAAAGGAAGGACCCAGTGATACAGTGCAAGTTGTAAAATCCTTATTTGACCCTAAAAAATATACTACAAGTCTTTAATGTGCAATTATTAACTCTAGATGTTTAATTTATACCATCACTGTATTCTATTGGTTTCTTCAATGGCACAGCATCCAGTTCAATAACTTTTGAAAAGAGGGTCACACCGCTCCCAAACAAGTTGCAAAATATTTATTTTCTATCTATCTATCTAGCTATCTATCTATGATTTGTCTACAAAGTCTGCACTTCACTTCTTAGCTTATGTAGTTGTACAGAGACCCAAGTTCTGTTCCATTTTTAATGAGGCAGTTTTTAACCTAAACAATATGTTAAATCAAAGCTTGTATAAGGTAGCATTTATGTTTTAATTATTTTTTTCACAGATTGATCCAAATTGACCTTATCATTGTCAAGCAACCTGTAAAAAAACATACTGCACCTCACAGCTTGGGAACTGTCATATTTCCTGAATTAGCATTACTTTTAAACACAGTAACATATAACGCTCATAACATTTCATAAGATGAAGCAGAAATAGAACATGCTAGAATTTCTTCCTTTACTGATCATACTACAGGTCAATGTTTCACCTCAGATGACCTTTGGAGATGTTTATAAACATGTTCTCACACTAAATATCCACATGCAGCACTAAATACAAATTTTTCTGCAGTGTGCCCATAAAATGTGAATATTCCTGCTGAATTGTTCTGTATGAGGCAACATACAAGATTCAGTTGGTTTTAAGTGGATGAACTCTAAAAACAACTTTGAAATGGTACAGTTTCACATTACAACTTCTATATCTTTGTAATCTTTACACAGATTACCCTTAAACAATTTTAAAATGATTAAACTCACTCTACAGTGCACACTACACTTTATAATTTAACTATAAACAAATGTAATGAATTCTTTTTACTTTGTAATGAGGTAACATACAGAGCTCAAAACATTTTACATGGTTGTATTAAAATAATCTGTAATGTGTTTCTTTAACTACAGCTAAACATTTAACCTCAAACAAACTTGGCAGTTAATTTTTATAAAGACTTATCTATATTTGAATGACATGTCACTGTTCATGCATGAATGGAGGACGAGAAATGACATAAGTATAAATAAATAAATAAATAAATGCAGAAATAAATAAATGTAGAAATTACTTATACTTAATTATAAATAAATACATTAATAAATACATACATGCAGAAATGAATAAACAAATGTAGAAATACATAATAAATAATGTATTTTGTACCATTTGTGTTATAGTTCATTTATTTCTATATGTATGTATTTATGTATTGTACTTTAATCTATTTTTTTTATTTTTATTTATTTATTTATTTATTCATTTACTTCTACATTAGTAAATTTATTATTTCTGTATTTCTGTGTCCGTGGGGAGTGTGGGGAGTGAATTTCGAGGGGGGACGGCGTTTCAGTTTCAACTGGTTAGGCTTATTTAGAAATTAAATTGATTTCTCTATTTTATCCATTCAAAAGACTACGAAAGCGCTCATAGTTTTGCACATAAACTTATCGCGCAATGTAGACTAAAAACGTAGCAAAATATTTGTCTGTTTAGCTGCGCAGTGTCGTCTTTTGCCATAATAACTGCAGAGAGCCGCCAATAGAAATACTTCTCTATCGGTGCGCATCCTACTCCTCACAGCACAGATCGTGAAAGCAGACTGCAGTTTTTGTATTTCATTATAACAAAGTGTAGAGACGATGTAAATAATACATTCAGTATGCAGTGCAGAGAGCTTCATTAATTAAAATCCAAGTTTGTGAGATTGCGATGAACTAAGACACCCTGACAAAATGTTTTCATTTATCCAATTAAAAAAAAAAAATTAGATTGAAAAAAATTTCTTTTATCCAATTAAAAAAAATTAGGGTAACGGTTCACATCTATATTTTATAACTTGAGCCAATGAAAAATAAATAATTTGCACTAAACAATATGTTTTCATTTATCCAAAAAAAAAAAAAAAGGTTAATGCTTCACATCTATATTTTATAACTTGAGCCAAGAAAATATTCACTAAACAATATTTTTATGAAAACTGTTTTATAAAACCTGGCATGAAAGTGTATTTTTATTGTTAAATAAAGTAAATTAATTTAAATTCTAGTTTTGATCTAAACAAAAAGATATAGATTTAATCAAAACAAAAATTCCCATTTAAGAAATAATTTATTAAAACAATTTTTAATTACTACAACTGACTTGCAGTCACAGCCTTAGATGAAATCAACCGCAATAAAAGAAATGAAATCTCTCAAGATCTCAGCAGAGGAGGATTAAACAACTCCAAAAAACAGCATCAGCAGCTTCACTCATTACTAACTAGTTTGACGTAATTTCTGTCATATGTCTAAAAAAAGTTTTTATTGAGAACAGAGGTTGATTTTGCATGGTTTGTTTGAGGTCACCATTAATGTGGTCAGTGTGTGCTTTAGTTGGGCTCTTGACCCTTGACTTTTTAATGTTAGTTTTGCTTTGTTTGTTGTAACTCTGTGTTTACAAAATGCATTTGTTATGACAAAGAAACCCAAAAAAAAACATGATCAGGTGGTGTTGTCTGGTTATTCACAATGATGTAGTTGTGTACTGGCCTGACAGACAGATCTCATCCAAAGTCCGAACCTATGATTGTTTGATAGTAAAAGTAACTTTATGTTGTTGGTAAAAGAAACGTTTTAATTTTACAATTTGAACATCTGCTCTGTTTAACCACACACATTCATCAGGAATCAGCTTATGAAGCTCAACGATGGTGACAATAAACAAAAAGCTTCATGGTGCAGTGCATTCTGGGAACCCCAATCAAAACTCAATCATGGCTCCCAGAATGCATTGCAACATGAGTAAATTACGCACCTGGATTGTCTTAGTATTTTCTTTTATTCTTACTATTTGCTTTAATTTTTGCTATTTGTGTTGCGACTCAGTAGCTTGTTTTGTGATGTTCAAAGATCTGTTTATCTGAATATTTTGTTGATTGTCACCATTGTTGAGATTCTTATGCCGATTCTTCATGTCTATGTGTGCCACATATTATTCACAAAGTAAATATGCTCACATGGTCAAAAATGCAATCGGTAAACCAGTGCGTTATTATAATATGCAACAACCAGGGAGTTAAACCACTATATAAAGATTTCATTAGCA
Source organism: Cirrhinus mrigala (assembly GCA_036247105.1). Lineage (NCBI taxonomy): Eukaryota > Metazoa > Chordata > Actinopteri > Cypriniformes > Cyprinidae > Cirrhinus > Cirrhinus mrigala. The sequence goes on from CM070026.1 coordinate 187,360, forward strand.
TCAAGCAGCCAACATATTTTCTCTTTGCTTGCTCTGCTATTGTAATGAGTTTTCTAAACACAGAATTGCAACAGCAAAAGAAAAAAATTAACTGTGTTATAAGCAGCCAAGTGACCAACTAAAGCAAACACTAGCCACCAAAATGGTAACCTTCAAATGGAATTCACTAAAACTGTGAAAATAAACCTCTGTTAATTCTCAGTAAGAACTTATGCATGACAAATAAAGTCAAACATCTTTAGCTTTTGGGAAACACACCTCTGGTTAGTTATAAGTGAAGTGATTAGTGCTGCTGTTTGTAGAGTTGTTTAATCCTCCTTTGCTGAGATCTTAAGAGATGTAATCTCTTTCATTTCGGTTGATTTTGTCTAAGGCTGTGACTGGAAGTCAGTTGCAGTAATTCTAAATAATTTATAATCTTATTTCTTAAATGGAAAATTTTGATTTGATTAAATCTATATCTTTTTGATTAGATCAAAACTAGAATTTAAATTAATTGACTTTTTTCAACAAGAAAAATATACTTTCATGCCAGGTTTAATAAAACAGTTTTCACAGAAATATTGTTCAGTGCAAATGATTTATTTTTCATTGGCTCAAGTTATAAAATATAGATGTGAACCATTACCCTAAATTATTTTAATTGGATGAACAAAAACATTTTTTTCAGTGCAAGTGACAGATTTTACTGATTATAAAGGGAGTTTGCAAAAGTGAAATTGAATTTATACAACAGTTTATACATTTTTTTTTTATTTTATACAAAAGTTAATATTAAGTGACTTACATTTTAGGAACACTGTCAACAAAAATAGCTCCAAACAAAGTCACAACTGAGCCGCTGCACATGTAGTCTTTGACACAGCGCTGTTTCGTTTATGAATGTATCTACGTTTTTTAATCGATTAAATGAATAATTCCATCACAAAGACTTTGATTTGCGCCACCTACTGGCGGTTTCAGTTTCATTTTTGTAATATAAATCATAAGTCATTTAAATCGTTTAATATTTCTATATTCAAAACTTTATATTTAAAACATTAATCTCATAACATTGTTATTATGAAATAGATTAATGCCACCTCTGAATCTTGTTTGTGTGTTTAAGTTTGTGTTAAGAGAAGATGTTCACTGTCTCTAAGTGTTCCTTGAGTTTGTTTTGTTTGGTTTTTACGTAAATCCACTGATGTTACTTATAATGCATTGTGTTTGGAAAAGAAAAAAAAAAAATCTGTAATGTATCTGTAATAAAGGTAAAAAAAAAAAAAATCACTCAAAACCTTATTTCATTTTTTCTAAATCAACAGTGCAGGAGACTTCATTAAAAACATGTCTTATTGGCTAAACATCACAGTTTAGAAGTTAATTTTGAAAAACTAATAAGTCTATTAGAAGCCTATGTCCTGTTTACAGGCTATAACTGGAATTTTTTAAGTTGATTATTCATCGTTAAACAAACTGACTTCAATAATTTAAAAAAGTACATACAGATGCTACTCTACCAGAATGCGTAGCTGCAGAACTGCAGTGCCGACAGTATTTTGCAACTTGTTTGGGAGCAGTGTGACCCTCTTTTCAAAAGTTATTGAACTGGATGCTGTGCCATTGAAGAACCCAACAGAATACAGTGATGGTATAAATTAAACATCTAGAGTTAATAATTCTATATTAAAGACTTGTAGTATGTTCTTTAGGGTCAAATAAATATTTTGCCACTTGTTTGGGAGCGGTGTGACCCTCTTTTCAAAAGTCACTGAGCTGGATGCTGTGCCATTGAAGAACCCAATAGAAAACAGTGATGGTAGATATTCAGCATATAGAGAAAATAATTGCACATTAAAGGCTTGTAGTATGCTTTTTATGTTAAAATAAAACAATTTTCACCATGTTCTAGAATAGTCCACCGAGCCTTTTAAAAGCTACTAAATGGTGTTTCATTGAAGAAACCAATCCAACACATTATGAAGTAATAGAAATTGACTACATAAAGAAAATTACTGCACAATAAAGAGTTGTAGTATGTTTATTAGGGTCAAGTTAAGGTTTTCCAATGTCTTCAGAACAGTCCATCAAGCCTTTTAAAAGCTATTGAACTTAATCTTGTGTCATTAAAGAAACCACAGTAATTAATACAGTAGTAACAAAAAAAAAAAAAAAATACACTTGAGGCACAAATAGTTTATTTAATATATAAATCATAAATGTGTCATATTTCAGCATGCTTTTGAACATTTTAAATAAAAGCAAGCAGCGCTTTTCAGCTCAAAGGTGTCTTTAGCAACTTGCCATAAAAGGTTCATGCAATTTGTAGACGGTCCCTCTGGTGGTGATGACGTCACATCATTCCATAGGCATGAACGTGTTTTTCAGCCTTCTAAAAACATTGACTTTTGCAGAAAAATGGATTGTAGATACTGCTCATTATAGTCACTAATGAAAATTAATTGTAAGTATCCTTTTTTAAATGCATATTAACAAAACTATTGAACACGTAAGTCCGAATGTGCGAATATGAAACTAACTTTACCGCAGTGAACCAACTTTATATCGGTAGGTAGTAGACCAGTATGGCCCGAATTACCACAATGAAACTCTACATGCCAGCATGTGATTTGCATGTGCTGCAGCATCATGAATGTCACTTTTTCTAAAATAACTTTGCATAAAGTAAAATGACTGTCAAATATTTAGAATAGTACACTTTGTAAATTCTGTCTAATTATGAAATGGTATAAAGACTGCAATAAATTGTTGGCCGTGAATTACAATGATCATAGTGTGTTTGGAAATATGATTATCATAATATGAACAAATTGGTCTTGTGAAGTCAAAGAATGTTATCTTCCTTAACTCATGATAAATGGCCTGTAACAATTTTTAATGGTGCACCATAGATAATTTAGTGACTTCAATTATTTAATCATTTAATCTGCACTCTTACCTTTTTGAAGTACTTCTGTGCGTATTCCTTGTCTGTCATTTTCCCAAAAGACTTTAAGCCATTTGCACAGCTTATTGTCGGTGGTTGAAAATAGCTCCAGTACAAGTTTTGCCCATGTCTGTGGTGCAATATGTTTTTGCTGACCAAAAGCATGTTTCAAAGCATTTATTATAGCTTCCCTTCCTCCAGCTTGTTGCCAGAGGTCTTTGTTTGTTTTTGTTTTGTTTTGTTTTGTGGACCTTTTTCATATCTTCCCATTAAGGCAAAATATTAAAAGAAAAAAAAAAAAAAAAAGAAAAAAATTTCTTCTTCTAAATCCCTTTAAATGGGCTATTCAAGCCAGTATGATACACTGCCTCCTGCAGGAGTGGAGATTACTCATTGTAATATGGGAAGGAACAACTTTTTTTTTTTTTTTTTTTTTTTTTTTTTGGATTATCTTTGACTATTGTACGAAGTATGGGTCCAACAGATAAGGTTTAGATCTAGGATGCTGGTTCTTACACTAGGTCTTATTAGATCTCTCTCTGTCAGGAGATGATTTTGTGCTTTAGTAACAAATGTTTTATTCTGTTAGATCCAAAGAATCTTTGAACCTCTAGGAGTAAAACCACCAACTGCCAAATGTCCCTGTAGGTGTGAGTAAGACACAGCATTTTCATTTGGATGGAGTACTACATGTGTTTCAATTAACAGTTGTAAATCAATATAATGTGTTCTGCTAAACTAAAAATGGGAAAGTCAATTTCAAATGATTCTCTAGGCACCAAGTAACAAGACACAAGCCTTAGATTTGGGCTGTAAGACTTTACAGATTATTTTACACCAAGTTTTCTGCATTACCTGTAAACTGATCCTCTAGAGCAGGATTTTTTCAGAGTAGGGTTCACAAACCCCTGGTGGTTCATGAGGAAACTGCAGAGGTACATGAGTTGGTACGCAGTATGCCTATGAGTGTCTACCATTAACAAATTAATTAAAAAAAACAAAAAAAACAAAAGGTAAATTAGAAATGTTCTGCAAAGAAACGTTGCAGGTTTATAAAAAAAAGTGATGTAAATGTAAAATCCTAAATAAAAATAACTCTCTTTTTGGGAAATCCTGTAATAAAAAAGGATAAAATAGAAAAAATGAATTCATGTGGGGGAACAAAATGTAATAGTTACACTGTAAATTACAGTTATAATTGTAAAAATTGAGTATAATAATAACAATAGCTATGTAAAAACTACTGAAAATTTAAATCTGATAATAAATAAACAAATAGATAAATAAATAAAAAATGTAAAGTTAAACATGCAAATGTGCCACTAAATTACATAAAATCTAAGGTGGTAAGCAAATCATTTAGGTCAAAGGGTTTTTATTAAAAATGAATAGATGTATTTGTTATCATTTCAGTATTGTGGGTTGTGTTATAGTTGTGTGCATGAGACCGGCATGTAAATGTTGTTCCATCAACACGACTCAGAAACACGACACACCACTTAAAGTCACCTTTTTTATTTGCTGTTCAATCAATTTATTTGCTGAACAATCTTTCCATTTCTATGAGGACAGCTGAATCAATCACACTTTTCAAAAAGCATCTAAAGACCCGCCTCTTCTGTGAGCACTTAATTGTATCTTACAAATAATAATTACAATAATAAAACATCTGTATTATGTCTCTGTCTTCATTCATTTTCTCTGTATTCAACCTTATACCATCTTAGCATTGTATCTAAAAAAAATTGTATTGCTAGCACTTCTAGTGATTGTTGGCTTCCTCATGTGAATTGGCTGTTGTTTTCCTCAACTGTAAGTCGTTTTAAATAGAAGCATCTGCCAAATTAATAAATGTAGATGTAAAGTTTAAATAGAAAATTGCATTTCTTGAAAATTGTTGATTTTTTTTTTTTTTTTTTTTTTTTTTTACATTTCACAGGTTGTTATAGTTGTGCAAATAAAACCTACATCAAAATGTTGTTCTTTCAGCCAGTAACAAGACACACCCTTTAAAGTTGACATGTTAGACTTTGTGTCTTTTGAATTCATTTATTCACATTTCTGAATATCAAAATCAGTCAAAGCAACTGCAAGGTATTCCTCTAGGGGGTAGAGTACTGCCCTCACTTTGGGAAGCTTCCAGAGCTATTTCTCAGTTTTTACATTTCAGTAGCTTTTCGCGTGTTACAGTTTTGTGAATAAAACCAACATCTAAATGTCATAATAGGAAACAATTACAAGACACACCCCATAAAGCTGAAATTAAATACTATTTGCATTTTGGATTAATTGATGTATGCCACACCCCTGTGGACTGTTTTGTGTGTTTTCCCCTTGTATGCCCTTATTTGGTCTTTCCGTTTCCGTCTCTAATTATTACGTCACTGTTTGATTGTTTTCACCTGTCCTCCCTTGATTAATCTGTGTATTTAAGGTTGGTAGTGTTCCACATCTGATGGTCGGTTCTTAACGTCATTCTGTATTGTCATTCTGCTAGTCACTCCGGTTTTCTTGAAGTCTTTTTTGTTGTGTTTGCATTGCTGTTCCTGTTCCCTGTGGATTATATTAATAAACTCTATGTTCTGGGTCTCCTCGCTCCTCCTCCTCACTCCCCGCAAACCGCGCCGTGACAGAAGAACCGACCTACAAAATGCTCTGGGCTGAGAATTTTCTGTTCAACATCCAGCAGGCGGAGAGGCCGTTGGAGCATTACGTGGAGGAATTTCTGAGCGTTTGTCATCTGGTGAGTTGGAGCGATGCAACTATTAACGCATGTTTTCAGATGGGGCTAAACGATGACAGATTGTTCCGTTCCATAACTCCTGACGATTGCCGCAAACCCGTAGCGGAATTTATCAGTTATGTCCTTGGCCTTTGTAATTCCAATTACTGTGTTGATGTGGAAGATTCTACTCTTCCCCCCACCTGTGAACACGCGGCCGCTCCAGCTCACCACCAGCCAGCGTCCTCCATGTGCTGCTCCAACCAGCTCGCTCCCTCCGGTCCTCCCTCGCTCACCCCCGTTCTCCATAGCTCCTCTCTCATCCTCAGCCCAGAGCCCGCGGCCAGCTCACGGACTCCAGCCACGCCCCCGCGCTCTGGATTATCGGCTGCTTGTATGGCAGGCCAAATTAATATTAAGGACAATAAGGATGTATGTGGATTATTATCTCCTGTGTCTCCGCTGGTTCCGTCCAGCTCTCCTTCTCTGCTGGTCCCGTCCAGCTCTCCCAAGCCTCCACTAATCCCGTCCATTCCTCCAGCGCGGCCTCCTGAGCCCGAGCTGCCTCCAGCGCGCCCTCCTGAGCCCGAGCTGCCTCCAGCGCGCCCTCCAGAGCCCGAGCTGAATCAGTAACAAGATACACCCTTTAAGTGAAGATAGAAGAGAGTATGTACTTTACACTGATTGATATATTCGTTGACATTTCAATATCATGTGCTATGTTGTAGTTTTTTGAATAAAACCAACATTTAAATGTTCATCTATGAACCAGTAACAAGACACAGCCTTTAAAGTTGAGCTGGAATACTGTATGTTTTAAAAATGAATGTGTTAACAGATTCATATTTAATTAAATAGCGTACATTCTGATTTACATTTGATAGTAAAAGATGGCTGTAAATACTGTTCTTTGAACAAGTAACAAGACACACCACCTGGAGTTTACATATCAAACTGTGTGCATTCTACAATTAATTTATTTAAACTTCTGAATGTCAAATTTGGCCAAAACAAGTGCAATATTTTCCTGTAGGGGGCGGTAAACTGCACAATCTTTGTAATATTTTGAAGGCTCAGTTGTTCCATTTCAATAACATTTGTTGAGCTATAGTTCTGTGAATAAAACCAACATCTAAATGTTCTTTTATGAGCCAGTAATAAGACACCGCTTAGAGTGGAGATATATTATTTTAAACACTTCACAAGTTTTTAACAAGTGAAGCATTTAGATGGCATAATTGTGCTTTTTGCTCTTCGTTTTGCACTTTGCAGAGAGTCCCTATCCTGCACTATTACATTATAAGGTGTATCGGTTACAAAAACTTAAGGCAGATTAAAACCAATAAAACACATTGTGTGTTCTCTTCTACATTTAAAAACTATTAGAACACAGTATGTTTTTTGTCATTGTGTTAAATTGTTAAAGAACTATTGAAGATTTCCGAGGTGGAATTGTCAAACGTTGAGCCAACTTTATATCGGTAATACATTCTTAGTAAATGAGTACAATTGTATAAAAAATGTCTGATCTGAAAAGCATTAGAACGTAGAACTAAACACATATCACAGTTTACTTAATCCTCATCGATATGTTGCAACGCGTAAGGCTCTAGCAGCAGCAAGCTACGTCTACAAAGTACATGTGAAAGAGTAAAACGATTAATGGTTTCCCATCGGAATGTTTTTTGTTTTTTTTGTAGTTAACAAAACAAGAGCAATTTGTGCACCAATGTCTTTGAAAGATATAAAGACAAACACATAACACTCACTTGCATTTCAATAAGAAATATTGTAAACAAGATATGTGATTGTGGTTCTATGTTATTACTATTAATAAATAAATAAAATGAACAAAAGCAATATTAAAAATATTAAAAATCATTATCATTCCATAATCCAGTGGTTATGCAGTAGACTTATTCCAGGTCCTTGTGAGAACATTTTAATGTTCATTGTATTCACAGAAGTATGACACCAAAAAGTTGCTACTGAAATAAAGCAATAAATAAATGCCGTTGTATTGTATTGACTTGAATTTGAAAATCAATCTAAAAAATTAAAAAAGAAAAAATAATATTGATGACAAAGTTTTATATCACAACATTAAAGGGTCTGTCTTGTTACAGATTAACAAACATTTTGTTGGTGGTTTTAGCCACAGAACTATAATAAAACACCCCAGCTAGGAATGTTATTGTTCTATGAATGCTCAGAGAACATTATGCTGTGTTCTGGTAATGTTTTCAGTTGTAACGGAGACTCCAGGGAAGCGTGATAGATCCAAGTGCGAGCTTTATTACACAGATCGTAGTCAAGACAGGCAGGGTCGATATCCAAACAAACAGTAATATCCAGGGCAAAAACAATAGCAAAATCCAGAAAACAGGCAGAAGGTCAAAATACCAAGAGAGCAGTCCAAAAGTAACAAATAAAACAAGGCAAAAACTATGACAATGAAACAAAACCGTGGCAATGACAAAACAAGGCAATGAAAACACGGAAAACGCTTGGTAGAGTTCACACAGGCAAAACAATACTTCACAGAGGCCTGTTTGGTTTAGGCCTCCTTATATGGCCACCAAACAGGAAGTAACCAATGAAGCAGCAGAGGGAGCGGTAACAGGCAGTCCATGAGCAAGGGCTCCCTCTGCTGGCGTGGTGTTACATCAGTGGCAAGTTTTATTTTAGTTCCCAGAATATTCTCTTAAAAGGTAGAAAAACATTCTTTAAAACTATTCTACAAATGTTTATTAATAACAACATTATCCTCTAACATTTTAATAGATTTAAGTGGGAATCTTCACATTGGATATTGGATGTGGACTCAAATGTTGCTCAGAAGTCAAATTTTGGTTGAAAGTAAATACCCAATGTTTGTTTACAAAAGGTCTTATTGAGTTTAACAGAGGTTTAAATGTTGATGTCCATTAGAAAGTAATAGTTTGGTTTGATGTTACCATTATGGTGAGAAGTGTTTGCTTTAGCAAATTGACTCCTGACTTTTCAGTGTTTGTCTCTAGCTGCTGTAACTATGTGTGTTATAGCAAAACAGCATGAGAAAAAGATGATGGCCTGAATTAATCTAGTCTGACTCACTTACACATTGTCAGAACTCAGTGGTTTTAAAGATTGTGATTCAGCAGAATTTTAATTAGAAAAGTTCAAGGATTCAAAAAAAAAAAAAAAAAAAAACAAATTTCTTTGACACAAACATCAAGAATCAGTGTATAAATCTCAACAATGGTGGCATTGGAGTTATTTAATGATGCTGGAGCTTGACATCAAACAAAGGTTGGGTTTTCACTTTCAACCAAAATCTGACATTTGAGCAATGTAAGACCACATCTAGTGTGATGGGAAGCTTTATTAGAATGTTCTAACAATGTCAATAAACATTTGTGGAATGTTTTTAGAGAATGTGATCCTACCTTTTAGGAGAATATTATGGGAACTAAAATAAAACCTGCTGCTGAAAACAATCCCAGAATATGAAACATTTCTAGCTGGGACATACTATTAAAAATGAAAGCAATACATAATTCAGTTAAATATAATCTTCTATCTCAGCCCCAAAGGCTGTGTCTTGTTTCAGATTTAATAACAAACATTTTGCAGTAGTTTTCATTGGCGTTGTTCACTGTGCAGAAGTCACGTTACGGACATTAAAAAATAGCTTGTGAATCCTTCCAAAGAGTGTCCTGTATTACTGCCCCCTAGAGGAAGATACTGTTGTTTTGACTGAGTTTGACATTCAAACTTATACATTTATTTAAAATCAGTACATTCTTCTATTTCAGCTTCAAAAGCTGTGTCTTGTTACTGGTTTCTAGAAGAATATTTTAATGTTGGTTTTAGTCACAGAATTATAAGAGAACACATGCAACTGAAACTGAATAGCCAATTCAGTACATCAATTAGGAAAAAAAAAATAAAAATAATAATAATAATAATAATTCAAGCACATTTTTAAATGGTCTGTTTTGTTTCTTTAAAAACACTACTTTTTATGTTTGTTTTTTTTTGTTTTGTTTTTTTTTTTGAGAAAATATATATAGTATATAGTATATTATTTTATTGACATATAATACATCAATTATCATATGAGTATGAAACAATACAAATTACAATGTAGTTCTAGATATAAATAAACATACATAAATTAGCACTCTTAAGAGAGGCAGTGTATTAATTAATTAATTAATTAGTTTGTTTGTTTCTTTGTTTGTTTATTTTAGAGGGTAACATTTAAAAAATCTGATTCTAAGTAACAGTTGGTAAACGATAAATAAATATAAATATTTGCTCGCTGTCATAGAGTACAAAGGGTCAATTTGACTCCACTACTGGGACTTAATCTGACTTACAGTTCTATGAAGAGACACAGTTGTGGTCATAAGTTTACATAACCCTTGCAGGATCTGCAAAATGTTAATTATTTTTACCAAAATAAGAGGGATCACTCAAAATGCATTTTATTTTTTAGAACTGTTCTAAAGTCCTAAAGTAAGACATTTTGCAAAGATGTTTACAGTCCACAAGACAAATTATTAGCTGAATTATGGCAGAAGCTTCAGAAAAAAACTCTATGTTTCCCAGAAAACAAAATTACTACAGTTTACCCAAAGAGTTTGTGAGACCTGGAGATGTTTTCTGAAGAATAGTGGACAGTTTAACTGCTCAAGACAAATAAAGGGAGAAAAAAAAAAAAAAAAAAAAAAAAAAAGAAAGAAAGAAAGAAAAAGAAAAAGAAAGAAAGAAAAGAAAAGAAATTTAAAGGATTTTTTAACATTTAATTCAATAGCATGTGTCCTGAATGACATATGACAGTAAATGACAGTAAAACCTGAATTGAAATGTTCATTTGGGAATCAGAAACAAGACACACCTTTTGAAGTTGAAATAGAAGACTAAATAAATTATAAATAAATACATTTATAAGTTTGAATGTCAAACTCAGTCAAAACAGCAGTATGTTCCTCTAGGGGGCAGTAATACAGGACACTCTTTGGAAGGTTTCACAAGCTATATTTTAATGTCAGTAGTGACTTCTACATCACTTTTGACAATGAAAACTACTGCAAAATGTTCTTTATGAAATCTGTAACAAGACACAGCCTTTGGGGCTGAGATAAAAGATTGTATGCATTTTAAACAAAATTATGCATTGCTTTCATTTTCAATAGTATGTGTTCTATTATAGTTCTATGGCTAAAACCACCACCAAAATGTTCTTACAGGAATCAGTAACAAGACACACCCTTTGAAGTTAAAACAGAAGAACGTATGTACTTTACATTGATTGACATATTCGTTGACATTTCAATATTATGTGCTGTGTTATAGTTTTGTGAATAAAACCAACATTGAAATGTTCGTCTATGTATGTTTTAAAAATGAATGTGTTAACAGATTCAAATTTAATTCAATAGCTTACATCCTGATTTACATTTGATAGTGAAAGATGGATGTAAATATTGTTCTTTGAACAAGTAACAAGACACACCACCTGGAGTTTACATATCAAACTGTGTGCATCCTAAAATCAATTTATTTAAACTTCTGAATGTCAAATTTGGTCAAAACAAGTTCAGTATCTTCCTGTAGGGCGCGGAAAACTGCACAATCTTTGTCATGATTTCAATAACTCTTGTTGTGTTATAGTTCTGTGAATAAAACATATCTAAATGTTCTTTTATGAACCAGTAATAAGACACACCCCTTAAATTTGAGATTTGTTTTTTATACATTTCACAAGTGAAGCATTTAGATGAAACGATTGTTTTTTGCTCTTCGTTTTGCACTTTGCAGACAGTCCCTATACTGCACTATTACATTATAAGTTTTATCAGTAACAATACCTTATGGCAGGTTAAAACAAATAAAACATATTGTATTTTCTTGTACATTTGAAAACAATTAGAACACAGTGTGTTTCTTGTCATTGTGCTCAACTGTTAAAGAACTATTGAAGATTTCCAAGCCTGAATCTCTGACAAATGTCAAACGTCAAACATCGAATCAACTTTATATCGGTCGTCAAACGGTGAACCAACTCGCGCGCTCTCCTGGAGAATGGGCGCTCATGCACACTTGAAGCATACTACACACATAACGCCACGTTCACATACCTCCGTTTGCAGTGCGTTCTCTCTCTCTCTCTCTCTCTCTCTCTCTCTCTCTCTCTCTCTCTCTCTCTCTCTCTCTCTGTGCGAGTGCATGCTGGGAGTGAGTGTGGACGGAGCCGTTTGGCGTGGGTGAGAGTATCTCTCTGTTGGAGTGAGTTTTCTTGTGTCTTTGAACCTTTTTCCCTTTCTGTTATTCATAGGGTTAGTTAGAGGTTTCCTTACCCCTGACTTCGGTCAGTGAGTGAGGATAATGGGGTCGGAAGCGGGAGATTTCTGGCGATTGACACTCAGGCATGGGTGTAAATGCATGCCTGATGCCCAGGTGTCAGTGGAGGATTGTCTGATAGCCGTGAGTGCGGTGGTCGGTGGCGCTAATATTAGATCTGCCTCCCGTATGAACAAAGCTATCGTGTTCTTTCTCAGTGAAAGTCAAATGGTGGATGACTTGATTGAAACTGGGTTGATAATCAATGATACGTTTGTGCCTGTTTTGCCTTTGTCAAGCCCGTCCAAGAAAGTTGTTTTATCGAACGTACCTCCGTTTGTTAAAAATGAAAAACTAGAGCAAATACTCCAGAGGTATGGCAAAATAGTGAGTCCTATTAAAATGATTCCACTCGGGTGTAAAAATCCTGATATTAAACATGTAATGTCCTTTCGGCGTCAGGCGTTTATGATTTTGAATTCTCAGAGTGATCCGTTAAATCTGTCAGCGAAACTAAGCATTGATGGCAAAGATTACACTATTTTTATTAGTTCTGATTCGATGAGATGCTTTGTTTGCGGTGATTTTGGACATGTAAGACAAACCTGCCCGAATCGAGACAGGCCGGCAGGCCTTCCTGCGGCTCCGATTGCGGATGCGGAGAACAGCGAGAGGGCGGCCGGTGTTGCAGTCGATTCTGTTCCCCTCTGGAATTCCTGTTCCCCCTCGACCAAGCGTATCTGCTGAGCGGGTTGCCAGGTCTGCGTAATTAACCCGACCAACTGTTAATCAAACTTTGCCTAATAGCGCGGAAATAAAACTGTGGTTTTGGCAACACTGTTGCTGAAAACGCGTCCAAAGCACAACTGGATGTACGGAAAGCGAAATGGGACAAAAGTATTGGCGCTACTTTCAAATGTCTTGCTACACTGCAGCGTAATAAAATTATTACACCCTTCCATTGATGTTCTGTGGTTTTTAATTATCCTTGCAATTGTTCCTTTGTTTTTGTCAAATGTCTGAGTTTATGCAGTTGAATTTTGCATATACATTGTAGTAAAATCTGTCGGTGCACACAGATAAAAGTTCATTGCAAAATATTACATAAATATTATAGACTATACATTATACATTATAATATTTCATCTATCAGTCCTCTAACTGCATGACATATATTGAATTTGAATCATTAAAAAAAAGTTATTGTTTCTCAATACAAGATGCAAAGGTAAATATACAGCTGTTATAGTAACTGACTAATTTCGGAGGGCACTAATGAAATGAATTAGCCTAATTAAGTTAATCAATTGAGCTATAAATTTGGGGAAATGACCATGCCGCATTGTCACTTGAATTTCTATTCTTGCTGGCATTTTTATCCGAACAATGGATCCAAAGCTGTTTGAACAAATATTTAACTACAAAACTCGTGGCATTTACCCATTTGGCATAAAGAAAGAGTAGAAATATGTAATTCGCAGACGTTCTTCCAACTTCCAAGTTGATGGTAAGGAAACTACTCTAAATGATAGATGTTTCTGTTATTTTTATTTTATCTTGTTTGTTTAGTTTTGATTTTGCTAACAACAATGGTGTTTTAATAGATGACAAACTTTACCACGTTTCCAAAAAAAAAAAAATGTGGAGTTGCGAAGAAAAGTGGTCGTTGGCCAAAAAGAGGCCAACCAAATCTTTGTAGAATTCCATGCCAGCCCGTATGGAGCACACTGCGGAACAGAGAAGACCAAGTTAGCCATTTCATCCAGATTTTACTGGCCTGGAATGGGGGTGGACATCGATAAATGGGTAAATATAAAAATTCCTTTCAGCTTTGCAGTGAGATATAAATGGATTATGTTTTAGACTGTATTTCTCATGTACTTATTTCTGAATATCAGGTGTTGCAGTGTGCAGACTGCCAATTTAGCAGGCTGTCCATTAAACAGGAGCCCAAGTACATCCCAATATGTGTATGTAAGCTTGCTCTCAGGCATTCAAACAGAATGTCACATAACATGGTCATAGATTTAAATGTATTTGTTGTGCTCTTTTAATTTTAAGGTGACTAAGCCTCTGGAACTGCTGGGTATGGACCTTGTGGGCAAAGTCACCAGGACAAGAAAAGGAAATGAGTACATCTGTGTCCTGGTTGACTATTATACCAAATGGGCAGAGGCCTATGCGATTCCAAATAAATCAGCCGCCGTTGTCTCCCGCTGTATCATCAACTTCTTTTACAGGTTTGGGGCACCAAAGAGGATACTCACTGATCAAGGCAGTGAGTTTGTGAACCAGGTTTGTAGCTTGCTGAATGAACTAATTTTGTATGCATGGAAACATTGTGTACACAATTTGCAATGAAGCATAAGTGTTTTATGCAAATCAGAATCCTACAAACTTTATGCATGTTTTCCAAACAGATCAATAGAGAACTCTGTGGCTTCCTCAGTGTGGAAAGAAGCCTCTGTGCCCCATATCATCCACAGACTAATGGGCTTGTGGAAAAACTAAATGGTACCATTCAGAGGTGAACCTTTATTGACAGTTGGCTTTATAATATTGGTTGTTTCTCCAATTGGTTCTACTAATAACTTTCAACTCCTTTTGGTTCTGACTCTAGAGCCTTGTGTAAACTTGTGGATTCACAATCAGAAAAATGGGATGAGTACCTAGATGCAGTAATGTTTGGTCTAAGAACCAAGACTCAGCTGACAACTAGGTACTCCCCATTTTTCTTAATGTTTGGCATGGAGGCACGATATCCTTGTGAGGTGCCTGAGACATTTGAGGTAAGATATAATGTACATCTTTCAATAATTCATGTTTCAATTACAAATATTACATAATTTTTGTTGTATATTTCCCAAAAGATCAACAGCACAGTGGAGTCTGTCATCGCAGAAAACACAGTGTCAGAGGCTATTTCTCTCAAGGAGAAAATGGACCACATTGTTAAAGAGAATGTGGGAAAAAAACAGGAGCGAAGACACAGGGTGGCAACTCAGGCACCGTTCTCTGTAGGCCAAAAGGTCCTACGGAAAAACATAAGGACCCAGCAGAGGAAGGGGGGAAAGCTTGAGTGCAGCTGGTTGGGGCCATATGAAATTGTGTTCCTGAAAGACAAGAGTGCAGATCTGAGGGATGAGAAGGGTCACATATACCCCAAAATTAATACAGACCACTTAAAATTATTTAAAGAAGAAACACCCCGGGTACCCCACAGACTTCTTCTAGATGAACCCCAACTTAAAAGACCACATCAACAAACTTCACCTTCTCCTGTAGACATCATCACTAAAGAAGAGCAACCCCCACCATCACCTCCATCCTCACCAACTGCACCAAAGCCTTCTCCCTGTGTCTCCCCCAAATCATCCACTTCCCTGTCTCCACTGGATTTATCAATGCCACTTTCCTCTCCTGTATCCCACCCCACTACACTGCCAACGGTTATACCAGCTGATGCCAAGGATGCCGTGCATAGCTGTGAGTGCTGATGTAAAATCACGTTGTAATCGCTCAATGTTGGTCTGAATTGTAATTTTTGTGTGTGTGGTTGTGTTGTTGTTTGTGTGTGTGTGTTTGTGTGTGTGTGTGTGTGTGTGTGTGTGTGTGTGTGTGTGTGTGTGTGTGTGTGTGTGGTTTTATTTATTATAATTATTATTATTATTATTATTATTATTATTATTATTATTATTATTATTTATTTATTTTTCTCCCATTTTTCCATAGATATCAAAAGTGCCTGGGCTGGGAATGACAGTGTAGTACTGCTGTCCAAAGTGGGACCCCATAAGTTATTCTACCAAGACATTTTACAGGTCGGCCCTGGAAAGGAGTTGGAGAGTGAGGTGTGTGTCAGACAAGACTTTCATATAGTGTATTAATATTTTGAATCGATGCTTCATTTTCCAATGTTTGCCAAGGTAATCAATGCATACCTGATGCTAAAAGTGAGGCAGCACAATTTGACCTCACCAGAGAAGGCCTTCCATATGGACACATTTGCTATAACCGCAATGTGGAATGGAAAATATCAGGGCCTCAAGGTCTGTAGTATATATTAATTCTTTTATTTATTCATTTTGTTTGGGCAAAATTAATTTGTTTGTAAATTAATTTGTCAAATTACTATTTGAAATTAGTTTGTATTCATTTTTGTTGGATGCTTTTAGCAATGTGTAGATAATGCATCTTTGTTCGTTTTTATTTTCAGGTGAACCCAGCAAACTATGATGTCATAGTGGGCATTGTCAATGAGTGCCACCATTGGTTTTTAGTTGTAAGTATTTATGATCGAGAACAGTTTCCTTTTGTGCTTTCCCTTATCCCTTTGAAATGTGCATTCTTTTTATTTATTGCATATTACCTAGGCTATATACCCATCCAAAAAAAAAAACATTCTACTTGACCCACTTGGGGAGTCTGACACCAAGAAGAAAATGTGTTTGGAAACAACAAGGTATTTAATTCACCAGAATTTCATGTAGTGTTTTTGGGAAGGTGTATTTGATTGAATGACAGAGAAAAAACTTGTAGAGCATTCATGAGACAAAAGGGAATTCCAGTTTCACGCTGGGTGTGCGAAAGTCCTCCTCACCCACTTCAAATGGATTCTACATCATGTGGTGTGTTCGCTTTGAAGGTGTGTGGCGGCACATATGAAACCTTCATTGAAATGAGGATTTGTGTTCATTTTAGTAGTTCTTTAAATTTTTTTTTTTTTTTTCTCCAGTTTGCAGAGCATATTTTGCAAAATACCAACGTTGACTTCTCCAATGCGCCACAAGACGTAGCACAATTCAGAATGGAGATTGCATCAACACTGCTTGAACAATCTGGTACGTGTAGGTGTGTGTGTTTTTTTTTTTTTTTTTTTAATATTAATGTTATTGGCATGCCATTTGATGTGCATCACTTTCATAAGTGTTTAAGATTTGACCTAAAAGTCACGCACTGTTCTTTTATACTGTACCTCATAGATGACCTAAGTGACCTGTGTCACTTTTGTGGGGAGGCAGAAACATTTGATGACTCTGCAGAAGTTCTCTGGGTAGTTTATTATTATTATTATTATTATTATTATTATTATTATTTGTGTATTTATTTTGTTGTTGTTAATGTATTAAATTGGTGTGGAATATAAATGACATTTGCTGACAACTTTTTGTATTATTTTTACAGATTTCCTGTGATTACTGTGGGCGCTGGTTCCATATGGATTGTGTTAATAATCCATCCACAGAAAAACAATACAAATGCTTTTCCTGCAATAAATCAAATTGAATTTTGAAGTCATTGTTTTTGTAGTCTTTTTTTTTTTTTTGTAAAAAAAAAAAAAAAAACCCGTGACAGACATCGTCTCAAATATGCTTGCGCTAGTTCTTCTGTATAATGACCAAAGACTCAAACATTACGCTTAAATCTGTTTTAAGTTGGGGAAAACCTCGTTTCTCAAATCCATTTAAGTTTCGTTTTTAAGACGGTACATTTTGCTTCCCGTACATCCAGTTGTGCTTCATGAGTACGGCAGTTCTGATAATACGTATGGTAGCTCGGCAACTACGCAAGATATGTAGTATGATTGCGTAAAGGGGAACAGACATTCCGAGGGGTACAGAATCGACTGCAACACCGGCGCGGATGTTGCTTCGGCCGCCAGGGTATCAGAACCCCGGGTGGGCGAGCCTTTTTCGGCGCCGGGTGAATTGCCCGAGAGACTGGTGCTGGTTGCCTCTAAAGACAGTCTGGTGGAGGCTGCTGAGGAGGCGGCCGGGCCGAGTCATTTTGCCGCTGTACCGCTGGCAGAGACGAGCCTGGAGCAGGTGTGCTTGCAGCCCGTGCCTGAGACTGATTCGCTTTGTCTTGGAAAACAAACGCAGCCTGATAAAACTGAGAGCGATACAACTATTGACGACTCGTTTAATCAAAGTCAAGATGACTTTTCATCTCAAGAACTTGTGGATTTAAAGCTACAAATGGATGATTCCGATAAGGAATGTGAAGAAGACGCAGCGTTATTGGAAAACGACGCGATGGATTCAGAGCCTGCCTCTGGAGGTATGACTAAACTTTATTCTGTTCAGCAGATTAATAACTTTCTTGATGTTACAAAGGGGCTTCGCAAACCCAAAATTGAGTCATATTTTCCTGATTTAAAAGTGTTTTTGCTATCTGGTACAATGGCTATGAGAAAAGCTTCCTTTGATGAACTTGACAAACCCAAACGGTACCGTCTTAAAAAGCTTCTTAGTAATGTTAGAAGTTCCTTAAACGTACAAGGTAAAAAATGAGTGTGGGTTGGTTACCTGGAAAACATTCTTGTGGATTGGTGTTACTGAGTGTCTATTTTATACTTTTTTTTATGGCACCTTTGAGACTTTGTTCGTTAAACATCAATGGGTGTCGTGATGCTACGAAAAGGGCTAGTCTTTTTGATTATATTATGTTGAAGAGTGCCGGGGTGGCCTTTTTACAGGAAACACACACAGATGTGAATAATCAAATACAGTGGTTGAGTGAATGGAAGGGCCAGGCGATTTTGAGTCATGGCTCTAATGTCAGTGCAGGGGTGGCCATACTGCTGGCACCTGATTACAAAGAACAACCTGTTAGTATTTTTGAATTAGTTTCTGGTCGATTGTTGAGAGTTGATGTAACTATTAATGCCATTGATTTTTCTTTTGTTAATGTGTATGCACCTAATATTGGGTCAGAACGTGTTATTTTCTTTGAAAAACTTAAAGCTGCCCTAAGTCATGTTTCTCATGATAGGACCATTGTACTGGCTGGTGATTTCAATTGTACTTTAAGTCATACTTTGGACAGGAACCATGAAGAACCCCACAGTAAATCAGCAGATGTGCTTCGGTCTTTAATTGTTTATCATGATATTGTTGATGTTTGGAGAGAATCATTTCCTCAGGTTAGGCAATATACCTGGGTGAAAGTAAACTCCAATATGTTATCTGGGGCTAGGCTGGATAGGATTTATGTACAAAAAAGTAAAAGAGATCTATTTTATAACAGCTGCATTTTTCCTACTGCTTTGTCTGATCATCATGTTGTATCTATTGATGTTATCACTGCAGAAAGCACTTTCACACATTCCTATTGGAAATTTAATAGCAGATTACTTTTAGATCACAACTTTGTGCACTCTTTCACTCATTTCTGGGAGATCTGGAGAGAGAGGAAAACACAGTATAAGTCCTTGAGCCAGTGGTGGGACATTGGCAAAATTCAAATTAAAGTGTTTTGCCAAAGTTACTCTGCTTGTATTAAAAGTTCTTTGGACAATGAGATGGCACAGCTCGAACGAGAGATACTTCAACTTAATTTTGAAGGGGACATTGTTGATACCACTAAGTCTTTGGAACGCAACAAATTTCTTTTGCGGAATCTATTGGAGGAAAGAGCCCAGGAGATGCTTGTTCGTGCTAGATTTTTAACTTTTAATAGTATGGACGCACCTACATCTTTTTTCTTCGACCTGGAGAAGAAGGCTGTGGAGAAGAAGATTTTAGGCTGTTTAAAACTTCCGGAGGGGAGAAGGATCACTGATGGCCATGGGATTATTTCATATGCACTGTCTTTTTATGAAGATCTTTACAGCGCTGAACCTTGTGATGAGGAGATGGCTGGTCTTCTCCTTCAGGATTTACCTCAGTTTTCAGAAGGGGACAAATCTATGCTTGATAAACTATTGACTTTTGAGGAATTATCTGCAGCTGTTCAGGAGATGTCTTCTGGCAAAGCTCCAGGATTGGATGGACTTAATGCAGAATTTTATAAACATTTTTGGCCTGTTATTGGAAGGGATTTGTTCTCTGTTTTTATGGAGAGTCTTAATAGAGGTACACTTCCAACGAGTCTGCGTAGAGCTGTGGTCACCCTTTTGCCTAAAAAGGGCGATCTTGAAGACATTAGATGCTGGCGTCCAGTCTCCTTACTTGGAGTTGACTATAAGATACTTTCAAAGTCTTTAACTAACAGGATTAAACTCTACATTTCCTCAGTGATTCATGCTGACCAATCATACTGCATTCCAGGAAGGACTATCTTTGATAATATTTTTTTGGTTCGGGACTTGATTTCTTTTGCTAAGGTACACAGTCTTAACATTGGTTTTGTCTCTTTGGACCAGGAGAAAGCCTTTGATCGGGTGGATCATGGATTCCTGTTTAAGTGCCTTGAGGCTTTTGGCTTCGGTCCGTCTATTATTGCTTATATAAGACTATTGTATACTGACACGTATAGCATGCTCAAAATTAATGGTACTCTGACAAGACCTTTTAGAGTAAGCAGAGGCATAAGGCAGGGGTGTGGTCTCTCGGGAATCCTATATGCCATTGCTATTGAACCTTTATTGGTCGCACTAAGAAGCAAGCTGGGTGGCATATCGACAGTGTGTCCATCTACCTCGGAGCTGATAACTGCTAAACTCAGTGCCTATGCTGACGATGTTACTGTTGTTATTAGATCTGCTCAGGATGTTATGAATATGAGAGTATCCTGGAGATTTATCAGAAAGCCTCTTCCTCTCGAATTAACTGGCAAAAGTGTGCATCCTTTTTAATGGGTGAATGGGAGAATGGAGGCCCTCCAACTCTTCCTCAGAACTGTTCTTGGAGTCTAGAAGGCTTTAAACTGCTGGGAGTTTTCCTTGGGACTGACCAATATATTCAGAAGAACTGGGATGGTATTTTTGAAAAAGTTTCTGGACGTTTACAAAGATGGAAATGGATTTTATCTCAGTTGTCATATAGGGGAAGAGTGCTCATTATTAACAATTTGGTAGCTTCCATGATGTGGCATCGCTTAAATGTACTTGACCCACCAAAAGATTTGTTGCAACGTTTGCAGAAGACTTTTGTTGATTTTTTTCTGGGATGGTTATCATTGGCTTCCCTCAGCAGTTCTTTATTTGCCAGTGAATGAAGGGGGCCAAGGATTGATTGATTTGGCAGCTAAAATTAAAGCTATGAGATTAAAGGCGGTACAAAACCTACTCTACCCTGTGGATTTTAGGCCATGGGTGTCATTTGGTCTGGCTTTGCTCAGAACCTTTGGTGGGTTCTGTCTTGATAAGCAATTGTTTTTGATGTCTTCTTGCAATGTAAATCTTTTAACTAATGTACAATTTTATGGTTCAATGCTAAATGTTTGGAAAAGTTTTAAACTGACTAGACATGAAAACGATCATTTCGGCCTTGATGAACCACTGTTTTATAACTCTCTTTTAGGGGATAATATTTGTACATCTAGTACAGTTGTTAAAGTTTTCATGGGAAAAGGATTGACCAAAGTTTCAGATTTGGTTAATACTTCATCTAAAACATGGAGGTCGGTGGTGGATATTTGCAATCAGGCTGGTTTTAGATCAGTCAGGATGGTAGAGCAGCTCATATGTGGGCTGAAAGCAGCTTTTCCCTCCACACTGCTCCTGTTTGTTAATTGTTTTCTGTCCGGAGGCCCTTCTAGAGTGTTATTTGAAAAGTTATTTGTGTCTCCCAAGGTTTGCGTTGAAGACGGACGGGAAGGAAAACTGTTGAAATTTGATAGATTACAAGAGTTTGATTTTCAGCTTGCTGGAAAGAGAGACCTCTATCAGTTATGTGTTAAAATTGATCATTTTGAGCTTATTAAAGATAGAGGTGAAACAAAATGGAGAGATTTTTTAACAGTTTCTGCTGACCTTTCTCCTTCTTGGAGGCTTTTCTATAAGGGTCCTCTGCCTAAACGATCTGGAGATCTGCAGTGGAGGTTACTACACTGTGCATTGCCCACCAATTCTCACATCTCTAAATTCAACTTGAATATTTCGCCTTCTTGTATCTTCTGTTCTTTACCAGAATCAGTTTTTCATGCTTTCACTGAGTGCTTTAGATTGGCTCCGTTATTTACACTGCTACAAGGTTTACTTGGGGACTTGGGTTTTGTTTTTAACAAAACACTTTTTATTTATGGTTGTAAGTATTCTAAAGAGCACAGACAGCAGTGCACTGTAGCAAACTTCATAATCGGACAAGCCAAATTAGCCATCTGGAAGTCTTGTAGATTGGCGGCTGAAGGGCGAAATATAAATGTTCTTCAGCTTTTCACTGCCTTGGTGGAATCTAGAATAAGAGTGGAGCATAGATTCTTTCAAATGACAAATAACTTGCTTGAGTTTGAGTTCAAATGGTGTGTGAATGGAGCTTTATTGTCACTTTGTGAGGATGGGGAAATAATGTTTAATTGGTGATATCTTTGTCATTTTGAGTAGGACTGTTTGTTATTCTTCTTGTTTGTTTGTTTGTTTGTTTGTTTGTTTTTGTTTTTTTCCCCAACATATATGCCTCTTGAATACATTGCAAGGTGATTTGTGTGGCGCGTAATGTAGTGTTTGGTTTTAGATGTTTTAATAAAGTGGGTTAAAAGTCAAAAGTCTCTCTCTCTCTCTCTCTCTCTCTCTCTCTCTCTGCACTCGTGCTAATGGATTAAAGCGTTCAAGCTGCACACGGTTGCTTTCTGGCAGTGCGTTTCAGGAGCGGTGTATCTGCGGCAGTATAGGCCAATTATCTGTTTGTAAACATTCGGGATGCACGCGTAGCATGGTTGCAGAAAACCC
Source organism: Cirrhinus mrigala (assembly GCA_036247105.1). Classification (NCBI taxonomy): domain Eukaryota; kingdom Metazoa; phylum Chordata; class Actinopteri; order Cypriniformes; family Cyprinidae; genus Cirrhinus; species Cirrhinus mrigala. The sequence continues at coordinate 209,953 of CM070026.1, forward strand.
GGAGAGATCGCCTAGAGAATTACAAGGATACGGCACAAAATATTTACATTTAGAAAGAGTATAGATTATATTGATTAGATGTCATTTTCAAAATGTTATTTGCATATTACAACAGCTTGTCACCCAGCCATAAGCAATGTTGTTCAACGAAATTGACTTTAGATAGTGGGATAGTCTTACAGACCCGAAACAGGGATGACGATTTTTTTTTTTTTTTTTATGGGCGGTTCAAGTGGCAGTCTGTGGAGCTATGGAATAAAAGAACAAAAAAGACAAATTTGATTTTATATTTCAAAATTCTGACTTTATTTTCGCAATTCCGAGATTATATCCCACAACTCTAGAGGACAAACAACTCGTCATTCTCTCTTCCCCCCCTCGGCTCAGAGTTTATATCCCACACTACTGCTTTTTTCCCTCAGAATTAACTCACTAGTTTTGTTAAATTGAGTTATAAAGTCTGAATTAGGAGATATAAACTTGCATTTGTGAGAAACAAAAATCAGAATTGCGAGATAAAATGAACAAAAAAAAAAAAAAAAATTATGTAAAAATTTTAATAGTAATAGGATTAAATAATATTTCACGCTGTAACTGTAGGGCTAATACAGTATATCCCCTATGAACAGCATATGTGAATACTATGTAGACCTGTTGTTTAAATCAAATTTATGTTTTAAAAGTAGAGTAATCATAGCAGTTTTCATAGTACGTCCGTTTAAACGTCTGCGTTTAGCTTCAAATGGCGTCTTTGACTACAGTATTGTATAAAATTATTTGCATTCCGATTTTGACACCAAAAGGCATTATTTATTTATTTTTTTATTCCATGGAGTTTACCCATTTACCTCCACTTGCTGTTTTTCTGCAACCACTATGCGCGCAGCTGCAAATGACGTCACTGTGACATCTACTCGAAATTTGGTCTATACGTCGCCACAACGTAACTTTGTGACGTTGCCAGTTAGTAACTGCGACGTCGTGGCAATGTTGTGGATCAATAGTTGTGTGCTGGTAATCAGATGGTAATTCTGAATAATTATTTATTTTCTATGGGCGGACAGGCAGTAGTTTAACCTATTTTATGTCTGCATTTCCCCAAACTAATGTAAAGGCTGTTCCAACATGATGAATACAGACTCGAAATGGATTCAGCTGATTTATTTTGAAAAACACACAAATATGAATAGTAAAATACACTCAAATTATTAATAAAAACAGGACATACAGCGAAATCCTGTGGATCACACTAACTCTGATCTGACAAAAGAAGTTACTGCTTCACCTGGGAAGTATTGCAGACCAAAACACACTGTTAGACCTCCTGAAAGATTAATTGAAATATGTTGACTGTTAAAAAAAAAAAAGATTATTGTGAAAGTTCTGTGATGGTTTGGTTGTGATGTTGTTATGAAAATGTTATTTTGGCAGTAGAACAAACTGATATAACAAAAGATTTCAAAGGAAAGTTATTTTCTTTTAAAGGGGGGAAGATGTGATGTTACGCCTTATAGCAACAGTGGTTCCGGTAATGTGTTGTGGACCGGGCAGTTCTCAGTAGTGCACCAAGCTGTATGTGTGTGCACTTAATAAATAGTCAGAATTCGCAGCAAGTCGTTGTCCCGTGGCATTAATAACATAACATGGTGTCAGAAATAGGGCGACTGGGTGATTAAAACGCCAGTGAGACGAGACCCACGGTGAGCGATACCTGCGCCGAGAGCGGATGAGGGAGGAGCGGACGAGAAACAAACGCCCGCGAGCCGAGTGCTAGAAAGCGGCACAGAAATGTATTCGAAGGCAGGACGAAAAGGCATCGTTGAAACAAAGTAAGAGAACTCTGAGTGTTTTCCCGTCATGGAGAAGTTAAATCCACCATCGCCTATGTAGTTCGTCAGTAATCTTGCTGATAACTGGAAACGTTTCAAGCAGAGATTCAACATTTATCTTGCTGCCAGTGGTGCGGGTGGAGATGATGAGAAGTTGAAAGCATCAATCTTTCTACACGTGATACGTGAGGATGCACTGGAAATATATAATAATTTTCAACCTGACGAGGCAAATTTAACACTGACTGCTCTCATGACAAAGTTTGAAGAATACTTTGTGCCAAGCAAGAATGTCACGTTTGAGAGATACAAATTTTTCTCTGCTAATCAGAAACAAGGGATGACTTTTGACCAATACCTTGCTGAACTGCACACACTGAGTAAGACTTGTGACTTCAGAGATTTAAGAGATTCACTAGTGAGAGACAGAATAGTCTGTGGGATTCCCGATAATGGTCTCAGGGAAAAACTGCTACATGAACCAGCTTTGACATTAGAGAAAGCTGTCAACATGTGTAGAGCTGCTGAAATAACTCACGCACAAGCCAAAGAACTGGATAGGGATACTGCTACAGTACATGCAGTAAAAAGAGAGGAGCAGCACACAAAACAACCAACAAAACAAGATAGCAGAGAGAGAAAACCACAAAAAGTAAGTGCGGCAGATGTGGAGGGATACATATACCATGATCTTGTCCTGCTTATGGAAAAACTTGCAATAGTTGTGTGAAGAATAATCATTTTGCGAAGTGTTGCAAAACTGATGTTGCAAAGAAAAAAGTACATACAGCTGAAGAACAGCCAGAGGAATTCTTTGTAGATTCTGTTCAAACAAACATGACAGAAAACAACCAAGATCAGAGAAGAGATCATGTCTCAGTTTGCTGGAGCGAAGTGGTTCAGTAAGCTTGATGCATCGTCTGGCTTCTGGCAATTGAAACTTGATGACGCAAGTTCTAAACTGTGTACCTTCAATACGCCAGAAGGCAGATATCGTTTTCTTCATCTATCTTATGGTATTCTATCAGCACCTGAAGTATACCACAAAACAATCCACATGATCTTCGAACACTTACCAGGGGTAGAGACGATGATGGATGACATAATTGCGTGGGGTTCCGACCGCCAGGAGCACGATGCAAGATTGAGGGAGGTCCTGGAGCTAATAAGACAGTCGATTCTAAAATTGAACAAGGAGAAATGTGAGTTTGCAGTCAAGAGCTTAACTTTCGTGGGAGATGTTTTGTCTGAGGAAGGGCTCAGGCCATACCCAAGAAAAACTTCAGCAATAGTCAAACATGGAATGGCCTCAAAATAAAGAGGAAGTTAGGAGATTCCTTAGAATGGTCACATACCTGGCCAAATTCATTCCCCAGCTGTCAACGCATTCAGCTCCACTCAGATGTCTCCTCGAGCAAAAGAATGAATGGATGTGGGCTCACGAGCAGGAGATGTGCTTTCAAAAATTGAAGCGCATCATTACAGAGAAGCCAGTGCTCAGATATTATGACTAAGATTACTGGTCATGCAGAGCGGAGCTTTCAGTAGTGAATGACATCATCTTCAAGGGAAACAAGTTTGTCATCCCAGCGTCGATGCGCAAGTAGATGCTGCACAAGGTTCATGAGGGACATCTAGGAGAGGAGAAATGTAAGCGCAGGGCCCGTGAGGTAATGTATTGGCCAAGGATAAATCATGACATCAGTCAGCTTACAGCTTCATGTGAAATATGCCTCACATACAGACAGAGGCAACAAGCAGAGCCACTCATGCCTCATCCAGTGCCCGATTATCCATACCAAAAGGTTGGGGTAGACCTGTTTGGCTGCAATGGTAAGAGCCACATTGTAGTTACTGATTATTTCTCAAACTATCCAGAAGTTGCAACACTTCAGGTGACATCTAGCCAAGCTGTCATTGCTTTTCTGAAGACAGTCTTCGCAAGACATGGAGTTCCCTGTGAAGTGTTTTCGGATAATGGGCCGCAGTTTTGCAGTAGGGAGTTTGATGTCTTCACTACAGAGTGGGCATTTCAACACACCACATCAAGCCCGAACTACTCTAAGTCCAATGGGCTAGTGGAGAGCTCTGTAAAGATTGTGAAGGCTCTCATGAAGAAGAGTCACGATGGAAAGACAGACTTCCACAAGAGTCTAATGATTTACAGGAGTGCTCCTCTTCAAAATGGGTTGTCCCCAGCCCAAATGCTGATGAGTCGAAGGATACGCACTAACTTACCCATCCACCAGGACTTGTTGACACCTGCTGGGGCGAACAAAGTCAAACAACTAAAACAACAACTTAAAAACAAGCAAAAAGAAAACTACGACAAGAAAGCAAAGATCCTGCGAAAACTCAAGCCTGGGGATAGAGTTCCAATCCTGAACCATGCATTAGGAACATGGACGCGACAAGGTTGTGTTGAAAGAGAAGTACTACAACGCTCGTACGAGATTCAGACCGAGCATGGTGCAATTCTAAGAAGGAACAGAGGGGACTTAAGACCACAAGTGACTGTTCAAGAAACCAAGTCGCGATCAGATGAACAAGATGTGTCTGACATTTCCACAAGTGAACAAGTTGACAAAAATCCTGTGGATCACACTAACTCTGATCTGACAAAAGAAGTTACTGCTTCACCTGGGAAGTATTGCAGACCAAAACACACTGTTAGACCTCCTGAAAGATTAATTGAAATATGTTGACTGTTAAAAAAAAAAAGATTATTGTGAAAGTTCTGTGATGGTTTGGTTGTGATGTTGTTATGAAAATGTTATTTTGGCAATAGAACAAACTGATATAACAAAAGATTTCAAAGGAAAGTTATTTTCTTTTAAAGGGGGGAAGATGTGATGTTACGCCTTATAGCAACAGTGGTTCCGGTAATGTGTTGTGGACCAGGCAGTTCTCAGTAGTGCACCAAGCTGTATGTGTGTGCACTTAATAAATAGTCAGAATTTGCAGCAAGTCGTTGTCCCGTGGCATTAATAACATAACAAACGTAACATTTGCTAGCACACATTTCAGATAATTAAGAAAATATACCATAATCACAGAGGTATAAATATTAACAAACATACTTAAAAGTATACTGTGGGTAATGTTACTTAACCAGTCTGAAGCAGTTGTTGAACTTTTTTGGTGTAACTGACCAGAAACTGAGAAAAATGTTGGACGCCTCACCTCCTTTTCAGCAGCTGGTGATCTCTGCACGGTTTCCATGGTAACTCCCGCCATACTATTCACAACAATAATACAAAAAAGGGTTTTAGTGTCTTTCCAGAGTTCAAGTACTTTATTTTATACATTTACAAGCCTATTTATTCGTTATAAATTGTAAGACTCACCTCAGAAAGACAAAAACGTCTGTCAGACACAGCTGAAGTAGCTAAAAAGAAGTGCCTCTGACAAACGTGCTGTGCTGATTCAGTAACTGCAGCAAAAGAGATGGTGTAGCCCGGTCTGTGTCATTATTTCAACGTTACCTTTATAACTCGTTATGAAATAAAAAGTTTCACGACTCAGAAAAATGTATTTTCCTTTCTTGTAAACATCCTGTGAGCTCGGAGTGTCAGTTGTGGAGGCACGCGTGCTGTATGTCACGGCCCAGTCCTGAGCACTCTGGAGAAGGTTTTCGTCCATGATATCCCTGTATTTGGCCGCATTCATCTTTCCCTCGATTGCAACCAGTTGTCCTGTCCCTGCAGCTGAAAAACACCCCCACAGCATGATGCTGCCACCACCATGCTTCACTGTTGGGACTGTATTGGACAGGTGATGAGCAGTGCCTGGTATTCTCCACACATACCGCTTAGAATTAAGGCCAAAAAGCTCTATCTTGGTCTCATCAGACCAGAGAATCTTATTTCTCACCATCGAGTTCATGTGGGCTTTCATGTGTCTTGCACTGAGGAGAGGCTTCCGTCGGGCCACTCTGCCATAAAGCCCCGACTGGTGGAGGGCTGCAGTGATGGTTGACTTTCTACAACTTTCTCCCTTCTCCCGACTGCATCTCTGGAGCTCAGCCACAGTGATCTTTGGGTTCTTCTTTACCTCTCTCACCAAGGCTCTTCTCCCCCGATAGCTCAGTTCGGCTGGACGGCCAGCTCTAGGAAGGGTTCTGGTCGTCCCAAACGTCTTCCATTTAAGGATTATGGAGGCCACTGTGCTCTTAGGAACCTTAAGTGCAGCAGAACTTTTTTTGTAACCTTGGCCAGATCTGTGCCTTGCCACAATTCTGTCTCTGAGCTCTTCAGGCAGTTCCTCTGACCTCATGATTCTCATTTGCTCTGACATGCACTGAAAGCTGTAAGGTCTTATATAGACAGGTGTGTGGCTTTCCTAATCAAGTCCAGTCAGTATAATCAAACACAGCTGGACTCAAATGAAGGTGTAGAACCATCTCAAGGATGATCAGAAGAAATGGACAGCACCTGGGTTAAATATATGAGTGTCAAAGCAAAGGGTCTGAATACTTAGGACCATGTGATATTTCAGTGTTTCTTTTTTAATAAATCTGCTAAAATGTCAACAATTCTGTGTTTTTCTGTCAATATGGGGTGCTGTGTGTACATTAACGAGGAAAAAAAAATGAACTTAAATGATTTTAGTAAATGGCTGCAATATAACAAAGAGTGAAAAGTTTAAGGGGGTCTGAATACTTTCCGTACCCACTATATATATATATATATATATATATATATAAAAAAATAAACAATAAAATAATAATAAAAGCTAATTATAACACATTTAAATTACAGTTTTAAAGCACTCTTCATTTTCAAATGTTTTATGGATTGAAATAAAATTCTAAAATCATTTTTAAATGAAATAAAAATAGGAGAAACTTTGACAAATATACATTTGTGTATATAGAAAACAACAACATTATTGCACAGAAATTCAATCTCTTTGTTTTGTACTATATTAAGCAATCGTACATATTCTGACTTGGTGAAAAGAACATTTTATCTCAGTAGAACTTTCAATCTTGTGTCTGACGTTTAATTACATATAGCAAATTCTGGTAATCAGAGCATATAAAGAATGTGTAAATGATGGTCATAATTACGTGCATGGGACGTTGCAGTTACGTTACCAGTAAGTCATGAAGTTAGCAATATATTACTAATAGCTGTAACGATGACGCTGAGGCGGCGTTAGAATCCATTTGCGGAAGTTTATTGCAAACAACAGAGAACATACACGTGTAACCAGGCAGCGGGTCGGTAACCAGAAAGCAGTCCAATCTTTCAACAGTCCAGGGGTAATCCGTTAAACGTAGTGAGAAACCAGGCAATAATGTCAAACCGTAATAGCAGTCCACACAGGCAAACAATCCAATAGGGAAATCCAAGAAAACGGTAGTCAGAAAACAAAGCAGAATCATACACGTGTAAGCAAATCAGGATAATCAGAAAACGCTCGGTAAGGCAGGTAAACTGGCAATACTTCGCGACGTGTGAGCACATGGTGAGTCCTTAAATACTGCCAAACAGGAAGTAGCAGTAGAAGCAGCAGAGGGAGCGCGCAGTCAGTATTCGGGAGATGGCTCCCTCTGCTGGCTTGGCATTACAGTACCCCTCCCTCTAGGAGCGACTCCTGGAGCTCGGCGAGGACGTCCCCGTGGTCGTGGTGCTGGACGATCGGGTCTGGCTCGGTGGAACTCCTCCGTGAGGGACGGATCCAGAATGTCGTTGGCGGCTACCCATGACCTCTCCTCAGGTCCATAGCCCTCCCAGTCCACCAAATATTGGAGCTGACCCCCTCTGCGTCGAGAGTCCAGCAACTCCTTCACCTGATATGCAGGCGAGCCGTCCACATCCAAGGGTGGCAGCGGTTCTGGGGCCATCTGGCCGGGGTCAGCCTCCGGGTGGACCGGTTTGAGGAGCGACACATGGAAGGAGGGAGAGATGCTATAGTTAGGAGGAAGCTCAAGCTGGTATGTAACTTCATTAACTCTCTTAAGAATTTTAAATGGGCCTACATACCTTGGGCTGAGCTTCCTGCTGGGCAGCCGCAGCTTGATGTCCCTTGTAGAGAGCCAGACCCGCTGTCCAGGTTGGTAGGGAGGGTGTGGAAGGCGGCGTCTGTTAGCCTGGATCTCCTGATTCCTTACAGCCCACTGAAGACGCACATGAGCACTGTCCCACACCCTCTCACTACGCTTAATCCAATCATCGACAGCCGGTACCGAAGAGGGTTCACCTGACCACGGGAACATAGGGGGCTGAAACCCCAGGACACACTGAAAGGGGGTGAGGCCTGTAGAAGAGTGGGTGAGTGAGTTTTGGGCATATTCGGCCCAGGGAAGGAACTCTGACCATCTGTGCTGTTCTCTACTGCAGTATGAACGCAGGTATCGACCGATCTCCTGATTTAATCTCTCTACCTGCCCATTACTTTGTGGATGGTAACCTGAGGTGAGGCTGACATTGATGTCGAGTTGCTTGCAGAAGGCCTTCCAGACTTGTGAAGTGAACTGAGTTCCTCTGTCACTTACGATATCCTCAGGTAGACCATACACACGGAAGACATGGTTGAAGAGGGCTAGGGCTGTTTCCATGGCTGTGGGTAACCTTTTAGTGGAATGAGACGGCAGGATTTGGAGAAACGGTCAATGATTACCAGAATGGTTGTGAATCCTTGGGAGGGTGGCAGATCCGTGACGAAATCTATGGAAAGATGGGACCAGGGTCGTTGAGGAATGGGTAATGGTTGCAGTAGTCCTGAAGGTAGTTCCTTGGGGGTCTTAGACTGTGCACAGATCTGACAAGACTTGACGAAGGTAGAGGTGTCAGCGGTCATTGAAGGCCACCAGAATGAGTTTTTCACCAGATGTAGTGTGCGTGATATACCTGGGTGTCCTGCACTGAGAGATGTGTGGACCCATTAGAGAACTTGTTGACGCATGTCTTGAGGTACATAGTGCTTATTGGGTGGACATTGTGGCGGTGGAGGGTCCTGCTCGTGCCTTCGCTGAATCTCCTCCATGATGTCCCATGAGATGGGAGCCAGAATGACAGTGGGTGGAAGAATGGGTTCTGGTGGGAGAAGGTCCAAGTGAGGATCATGTTGCCGGGAGAGAGCGTCTGCCTTACTATTCTTGCTTCCAGGTCGATAAGTGACTGTAAAGTTGAAACGAGTGAAGAAGAGGGCCCAACGAGCCTGGCGTGGATTCAGCCTCTTAGCACCCTTGATATACTCAAGATTCTTGTGGTCGGTGATAACTTGAAACGGGTGTTTGGCGCCCTCAAGCCAGTGCCGCCACTCCTCAATAGCTGCTTTCATGGATAATAACTCCTTGTTACCCACGTCATAATTCCGTTCCGCACTGGTGAGTTTTCTGGAATAGAAGGCACAGGGGTGAAGTTTGCCTGGCTGACCGTGACGTTGAGACAGGATGGCTCCGATACCGCAGTCCGATGCATCCACCTCCACTACAAACGGCAATTCGGGATCGGGGTGTTTTAAGATAGGGGCGGAAGTGAAGCTTGCCTTGAGCGTTGAGAATGCTCGATCTGCGCCTTCGGTCCAACAGAGCTTCTTGGGTTTGTTCTTTAGCAGTGATGTTAATGGAGCAGCAATGGTACTATAGTTACGGATGAATCAGCGATAAAAGTTGGCAAAGCCCAGGAATCTTTGTAACTCCTTGATAGTTGACGGCTGAGGCCACTCCGTGACTGCCTGGATTTTGCTTGAATCCATCTTGACCCCCTGGTGGCTGACTTGATATCCGAGGAAGGATGTCTGGTGGACGTGAAACTCACACTTTTCTGCCTTGACATACAGTTGGTGGTCCAGCAGGCGAAATAGTACTGCACGTACATGGGTGATGTGTTCTGCTTCTGACTTGGAAAAGATCAAAATGTCGTCAATGTAGGCGATTACAAATTTGTTCAAGAAGTCCTTAAGTATCTCGTTTATAAAGGACTGGAAGACAGCTGGGGCGTTGGCTAACCCATACGGCATCACCTGGTATTCGTAGTGCCCCCTGGTGGTGAGAAATGCAGTCTTCCACTCGTCCCCCTCCTTGATCCTGATGAGGTTGTATGCGCTTCGTAAGTCAAGTTTGGTGTAAATGGTGGCCTCCCGTAGTTGTTCTAGAGCCGGGGGAACTAGAGGCAGAGGGTAACGGAACTTTACCGTGACGTTGTTAAGTCCTCGATAATCAATACATGGCCTTAACACACCATCCTTCTTGCTTACGAAGAAAAACCCTGCTGCTGCAGGGGATGTTGACACACGGATGAAACCTGATTCAAGTGCCTCCTCAATGTAATCCTCCATAGCTTGGTCCTCCATCCGTGACAACGGGTAAACTTTACTCTTGGGTGGCATGGCGTTGGGCAGTAATTCAATTGCACAGTCCCAGGGACGGTGTGGAGGAAGCTGTGTGGCTTTTGTCTTGCTGAACACCTCAGATAAATCTTGATAGTGACTTGGAATGGTGATCTTTACCTGGGTGTCGGGACTCTCGATGCTTGTGGTGAGACATGGTTGTGGTTGAGCGAGGAGACAGTTTTCCATGCAGAATCGTGACCAATGAGTCAGTTCCCCCTGGAACCAGGAGATGTCAGGATCATGGATGGAGAGCCAGGGGAATCCGAGGATGACTTTGTACTTGGGTGAATCGACCACATACAAGGTGATACTCTCTTGATGAAGTAAGCCAATCTGTAGTGTTACGGTTTTGGTTTGATGGTGGATGCCGTGGTCGATGAGGGTGTCATTGATGGCTTTGATTTGGATGGGTGGTATGCATGGTTGAGTGGGGATGTTATATTTCTTGACGATGGCTTGGTTAATAGGATTCAGTGCGGCCCCAGAGTCAATCATCGCTGTAAGATCAAGAGAGAGAGTATCAGTTCTTATGGTAACCGGCAATGTCAGAGATTTATACTGCAGCAACGAGAGATTTTTGATATTTACCCCTGATGAATTCTTGGACTTGAGTGAACATCCGTTGCTATGGTGGCCTGGTCCACCGCAGTAAAATCACAGATGGTTTAGACGACGTCTAACCCGTTCCTCTTCAGTCAATCGTGAGGCGTTGAGTTGCATGGGTTCGGACGGTGTTTGTTCCGTTGCTGGATCACCGATTGATGACATGTGCCGGTTGCTCTTGCTTGAGCGTTGCTTGGATGACTGCCTCATGAGATTGTCGATCTTGATAGTGAGGTTGATGAGTTCAGAAAATGATGAATTCTCTCGCCGGCAGGCAAGCTCGGTTTGCAGATCGATGTTTAAACTGTTGTAGAAGATAGCTTTAAGAGAAACATCATTCCATCCACTCTGGGCTGCCAGAGTACGAAACTCGATCGCATACTCCGCTGCTGTACGGTTACCCTGCTTAGCGTGAATGAGTTGCGTCGAAATATCCCTGCCCCCTGCAGGATATTCGAACACTTCTTGAATCTGTAGCAGAAAATACTCAACAGATTTCTTGAGTTGAGGGTCGGCGTCCCATACAGCTGAGGCCCAATCTAAAGCTCTTCCTGTGAGCAGAGTCATCAGAAACGCGCATCTCTTCTCCTCTGATTCAAAACGGTCTTGTTGGTATTCAAAATACAGCTTTACTTGACGAACAAAACCTTTGCATTGCTCAGCCGTACCGTCAAACTTGTTAGGGAGAGCGAAGCTTACCGTTGAAGGCATGGGAGGAGGCAGAGATCGTACGTAGTGCGTCAGGTGTTCGTTGACTGATTGTAGCTTCGCGAGTTGCTCCTGATAACTCTTTAATAATTCGCTTTGGTAAGCGAATGCTGCTTGCAAGTTGGAGACCTCCGCTGGATTCAAGGTAGGCGAAGTATTCTGTAACGATGACGCTGAGGCGGCGTTAGAATCCATTTGCGGAAGTTTATTGCAAACAACAGAGAACATACACGTGTAACCAGGCAGCGGGTCGGTAACCAGAAAGCAGTCCAATCTTTCAACAGTCCAGGGGTAATCCGTTAAACGTAGTGAGAAACCAGGCAATAATGTCAAACCGTAATAGCAGTCCACACAGGCAAACAATCCAATAGGGAAATCCAAGAAAACGGTAGTCAGAAAACAAAGCAGAATCATACACGTGTAAGCAAATCAGGATAATCAGAAAACGCTCGGTAAGGCAGGTAAACTGGCAATACTTCGCGACGTGTGAGCACATGGTGAGTCCTTAAATACTGCCAAACAGGAAGTAGCAGAGGGAGCGCGCAGTCAGTATTCGGGAGATGGCTCCCTCTGCTGGCTTGGCATTACAATAGCTAAGTATCTGGGAAGTCCTGGGTAAAATTACGACGTTAGGAGGACGTACTGACGACGTTGAGTTGGTAATTTCATGATAATGAAATTACAGGCATGCAACGTTGCAGTTACGTTGCCAGTAAGTCATGAAGTTACAAATATATTACCAATAGACTATCTGAGACGTCCTTGGTAATATTAGGACGTTAGGAGGATGTACTGACGACGCTGTGAGATGGTAATTTGATGGTAATAAAATTACAGGCATGCGACGTAGTTACGTTGCCAACTGGGGGATCAACCCGTTCTCATCAATGTGCGTATAAATAACACGGCTTTACACTTTCCAATTGCGTGTAATACATACGGCAAAGTCCAATTTCGCGTGCATATGATATGCCAATCCTTCCCATTAACTTCTGTAGAGAGCAGAGGCGTACGAATACCACGCAGCATCTTCTACGGTCGTGACGTCACCAGCGAGGCTCGGTTTGCCTAGTTCACCTGATGCGTGTACACCTTCAAACAGGTAAGTAAGGGCAATAATCTTTTCTTTTGTAATGAGATCATTATTTTAATTATTTTGGTGCTTCTGCATCTCCTTACATGGGCTCATGTGTTAAAATGGAAGCGTATGTGTTCAAATTAGTTAGTAGAACAGTCGGCTGCTTTGTTAGCACAGCTGCTAACATTAGCCTACCATTTACATTAGCCTAAGCTAACTTCTAACTGTTGCAGTTTTGAAATAGATAAATAAATAAAACCGTTTTAATCATATTCACGTGGCTGATGACAGCTTTACAAATCAACCAACCCAGTATGCGTGATAAGCGCGATCATGTAAAAGTCCGCACATTTACCATATTTCTACCATAGTAACTGTTGCCTGACCATATTATGTGTAGCCAATGCACAGCAACCACAACACTTACCATGGTTTTACCTCAGTAACCATAGTTTTACTGTGGTATTTGTAGTGAAAGCACAACAACCACAACGTTTACCATGGTTTTACCACTGTAAGCATAGTTTTACTGTGGTATTTGTTTTTAAAGCACAATAACCACAACGCTTACCAAAGTTTTACCTCAGTATCCATAGTTTTACTGTGGTATTTGTAGTGAAAGCACAACAACCACAACGTTTACCATGGTTTTACCACTGTAAGCATAGTTTTACTGTGGTATTTGTTTTTAAAGCACAATAACCACAACGCTTACCAAAGTTTTACCTCAGTATCCATAGTTTTACTGTGGTATTTGTAGTGAAAGCACAACAACCACAACGTTTACCATGGTTTTACCACTGTAAGCATAGTTTTACTGTGGTATTTGTTTTTAAAGCACAATAACCACAACACTTACCATGGTTTTACCACTGTAACTGTAGTTTTACTGTGGTGTTTGTAGTTATAGCACAACAACCACAACGTTTACCATGGTTTTACCACTGTAAGCATAGTTTTACTGTGGTATTTGTAGTTAAAGCACAATAACCACAACACTTACCATGGTTTTACCACTGTAAGCGTAGTTTTAACTGTGGTGTTTGTAGTTATAGCACAACAACCACAACGTTTACCATGGTTTTACCACTGTAAGCATAGTTTTACTGTGGAATTTGTTTTTAAAGCACAATAACCACAACACTTACAATGGTTTTACCACTGTAACTGTAGTTTTACTGTGGTGTTTGTAGTTATAGCACAACAACCACAACGTTTACCATGGTTTTACCACTGTAAGCATAGTTTTACTGTGGTATTTGTAGTTAAAGCACAATAACCACAACACTTACCATGGTTTTACCACTGTAACTGTAGTTTTACTGTGGTGTTTGTAGTTATAGCACAGCAACCACAACGTTTACCATGGTTTTACCACTGTAAGCATAGTTTTACTGTGGTATTTGTAGTTAAAGCACAATAACCACAACACTTACCATGGTTTTACCACTGTAACTGTAGTTTTACTGTGGTGTTTGTAGTTATAGCACAACAACCACAACGTTTACCATGGTTTTACCACTGTAAGCATAGTTTTACTGTGGTATTTGTAGTTAAAGCACAATAACCACAACACTTACCATGGTTTTACCACTGTAACTGTAGTTTTACTGTGGTGTTTGTAGTTATAGCACAACAACCACAACGTTTACCATGGTTTTACCACTGTAAGCATAGTTTTACTGTGGTATTTGTAGTTAAAGCACAATAACCACAACACTTACCATGGTTTTACCACTGTAACTGTAGTTTTACTGTGGTGTTTGTAGTTATAGCACAACAACCACAACGTTTACCATGGTTTTACCACTGTAAGCATAGTTTTACTGTGGTATTTGTAGTTAAAGCACAATAACCACAACACTTACCATGGTTTTACCACTGTAACTGTAGTTTTACTGTGGTGTTTGTAGTTATAGCACAACAACCACAACGTTTACCATGGTTTTACCACTGTAAGCATAGTTTTACTGTGGTATTTGTAGTTAAAGCACAATAACCACAACACTTACCATGGTTTTACCACTGTAAGCGTAGTTTTAACTGTGATTTTTTTTTTTTTTTTTTTTTTTTTAATACTATTTACTATTTACTATTTTACAGCACAGTAACTAAAATGCTTGCCACACCTTTACTTTTTTTTTTTTCCATCATGATATTTTTATAATCTCATAATTTTGACCAATTCTGTCAGAAAGCTGCTAGAATTAACAGGGACCTTGAACTTGAAGCTCCCAGTGTTGATCTTGAAGAAGCTACACCAACAGACGATAACATTCTGTTTACTGTTATACATGCTGCACTTACAGTATGTTGTTATCTGCCATTGTCGTTGTCAATGTTTTTGTTGTTCATCATGTGATCAGTTCTCTTTCTGCCTGTCTTGCAGTTATTCTTCATCAGCTCTCCACAATATCAGCCCTTCCAAAAGCTTCCACATAAATTCTCTCGTGTGGCACATCTGCTCTCAGTGCTTTACTGCCGTCTTCCAGTTTTTGCATGTTTACTTAATATCTTTTAATTTCTCCTCTACAGTCAACACTCACTCTCATCACTAACTTGTCATGTGACAAATCAAATCTTCAGTTAATTTGGCCAAATCAGATCACTTCAGGCTGTTCACACCAAGAGCAAGAACTATAATGATAACTATTTTAACCATTTATTTTTCATACTAACATACAATAACATTCTGTTTATTATAAGCGTGTGCTGCAGCTATGTTGTCTGCATTTACATGCTCAGGCTATTTACAGTCTGGTAAATTTTCATTGGCTGTCAACGTTTTTATTTTTCATCATCTGGAAAAATTTGTTCTGAAAGAGATTCCAGCCATATTATTTCTCTGTGTCATTTCATGTTCAATAGCTGCAGTGTGGACTCATCCTTGGTGTGAAGAGGCCTTTAAACTGCTTACAACAAAATCGTCAGCAGGTAATCATATTTAAAGAAATCATATTAGCTTGCTATTAAAGAATATTTTTTTTTCTAATGCTGCTTTCCTCTCATTCTGTTGAACTTACAAAATTCTGTCTATTTCTCTTCATCTAATTCTTTTACTCCTTCACTCACTTACACATTCTTTTGTGCTCTGTTGTAAGGTAGAAACGTGTACAGATGAACTCAGGATCCTGCTGGAGTTGCCAGGGAACTTGAGCTTGAAGTATATAATTACAACTGCTTATTTTATGTTTAAACAACAATAATTGTTTTACAGCTGGAGACCAAAAACGCAAAGAAAATCAGTCACAGCAAGCCAGTCAAACCAGTCCTGATGAATGAGGAATGAACATGGTCTTCTTGTGCCCAAACAGAAAAGACAGATTTCCACTGGTATGTATGTGTTCAAGCAATGTAGTTATATGTGGTACAGCATTTGATGTTGATCTCTCAAAAGACAACCGTTATCATTTTTCACATACACATCTTTTTTTATAGCTCCTAGAATTAGCAAATCAACTGTGCCATCGTCTCTGGAATTTGGGCAGGAAATGACCGAATTTGGTGAGTACTGACACCTGCACCTGTAATCACCAACACTATTTCTTTGTTGACTTATTGTTTTGTCTGTTTGTTTGAAGGAGGATGAAGCCAGTTGATGAAGAGATCAATTCAATGGCCTTCAGGTGCAGCAATGCAGCCTGAACCCATCAGGTATCTGCTGTGAAGACTGCATTGGCGGACAGCTCTACTGTGACAGCTCAGATGTTACGGCGCATAAAAGTAAACTTCACAACTGATCAACAAGAGTTGTGGAGGGATTCTTTTGGCCCATACCTCCAACAGGAATCAATGGTAAGTCCAATGCAACAACTATAATACAAATTCTATATACTGTTTATTGATTTACAACATTTAATACATGTTTTGTCCCTCCAGGACATCTACATCAGGTGGTGTGTGAGGAAAGCACAGAGGACCATCAGAGACTCCAGCCAACTGCATGGATCGCTCTCATTGCTACCATCAGGCAGAAGTTATTGCAGAACCTACACCAGCAGACTGCGAGACAAGTTCTTTCCACAGGCAATCAGACTGAACTGAACTCATACCAGTAACACCACACACAGCACATCAACCTCATATGCACTGCCCGCTAACAGTTACACTGTCTGGACTCTGACTCACTATTATTCTGACATTCTGTTTGCACTAATTCATACCGTACTGCACTGTCATTATTGTTTATCATTGTTTTCATTTTGTGCTCACTGTATAGCGTAATATTTACCATATATTGTTCTCTACATGTATTGAGTCCCTTATATATACAGTGTATATATACATACACATGTATGTGTGTGTGTTGCATATATTTAATATTTTTCATCCATACTGTAATGCTGCAGTTTGCACAAAAGAATTTCACCTGTACATGTGATCATGGTATTGTGACAATAAAGTGATTTGATTTGAATTGGTCATTTCTTCTGTTCATTACTTGTACTGTAGTGTGCTGGATAACAACTGCACATTATTTATGACATAGAAGAAGTTTATGGATAAACAAAGAAGAAGGAAACCAGGAGAGATCAGATGATGAGCAGGAAACTGAATGTGATTTCATGATGCTCAAGAAATTTGACCATGCATGCAACTGGGTGGCTTTATCTGATTAAAATATGGTTTTAACATAACCCATTTTTATTTCTCTTGAATTTGTCTTTATAATCTACTTTAGCTGTCTATATGATGTATTCTCCAGTAAAGTATTGCACATGATGTTGGATAATAAAGTATGGCGAATAGTCTGTATTAGGGACAGTGTTTGGTAAAAACCATTTAATTTTGTAAACAATACACCTAACTACCATGAGTGTTTTAATTAAGGCATGAACATTTGGTCATATTAATGACATTCAGTTACCTGAAGGGAAGGCTGAAAGATGAATTAGAAGAGACTACATGGACCATATTGCTACAGACACCTAATGTACAACTGAGGGTGATGGACCAGGGAAAGATCAATACTCAGTACATAGATATGAATCTTATACTGTATTATAAGCAAGATGAGCATGCACATTACTGATGTTTCACATCAGAGAAAGAAAAAATAAGGAATATTTGACATAGAGGCACAAATTAGGTGCAGGTTTCTTTGCATTGCATGAATTGTATGGCTTTTGCACCATAAACCACACACTGTCTGTGCCTTGTCTTACTGAATGACACATTGAAATTGTGTGATAGTACAATGAAGGATCACAATATGTATTGTTTTTTTTACATTTGTGTCTTCATTTAGTGTCATCGCTGCATTCTTGCTCCTGATCTAATGAAATCAATGTAGCCCATTTCAAATGGGAACTGTCTAATTCTTATTCTAAGATAACCATGACTTGCAACTTACATATTGGCAAGCTGCTGAAAAGACAATCTCAAAAATGTGACTCAGCACAGTGTGATGTCGATGAGGAGAAGAGATTTGTGTACATGTTACTGCCCTTCCATCTCTAGGGGCCCAGTAGAGTCCCCTGTAAGAGCAAAAGAAAAAATAACATTTCAAATGGCTGTAAATCAGTGTCTGATTATAATGACAAAGAGAAACCTGGCAGGACAACTACTTATGCTATGTTAATTACATAATGTTTTAAAACGTATATGGAAAGGTGGTATAAAGGTGTTTTAAAAAGTGGTCTAAGTAAAATACCAAATTTCAGCCTGCCTCTTGAATATGCCAGAGATGTTTGCACAATGAACATGTTTAGATAACCTTTGTTCAAAAAAATATTGTATTTTCCCTCATTTTATAATTAAACATTCTAAACTACATTACCCATAAGCCTCTGCCATTCTATCGATGGAACACAAAAAAAGATGGTGCTGTTATTTGTAGTTTAATGAAGATATGCTTAGGGTTAGGGTTACAATCTCTGTAAAGTGGCAATTACTCACCACATAGCAACACTGTATTGTTAACTGAGGGTATTACAGACGTAATAATAACTGCAAAACAGACTTTGCAACATCAAGCGTTTTTTAATTTGGTTTAAAAGATAGTCCAGTCACAGCGAGTTCTACATGTGCCATTGGAACTTAAAAGCCAAAGGCAACCCAGCTGAGCAGAGGCGTCACACTTACTTGTCCATATATGGTCATTTATGACAGGATCTTCCGGGTTCTTGTGGGGAATGGACAGATAATCAGTTGAACGATTTATTTGTCGCCACTCCATATAAAACTGTGGAGTTACCCTGATGCAGCAATAGATTTGTTGATTACAGTATATATATAATTTTTTTTTTTTTTTTGGTATACATTGTGTACACCAATATTAATGTACAATACCTAAAGTAAAACGTTTGCATATCCTGTGTGAAAAATAAATCAAAATGAAAAAAAACAAAAAAAAAGTTAATAAATAATAATAATAATAATAATAATAATTAGTTAAACAAGCAGTATTTTTCTACTATTCAATTTAGCTTCTGTAACATTTACAGTGTAATTATAGTGTATTAAATAAACAATTAATCAGTTCTATGTTTCCTGGAAAAGGACCCTATAAACTTGTCATTCTTAGATCTGTCAGTTTAACTATAATAATAATAATAATAATAATAAATCATGAAATCACACATTTTGTAGTAATTTCCCAATGTTTATTGATATGTCAAACTTTTCTTTCTTTTCAACTTTTCTTTTCAAAAGTCATTCTTTCTACAGTTTGTGTCATTATGAAAAAAATGAAATACAAAAACAAAACAAAAAAACGGTTGATTATAAAAATGTACAATACTCAAAAATAAAAAGAATTTGTTTAAAGAACATGTTACAAGATGCCGAATAATATTCAAGGCTCCAGTTGAAAATATATTTTCTTCCCTTTAACAAACAATTAGGCAAAAATGATTAAGAACAATACCTCAATATTTTACAATTATTACCTTATATGATATATTTCCTGTTTCCTGTCATCATTGTTTGCCTCTATTGTGGCTAAATGCAAGACAAATTAATTATTAATAATTATAATTTTATAGTTAGTTGTTAGTGGTAGTTATAAATCACTATATATTGACAGGAGTGCCCACAGTAGAGATGGGAGTGAGTGTTGACTGTAGAGGAGAAATTAAAAAATAATAAGTAGACATGCAAAAACTGGAAGACAGCAGTAAAGCACTGAGAGCAGATGTGCCACACGAGAAAAAACGATGTGGAAGCTGTTGGAAGGGCTGAAATTGTGGAGAGCTGATGAAGAAGGACTTAGTAGTCTGTGAGAAATCCTGCAAGACAGGAAGAAAGAGAATTGATCACATGATAAACAAAAAAAACATTGACAAAAACAGATGGCAGACAACAACATACAGTAACTGCAGCACAAATAACAGTAAACCGAACGTTATCGTCTGTTGGTGTAGATGCCAAAATAGTTATTATCATAGTTCTTGTTCATGGTGTGAACAGCTTTACGTTTAAGATATCATGTACTGTTAGAACGGGAAGAGACAGTGGCAATTTGTAAAGGTTAATAAAGAAAGAACACAATGGACTTAATATAAACTTTATGATACAAACACTCTGACTACTTACAATTGGGCAAAATTAGCATGAGAGTTTAGGCAGTAGCCAATGACAAAAGTACGAGTGAAAGTCGTAGAATTTTGCGCAAGTACACTTGTTCAATATTATATAAATTTGCTGATTTGCTGTTAATTGTATGACTGAGTTCGACATGACACTTTGTTGGTTGTTCTTTCTGATGGGGCCGTGGAGCAAGCTGTGCAAAATGTAACTGCACTACAGTTCAGTCAAGATGCATTGATATACCTTTGGAAATCTTTGCCTTTGGTCTTTTCCGTAAATGCACGTAAATGGCCCAGTTCAGATCCCATGACAGGCCTTCTTTGGTCTTCCATTTCAGCTGAAACAAAGAGAAATATATACATGTTGAGACAATGTGCTAAAAATAATCTGGAACCAAAATATTTAAGAGGAATGACTATAAGGAAAGGTATTATTAACAGATAAAATAAGGATGTGTGCATTAAAGCAAATCAGTTATAGCTAAATGTCTTCAACATTACTGTGAAAGGTTGAATCATCAAGTAAAGGTTTGGCAAGGATTTTAGTTACTGTGCTTTACAAATAGTATACCGTAAAAATCACAGTTACTGGTAAAACTACGTTTACAGTGGTAAAACCATGGAAAGTGTTGTGGTTATTGTGCTTTAACTACAAATACCACAGTAAAACTATGCTTACAGTGTTAAAACCATGGTTAACATTGTGGTTACTGTGCTTTGACTACAAATACCACAGTAAAACTATGGATCCTGAGGTAAAACCATGGTAAGCGTTGTGGTTATTGTGCTTTAAATACAAATACCACAGTAAAACTATGCTTACAGTGGCAAAACTATGGTAAGTGTTGTGGTTACTGTGCTTTAAAAACAAATACCACAGTAAAACTATGCTTACAGTGGTAAAACCATGGTAAGTGTTGTGGTTACTGTGCTTTAACTACAAATACCACAGTAAAACTATGGATACTGAGGTAAAACTATGGTAAGAGTTGTGGTTATTGTGCTTTAAAAACAAATAGCACAGTAAAACGTCTCGGTTACGTATGGTAACCCTCGTTCCCTGATGGAGGGAACGGAGACGTTGTGTCAAGTAGTGTACGACACTAGGGGTCGCTCTTGGGAGCCCAAACACCTCTGACAGTTTTGAAACAGGCCAATGAAAATTGGGTGTGCAGAATTTGCATAGCTGGCCACGCCCCGGACATCCGGGTATAAATAG
Organism: Cirrhinus mrigala; assembly: GCA_036247105.1. Classification (NCBI taxonomy): domain Eukaryota; kingdom Metazoa; phylum Chordata; class Actinopteri; order Cypriniformes; family Cyprinidae; genus Cirrhinus; species Cirrhinus mrigala. The sequence goes on from CM070026.1 coordinate 231,262, forward strand.
GGCAGCATGCGCATCTGCCCACTCGTTCTGATCTGAGGAGCCGAGCGTCTCAACTCACTCAGAGGCGGACCAGAGTTGTGGCACGGACGACACAACGTCTCCGTTCCCTCCATCAGGGAACGAGGGTTACCATACGTAACCGAGACGTTCCCTATCTGTCGTACACTCCAAGTTGTGTCAAGTAGTGTACGACACTAGGGGTCCCTATATAAAACCACCACAAGTCTGGCCGCATCACGAGTGGTCAGTGCAGATAGTAACAAGTCAACATGTTAGCATAAGTGCAGCTCATCTCTCGCAACCATCCAACGTCCAAGGACTGACCTGTTACAGCAGTGTCCTGCAGCCGGGCCTTTCCTCAGTGGAGCGGCTGAGTATCTTGAGAACGTTGGGAAAGTGCCTGTTTCCCGTAGGAAAAAAGGGCACTACGGAGATCACAACCTGCCCAGAGGGGGGGTACAAGTGAAAATATTAGGCACAAATCCAACCAAGAGTTAGAAAAGTAACCATACCTTGCATTGAGATTTCGCAGCAAGTTCCTCCGCCAAACTCTGCTAAGTCAGGAGTGCCGTTGATGGAAATGGTGTCCAAGGTTCACGTCAGGAAACCTACTGAAACTCAGAAGCGTAATCGCCATTAGGGGAAGCGTTTTTTTGGCAAGCTCTACACCGTCCAGTGTGCTGAGTCAACAGCTTGCATTCAAGACTCTAGCTGACACTGGTTCCATGCGCAAATTATAAAATCTGGCAAAAGTGTTAGGTGTAGCCCAACCTGCAGCTCTACAGATGTCTGCTAATGAGGCCCCATTTGCAAGAGCTGCCGAGGCAGCGACACCCCTGGTTCAGTGAGCTCTCACTCCCAGTGGGCAGGGTAAACCTCTGGCCTGGTAAGCCATATGGATTGCATCCACTAGCCAGTGGGAAATCCTTTGCTTGGAGACAGCTTTCCTCTTCTGCTGTCCTCCATAGCAGGCAAAGAGCTGTTCTGAACGTCTGAAGTGCTGAGTTCGTTCTATGTAAATGCGCAGGGCACGGACTGGGCATAACAAGGTCAGGTTGGGGTCATCTTCCTGAGAAGAAATAGCTTGCAAGGTCACCACCTGATCTCTGAAGGGAGTGGTGGGGACCTTGGGCACATATCCAGGCCGGGGTCTCAAGACAACGTGAGAATTTGCCGGTCCGAATTCTAGGCACGAACTGTCAACGGAGAGGGCTTGGAGGTCTCCCACTCTTTTGACCGAAGTGAGCGCAGTCAGGAGAGCCGTCTTTAATGAGAGGGCATCAAGTTTAACCGACTGAAGGGGCTCAAATGGATCTTGCTGTGGGCCCTGGAGTACCACAGCAAGATCCCAAGAGGGGATAAGGTTTGGCCGAGGAGGGTTCAGTATCCGGGCTCCTCTAAGAAACCTGATTATCAAATCGTGTTTCCCCTCCGATCTGTCACCCACCAAGTCATGATTAGCTGATATAGCTGCCACATGAACCTTGAGTGTTGAGGCAGATAGGTGCCTGTCCAGGCCCTCTTGGAAGAAGGATAACACTGACTCAATGCCACACCTCTGTGGGTCCTTCCCTCGGGAAGAACACCAGTTCACAAAAATGCGCCACTTCAGGTCATACAGCCGCCTGGTAGAGGGAGCTCGTGCCTGTAAGAGGGTGTTTACCACTGATGGTGGAAGGTCTCTGAAATCCTCCTGGTCGCGTCCAGGGACCATAGGTGGAGGTTCCAGAGATCTGGGCGTGGGTGCCAGATTGTGCCCTTCCCCTGAGAGAGGGGGTCCTTCCTCAGAGGAATGCGCCAGGGAGGAGCTGATGCCAGGAGCACCAGGTCTGGGAACCAGGTTCTGTTGGACCAGAAGGGGGCTACCAAGAAAATCTGTTCCTTGTCTTCCCTGACCTTGCACAGAGTTTGTGCAATGAGGCTCACTGGGGGAAACGCATACTTGAGCCGGTCCCTCTGCCAACTGTGTGCCAGTGCGTCTATTGCACACGGCACCCCAGCCTGTCTTGGAAGCATCTGTGGTGACAACGATGCGTCTGGACACTTGTTCCAAGGGTACCCCTGACCGCAGAAACGCCATGTCTGTCCAAGGGCTGAGTGTTTTGCGACACGAAGGTGTGATGTTCACACGAAACGTCCCCCGGTGCCATGCCCATCTTGGGACTCGGGTATGAAGCCAGTGTTGTAGCGGTCTCATGTGCATCAAACCCAGCGGCGTGACCGCGGCTGAGGATGCCATGTGCCCCAGGAGCCTCTGAACCTGTTTCAGGGGGACCGTAGAACCGCATCTGAGTGTTGCCACACACCGCAGCACTGACTGTGCACGCTCTGGGGAGAGACGTGCATTCATACTGACCGAGTTCAGTTCTATACCGAGAAAAGAGATCCTCTGTACCGGGGAGAGTTTGCTCTTTTCCCAGTTGACCCGAAGTCCCAACTGAGCCAGGTGGTTGAGAACCACGTCCCTGTGAGCACAAACCAAATCCCACAAGTGAGCTAGGATTAGCCAGTCGTCGAGATAGTTGAGAATGCAGATGCCCACTTCCCTGAGAGGGGCAAGGGCAGCCTCTGCGACCTTCGTAAAGACGCGGGTCGACAGGGAGAGGCCGAAGGGAAGAACTTTGTACTGATAAGCCCGTCCCTCGAAGGCAAACCGTAGGAACGGCCTGTGCCTTGGAAGGATCGAGACATGAAAGTACGTGTCCTTCAGGTCTATTGCCACAAACCAATCTTGAGGCCTGACGCACGTGATAATGCGTTTGAGGGTTAACATTTTGAATGGGGGCTTGAGCAGGGCCCGATTCAAAGCCCTCAGGTCTAAGATTGGTCTGAGCCCACCACCTTTCTTGGGTACAATGAAGTAGGGGCTGTAAAACCCTTTCTTCATTTCGGCTGAGGGGACAGTTTCTATCGCATCCTTCACCAAAAGAACTGCGATTTCCGCACGCAGAACCGCGGACGCCGTGCAAACTGGATGGCATAGCCGAGTCGGATGGTCCTGAGGATCCAGCGGGAAGGATTGGGGAGATTCAGCCAATCCGAAAACTTCTCCGCTAGGGGTCTCAAAGGAACTACACCCGACGTACCAAGGATGGGAGCCTGATGGCTGGGAAAAAGACGTGTGGCTGGAGGTAAGAAGCCCCGAACACCACTGGCCGTTTCGTCCAGTGAAATCAGGCTGTGAAAGCTGCTCAGAGGATTCTGCTGAGAAGGGGAATCGATTGAATGAGCTTGCTGTGCTGGAACATGGGGGAACACAGGGTTTGTGTGACCGCATGTTCTGAGTGAAGGGTACAGCATCCGACCGTCGAGTGGAGGGTCGGAAGTGCTGCACATAATGCCCAGAGAAGGAGGAAATTGCTCTTTTATTGACCATGTGGTGGCTGTCTGCCAGGTGGCAGACAGCTGAGTTGGAGCCGAATCCAGCGCTCGTCCCCTCGTCGAGTGTGGACCCGGACAGGTCAAACGATCCCTCCTCCCTGGGCTGCTCGTTTCAGGAATGCTTCGAAGCCTGACAAGGGTTCTTAGTAGCCTGAGAACGAGCTGGCTGTGCCACCTTTCTACGAGTGCTGGACCGTTGGGTGGGCCTGGCTGCAGGACCGGCAGGTTGCGGGGCTGCTCTCGTAGGGGGTCTTCCTCGGCGGGGAGCAGGCGGAGCTTGCTGCCTCGGCGGAGCTGGGCTGGTGCTCGCTGCACGCCGGGGCAGGATGTGTTTGATGGCCTCCATCTGCTGCTTAACCGTGGAGAACTGCTGAGCAAACTCTTCCACGGTCTCACCAAAGAGACCAGCCTGGGAAATGGGAGCATCGAGAAAGCGGACCTTCTCGGCATCTCGCATCTCAGCCAGGTTTAGCCATAGGTGGCGCTCCTGGACCACCATAGTGGACATCGCCCTCCCCAGAGCCTGCGCCGTGACCTTCGTAGCCCGTAGAGCATAGTCGGTCGCCGAACGCAGCTCGTGCAGCAACTCTGGGTCAGGAACACCCTCGTGCAGGTCTTTGAGAACCTTGGCCTGGTAGACCTGCAGAATAGCCATGGCGTGCAAGGTGGACGCAGCTTGCCCAGAGGCCGCGTAAGCCTTCGCTACAAGCGTAGACGAAAACTTACAGGCCCTGGACGGGAGTCTCGGGCAGCCCCTCCAGGAGGCGGCGTTTTGCGGGCACAAGTGCATCGCAATCTCTCTCTCCACCTGGGGAACCTCTGTGTACCCCCTCGCCGGACCGCCATCGAGGGTGGTGAGGGATGGGGAGTTGGCGCACCGAGAACGGGCCGACAGAGGGGCCTTCCACGATTTCATCAACCAACTCCTCATGCACTTCCGGGAAAAACGGGACCGGGGCGGAGCGTGGCCTGGAGTCACGTCCCCTGCCCAGGAACCAGTCATCCAGCCTAGAAGGCTCGGGGCTGGGTGGGGGAACCCACACAACCCCAATCTCCCTAGCTGCCCGTTGTAGTGCGGCGGCCATTTCAGCATCAGCCACAGACTGAGATTCAGCCGCCGGAGCGTCGGATTCAGCCGTGACGTCAGCCTCTGACGGCTCTCCCTCCGATGCTACGGACTCCGCCTTTTCCTCAGCAGGAGCCCCGAACAAAAGATCCAGCCCATACTGAGACGAGCTTTCAAAATCGTCCGGAGACTCCATCGGTGAACACACAGGTTGAGCGGTTTGCGAGGGCGTGCCTGGCAAAACTTCGCCCAGTTCCTGTCGCTCTTCCTCAACGCACATCGCAGCGGCCTCGTACCCGGAAGTAGGAGGACCGGAGCGGGAAGCAGTTGAAGTGACTCTCGAGCGAAGCGTGCTCAAGGGTAAGTCCTCACAGATTTGACAACCACCCTCAGCGAACGCTGCATCAGCATGCTCACGCCCCAAGCACTGAACACAGCGATCGTTAGGGGAAAGGAAGAATCCCCAACCAGTAGGACACGGACGGAAAGGCATAATGAAACACACAATCTGTACTGTGCTGCTCTTTTAGAGAAAATTTGCTCTTATAGAGGAGAATATTCTCTTGAAGATCGCCGTTGACGCACCCAGGGGACTCATACACACAAGCTGTGCTAGAGAGGGAGAGACCGCTGTCTGTGCCATAGATCCAACGACGAGAGAGGTGAATGTTGCCGCTTCTCACGCAGAGACGTTGCATTCGGCTCCGAAAAACAGAATGAGTGAGCAGATGCGCATGCTGCAAAACCATGGTAAACATTGTGGTTGTTGTGCTTTCACTACAAATACCACAGTAAAACTATGGTTACTGAGGTAAAACCATGGTAAGTGTTGTGGTTGCTGTGCATTGGCTACACATAATATGGTCAGGCAACAGTTACTATGGTAAAAATATGGTAAATGTGCGGACTTTTACATGATCGCGCTTATCACGCGATACTGGGTTGGTTGATTTGTAAAGCTGTCATTAGCCACGTGAATATGATTAAAATGGTTTTATTTATTTATCTATTTCAAAACTGCAACAGTTAGAAGTTAGCTTAGGCTAATGTAAATGGTAGGCTAATGTTAGCAGCTGTGCTAACAAAGCAGCCGACTGTTCTACTAACTAATTTGAACACATACGCTTCCATTTTAACACATGAGCCCATGTAAGGAGATGCAGAAGCACCAAAATAATAAAAATAATGATCTCATTACAAAAGAAAAGATTATTGCCCTTACTTACCTGTTTGAAGGTGTACACGCATCAGGTGAACTGGGCAAACCGAGCCTCGCTGGTGACGTCACGACCGTAGAAGATGCTGCGTGGTATTCGTACGCATCTGCTCTCCACAGAAGTTAATGGGAAGGATTGGCATATCATATGCACGCGAAATTGGACTTTGGCGTACACGCAATTGGAAAGTGTAAAGCCGTGTTATTTATAGGCAAATTGATGAGAACGGGGGGATTCAAATGATTTGCGATAAGCGCTTTAAAGTCCCGTTTGAATCAAATGATTCGCAATACGCACTTTAAAGTCCCGTTTGAATCAAATGATTCACGATACACGCTTTAAAGTTCCGTTTTGAATCAAATGATTCTCGATATTTAAAGTCCCATTCTGAATCAACTGATTCGCGATCCGATTGAAGCACTTCGAAACAGTAAATCATTTTGCTACGCGTGGTTTCCTGATTCGGAGTTTCAAAAAGCTCCCATGATACTGTGTTGTTTGCTCGCTTTATCTATACAATTTATTCGTTGTTTGAAATGAAATCATTACAATTAATAGGCTTAACTTACAATGTTTTTATTAAATTGTGATCATGTTAGACAGTTTCAGTCGTATTAAAAACATTTCATGACGTGTCACTTATTACCTGGTACTTGCCTAAAAAGACGGGTATATAATGTGCGTTGTTAACAGATTACACTAACAGTTTTGTCAACCTCCGCCTATGGAGTTAGAAAAAAGTTTTCAAAAGCATCCCCCCTCTGCTTTTTTCCACAAATCGCACCATATATATATATACACTATATTGCCAAAAGTATTCGCTCACCCATCCAAATAATCGGAATCAGGTGTTCCAATCACTTCCATGGCCACAGGTGTATAAAATCAAGCACCTAGGCATGCAGACTGTTTTTACAAACATTCGTGAAAGAATGGGTCGCTCTCAGGAGCTCAGTGAATTCCAGCGTGGACCTGTGATAGGATGCCACCTGTGCAAGTCCAGTCGTGAAATTTACTCGCTCCTAAATATTCCACAGTCAACTGTCAGCTGTATTATAAGAACGTGGAAGCGTTTGGGAACGACAGCAACTCAGCCACGAAGCGGTAGGCCACGTAAACTGACGGAGCGGGGTCAGCGGATGCCGAGGCGCATAGTGCGAAGAGGTCGCCAACTTTCTGCAGAGTCAATCGCTACAGACCTCCAAACTTCGTGTGGCCTTCAGATTAGCTCAAGAACAGTGCGCAGAGAGCTTCATGGAATGGGTTACCATGGCCGAGCAGCTGCATCCAAGCCATACATCATCAAGTGCAATGCTAAGCATCAGATGCAGTGGTGTAAAGCACGCCGCCACTGGACTCTAGAGCAGCGGAGACGCGTTCTCTGGAGTGACGAATCGCACTTCTCCATGGACGAGTCTGGGTTTGGTGGTTGCCAGGAGAACAGTACTTGTCTGACTGCATTGTGCCAAGTGTAAAGTTTGGTGGAGGGGGGATTATTGTGTGGGGTTGTTTTTCAGGAGCTCCTTAGTTCCAGTGAAAGGAACTCTGAATGCTTCAGCATACCAAGACATTTTAGATAATTCCATGCTCCCAACTTTGTGGGAACAGTTTGGAGCTGGCCTCTTCCTCTTCCAACATGACTGTGCACTAATGCACAAAGCAAGGTCCATAAGGACATGGATGACAGAGTCTGGTGTGGATGAACTTGACTGACCTCAACCCGATAGAACACCTTTGGGATGAATTAGAGCGGAGACTGAGAGCCAGGCCTTCTCGTCCAACATCAGTGTGTGTGACCTCACAAATGTGCTTCTGGAAGAATGGTCAAAAATTCCCATAAACACACTCCTAAACCTTGTGGACAGCCTTCCCAGAAGAGTTGAAGCTGTTATAGCTGCAAAGGGTGGACCGACGTCATATTGAACCCTATAGATTAGGAATGGGATGTCACTTAAGTTCATATGTGAGTCAAGGCAGGTGAGTGAATACTTTTGGCAATATAGTGTGTATATATATATATATGTGTGTGTGTGTGTGTGTGTGTGTGTGTGTGTTTGGGTTTTTCTATCCCAGCGGGGACTGCAGCTTGAATGAGCACTGGCTCATGGGGTCTCCGTGGGAACCTAAATTAGGTCCCCATGGGGAAACAAGCTTATATGTTATACAGAATGATGTTTTATTTATTTATTTATTTTATTCATATATTTGTTAAACCAAAAAAAAATGCATAAAGGTTTTTTTTTTTCTTTTTTTATGTTTAGGGGTATGGTTAAGGTAAGGGGACAGAATATACAGCCATGAAGAACAACAGGAATATGAGTATATTCCAAATTTAAGAAATCCAGCCTAATCCAGGCCACAGACTTTCAGAGTTTAGATACATCCCTGCTCCAACTCACTGTAGTTTTCAAATAATATTCTGATTCATTGCTGAATCAGGTGTAATTTGAAAGTTTTCTTTGTTTCTGTGCTGCATCCTCAGAGCAAGTGCGTGCTAAACCCTTTTAGTCCCTCCACCCACCCAATCTCATGCCAAATAGAATACCTTCACAGGCCTTATAAATGACACGTGCGCTCACATTTGTTCCCCTTTTATTTGTTAAACCATTAGAGGACTGTGATCTCTACTTCTTATCCGATATTTTGTGTGTGTAATTACCAATGCAAGTGCCTTATGTTCTATAAATGCACTTCTCATTTTTATGTATGCTCATGTTAGATGCATTTTATATTTGAAGATCGAGCTGACCTTCAGCACTGTCTCTGTTCTTTTCAGGTGTTTAACTAGGGTTTAAGATAAACACTGCAGGGCTGTGACCCAGAATAAACATAGATTAACATAGATTAAACAAAGCATGACATAGTAGTGATATGTTCTGTATCAGCATCATAATTAACAACAATCCTTGGAAATCACTCAGAATAGATCTAATTAAAGAAATTTGTATGCCTTTAAAGGACAGCCAGATTCTACCTGGTACCAGCACATGAAGGGATTTCTAGAAAAGAAGCTGCAGATGAGTTAGCAAAAGGTTTAAAACAGAGGTGCTCTTGAAGAGTGTAGCTCCAACCAGCACCAATATGCCAGTCTGGAAGTTTCTAGTAATCCCTTTAAGGAGCTTATCTGGTGTGTTTAATACCAGAACGATTTACGAAAGAAAAGGGGTTATAAGAAAGAAAAAAAAGTTAATATTGCACAAGCAGTCCAGTAGATCAGAATAAAAGGTCTGAAGAAATGTCAGGAGAGGCATTTGCACTTGGAACAGCAGGTGGCGGTGCGCGCTCTTGACAGAAGAAGCTACGCAATCTGCGTCATTGCCAAAGGATGATAATGTTAGCCCGAGATTTATCGAAGGACCGACTAGAGTCAATTTTCAAGGTGATTAACTGTGTTTTTTTTTTTTTTTTTGTTTTGTTTTGTTTTACTATTTCTGTGCTTGTTTGTTATCAATAGCTTTTGTTAATGTTAGCTTAATAGTTAAGCTAGCGTTAGCTACTAGTCAGTGATCGCGCCGGCGCCTCCCAGTGGGTTTGCAACTATTGTCTGATTTGTAACTAACACTGCACTATTTTTTTCTAATAACAGGACGTAGATATAGTAAGTCACACGTAAATTAATAGTCGTGTACCCTAATTGTCTGGTGTTCTGACAAAATGCTATCCACCAAATTTAGCTACCAACACTGCATTAGTATGGTTAGGATTAGGTTTTGGGGTAGGTTTGGGTGCTATTAATCCCTGAGCTACATTAATATTATGCTGGTAGCACAATCTGATTGGTTACTTTTTTTTTTTTTTTTTTTTTGTCATCAAAATTTGCCACCTACTGTTATAATGATAGCAAATTCTGACTGGGTAACATAAATCGACAAAACACAGGCGGCTTTTGAATTTGAGGGCAGCAGTTCAGTGCAAATGCAGTACATTTCAGTATGTCCTATTAGTTGATTTCTAACTTGTTTTGTAACTTATATTGTAACTTATATTATAACTTGTATATTATTTTTGTAAAAAAAAAAAAAAAAATAATAATAATAATAAAATGTAATACCTAATCACGCGATTAACGAAATGCGTATTGTAGTTTAAAAAGTTGGGAATGTGTCATTGGGAAACAACCACTACGTAGGCATTAAGCATTGACATTGTCAAGCTTTTGATGTACAACAAAATAAACTAATTGCCTGCTCAATAACAGCAGTTACTATTTTTGGGGGTGTGGCCCACAAATGCCCCTATGATGCCAACCTTAACGTTAGAAGTGTTCCCTAACTCAAAATAAATAAGAAAAGATTTTGTCAACACTTGAGAACTGGCATTTCTATTGTCTAAATCATTAAACATTGTGAAGCGCTAAACCTTTTTTAAATCTTTCTCTTTAGGTCGAGCCAGATAGTTTATACCTAGAGGACGACATAACAAGAGAGACATTTTTTTCCAGATCAATCTGGACAGTTTCAGACCACCTTGATGCGAGAAAATATGTCCATACAGTATGTATTAGTACACAAACCTTTTAGCTCACGAACTGTACTTTAAATTCTGTAGCTAATGTTAAACTGAATCATTGGTTCCCAACCACAGTCCTGGAATAACTGCACATTTTTTAAATGTCTCCCTAATTAAATGATTAGGGACACAATGATAATCAGATGACGAAATGATGATATCCTTAGTAAAAGCAGTAAAAGCCTAGCAAGACCTCAGATGAGCAATGTCCGATAAGAGAGACATCAAAAATGTACAGTACTGGGGGTACTCCAGAACCATGGTTGAGAACTGCTTAACTGGATTATTAACTTTTTTTCTGTCACAGCTACAGTGCATGTCACAATATCTGAAGGCCAAGGTGTGCAGGCGAAGGGACAAACAGTGCAAGAATATTTCAATTCTGCTGACAGCTACAGTATCTGTGATGCCAAAGGGCTGGCAATTGCGCATATGTCGGAGACCAGAGGTATTTTACTGCAGTTGTCCTGCATGTTTATCTCCTACTCTACCATACATGTTTATTAATCACTTTATGAGTCCTCCTTTTTAGGATGATGGTGGTTGTCACCTTAGTTGTACCTGGGAAGTTGTTTAACTGATTTATTGTGTTAGGCTATTTTAAGTGGGTTTGGCAGGGCTCTGTGTAGTGCACTGTAACATCTTAACTGAAATAGCCCCCCAAAAAAGTTGTGTGTAGTTTTGAAAACTGAAACAAAGTTTTAAAAATGTAAGCAAAAACTGTAAAATGTTGCATGGGTTTAATTGAGTTATGTTGTTGCACTTTAGATTTGGAATTTTGGAAAACTTCAAGCCGCAAGGTATATGCAATGAGAAATGCAGACCTGGCAAAGCTGAAGACGGGAAGGCTTGAAAGCGCTTCCAAAATGAAAAGGCAAGTTTATTTTCAGGAATCAAGTTGACTGCATTATCACAGCTTGTCCGCTCACAGTAAAACATTCTGCTACACAACAGCCAGTGCTCCACACAGAGATCTGATCTCATCATCATTATCCAGTCTGTCTGAAATGACATAAAGAAACCGAACAAACTGAGACGGACTAAATCTGTGGCAATGTCTCCAAGATGCTTCAAGAAACCTACCTGCAAAGCTACAGTACTGTTAAAAGGCACTGTAAAAATGCTGTCAAATATAATGTCATAAATAAATTTCTTTGTTAATTACCTTCTATTAACTAAATTAAATCAACATTTGATGTGAGCATCCTTTGCGTTTAAAGTGTTTTGCCCTAGGTGCACTTGCACATAGCTTTTCCGCTTTGCAGGTAGGTTTCTTGAAGCATCTTGGAGACATTGCCACAGTTCTTTTCACTGTAAAAACTCCAACTTGCAAATTGTTCACTCAGTTTAAAAATGTAAGTCAAGTGGACACATTTTTAAGCAAAATGTTGAGTTTACACATAAAAACAAGTTAACTCAATGTTTACTATATTTTTCTCAATGAACACAAATAAGAAAGTTGAGCAAACTCAGTATTTTTATTTCTTCATTTGAGCGGTCAACTTGACATTATTGCGCATGCGCAAAGTGCCGTCGCTGAACTATACACGGAGTTTACTGCTTCAAACATAAACAATGATGGCAAAGGGAGTGGATGTCTTCTTTTAAGGTAAGTTCTTTCTACACAGATTTAATATAGAAAGTAAGCCAAATAAACTACACAGTTAAGTTTGCAAATGTTCTTTAAAGAAAGAATAAACATTGTTGAATGAAGTCTGGTGGCTAACTAGTTAGCCAGCTTTGTTTTTCCAAGCACGATCAGCTAACGTTACACAGATATATTTTAGGAAAGGAAAGGAAAGGAGGAAAGGACGTGACGTGTGGCCAAGTATGGTGACCCATACTCAGAATTTGTGCTCTGCAGTTAACCCATCCAAGTGCACACACACAGTAGTGAGAAGTGATCAAACACACACACACCGTGAACACACACCCGGAGCAGTGGGCAGCCATATTGCTATCGCTGCGGCGCCCGGGGAGCAATTGGGGGATCAGTGCCTTGCTCAAGTGGAGAGAGCGCTGGTTATTCACTCTCCCCACCTGCAATCCCTGCCGGACCTGGGACTCGAACCCGCAATCTTTCGGTTACAAGCCCGACTCCCTAACCATTAGGCCACGACTGCCCCCTTTTTATAAATACAGTTCAAATGTCGATTAAACGAGTATATAATTAACCAAATAGAGGTTAATTATGTGTTGTATTTCGTTGTGCTAGGCGATATAACTTACTAGTTTATCTGGCAAACAGTTGTTGTTGTTTTTTTTTTTGTTTGTTTGTTTGTTTTTGTGAATCCGTGATACTGGTGCATATATGTGAAAGTGCAAGACGCGTAAGATGATAAACGTGTTTATTGACACACAACCGAAGCGTGCAGAAAATATGCGATCACAGATTAATCTCTCTGTAGCAGCTTAGTTCGCTTAAATTGTCAAATACACATAAAGTTATGTCAAAATGTGATTATTTACATAATCACTTGTAGGTCTGAAATGAGAGTCAACGGCTGAGATAAAATCGCCTGTGTGTCAGTAAATTTGATCCGTGCATTAACGTTAGTCTCATAAACCTGCTGATATTTGTTCCGTTAATGTTAAAAATAAATAAATAAATAAATAAATAAATAAATAAAAAGCTAAGACAACACTCACTCCTCTTGACTGAACAAATTTAGCAGCTTCAATAAGAGTCAGTTTATTCCTGTCACGAATCTGGTCGATGCTCTGCGGACCGCTCACCACCAGATGTCACTCTCACCTTTGCATTACACTCTGACTGGTACTTTGCACTCCGGACTGCATCTCCCATCCTCCACCGCACTGATTGCGTCAGCCCCCGTGACCAATCAGGCGTTCTATAAAAGCCCCGGTATTTCCTCTTGCAAACCACGGATTGTTGTATTGTTGTATTTGTTTCTTTAGCGTTTCCTAGTTTCCTTGTTTCCCAGTGTTTAGTTCTCTTGCCTGGCCCATCCCGTTTTCGACCGTACGCCGCCTGCCTTTTCGGACTCTCGCTCTTGCTTATTGGATTATTCTCTACTATTGCCTGTTATATTCCTGTCTACTCCTGTTTCGACCCTGCCTGTACGACCATGTCTTTGTCACGTCCTATAAATAAAAGCTCGCGCATGGATCCGCTCGCCTCTCGCCTCTCACTCCACGTAACAATTCCATACAGTGAAGATATGCAGTATTTTTTTATACATGTATTTTTTGTATTATTTCTGACTTATTTCTGTACTGGAAAAAACTAGTCGTTATCCAGAATTTTATTATTAGGGGTTCGAGCACGTAGTGCTGAAACCCTATTGTAATTGTTAGGATTTTTTTTTATTATTATTCCACGCTAAAACTGATCGTGCAGCCCAAACCGTAAGGCCTAGAGAGCTGAAACTTGGTCAGAAGGTAGTAGTCACCCTCGCTACTCAGGCGCAAAGAACCAGCCCAATCGGCCTATAGGTGGCGCTACAGTGATCAAAAATGCAAAAATGCTCATAGCTCCTAGACCGTTTGTCATAGACTCAAAAAAAAATTAGATTTCTGGAATCCTTGGGTCAAGCCGATAAAAAGCCTAAAAAATCAGATTCGCTCTACGGGGCCCGTTTTTTCCCCCATTTTGAAGTAAATTCAAAACCTACTTTTGCGAACTAGTCCTAGGTTTTTCGCCTGATCGGAACCAAACCACTGCAGAAATGTTCTCTGGACAGTGAATATCAATAATTATCAAAAAAATGTTAAATTTTGACTCATCGTTGCGAAAGGGCCCCAAAAAGTTTGTAAGGTCGGGGGCCATTTTTACTAAAATGGCTATAACTCATGAACCAAATGAGGTATCTTCACCAAACATAACACATGTGTAATAGCTTAATCTTTGGTGAAATAACAAAAATTGCAGAGCTCTGCCACTTGGTGGCGCTATAAGCCTGAAAAAACATAAAAATGACAATAACTATGCAACTGTTAGTCCAATCGACTTGAAAATTGGTATGCAGTGACTTTGTCCAATATGCCATAAGGGTCTATGAGGACGTATCTCAAAAAACATGGCCGCCATCGACCAATGAAGTTCGAGCACCTATTAGACAAGGTTAACGGAGGCCAATCGGAACGAAACTCATTGGGCATGTTCTACTCATGGCCCTAAAGGTCTGTAAGAATTTTGAAACAAATTGGCCACTATTGGCGCTAACGAATTTTATGGCTCTGTAATCACATGGTGATTCACACATCCACACAATATGCATATCATTTGATAGATCTCCTCATGATGAAAAACTTTGCCTCAAGAACCATTGCTGTCATTCAAGTCGTTCATTAAATATTCACAAATATGTTAAAAACCTACTTTTGCGAACTAGTCCTAGGTTTTTCGCTTAATCTCAATCAAACCACTGCAGTAATATTCTCTGGACTCTCTAGATCAATAATTATCAAAAAAATTTTGAATTTTGTCCTTCGGTTAGCTGTAACGGGGCCATTTACAATAGGGGCGTGGCCACATATACCCAAAAGCTTATAAAACCAAAACGAAAACTCAAAACGTTACGAAAATTGGAGAAAACATGTGTCAGATGATTCTTAACAAGCATACAAAGTTTCATGGAGATCAGACCATAGGTGGCGCTATAACGGTTAAAAAGGCCTTAAAAACAAGATTTCTATGCTAAATGGCCTCAAATTGTTAAAAAATGCTCATCTATTCAGACAAACACTAGATCCTACACTTACATCTGTATGATATATCACCTCATTCTGAACAACTTTGCAAAGCACCTTAAAAGCCTTATTTGCTCGAACCCCGGTAATTGCTGCTATTGCAGCTATATTTATTATTATTTTTGTTATGTTTTAAACATTTAATGTCAATATTTAGTAGGAAATATAATTTTTTTTTTTTTTTTTTTTTTTTACTGCAGGACACAAAGCCAGAGGATGTCTACACCAAGGGGATGAAGATGAGCATCTTAACTATTACTGGAAGATGATGTTGTCATCCACTCAAACCTAAAGGTGCCTAGGATGTAGTACTAGAGACGCAGATTGTGTTGGAATATAAACATGGCCTTACCACTGCTGTTGCTGTCCTCTTTGGCTTAATTTAGATCATCCAAAAAAATGAAAATTCTGTCATCATTTACTCACCGCCATGTCGATCCAAACCCATAAGACATTTGTTCATCTTTAATACACAAATGAAGATATTTTTAATGAAACCTGAGATATTTCTGTCCATTCACTGAAAAACTATTCACCTAAAATTCTGATGCTTCAAAATGTTCATAAAGAGATTGTAAAACAAATACATAAGAATCGAATGGTTTAAACAAAGTCTTCTGAAGAGACGTAATCACATTACACATCACGCATTTCACACTAAATGCTGCTCCATCTCTGCAAGTGCTGTGAGTTTGAGCCTTATATAACATGTATTAAAATGAAAAAAACAGAAATTGTATTATATTTTAGTTTTCTATACAGTGATAGCTTAAAAGCTATGTCAATTAGCACTGCATTATAAGTACACTCTAAAAAGATGGTTCTTTAAAGGTCTATTTAGAACAGAGTTTAGGTTTTTTTTTTTTTTTTTTTTTTATTCCTGGCTTTAAAAAAAAAAAAAAAATGTGTAACTGTCAAAACACCTCATTACTCATTTTCTGGACATCAACTATCCAGCTACACAGACTATCAACACAGTTTCAACAGGTGAAGTTCTTTCTTACAATGTCTATAAAATTTTAACTTTCATATTGTAACTTGTTTCCCATTACCAATAATGTCTTTTTCTTTTTTTTTTTTTTAGGTTCTTTTTTGTGTGACCAGCTCTGTTCGGTTAAGGATACTCTCTTCTCCAGTAAGTAAGTAATAGAGGTAATAAGTTTATTCATTGTTAGATTTTTCTTAAAATTATTACTTGAGTCTATGCTTAAGTGTTAAAGCTATATAAAACTATCCCAAGATCCCACTTTAAATCACTTTTTCTTTTTTGAATATTTTGAAGGGCATACTGCTTATATGTCAATTTTTGCTTATGGCCTTCATAAGCATAATTGTTTTTACATAAACACATGGACACTCTTTATGTCACGAATCTGGTCTGACCGCTCACCACCAGATGTCACTCTCGCCTTTCCTTTGCACTCTGACTGTTACTTCGCACTTTGGACTGCATGTCCCATCCCCCACCGCACTGATTGCGTCAGCCCCCGTGACCAATCAGGCTTCCTATAAAGCCCCAGACTTTCCCAGTGCAAGTCACGGATTGTTGTATTGTTGTTATTCCCATTGTTAGCGTTTCCTAGTTTCTTGTTCTTGTTCCTAGTTCCTAGTTTTTGTTCTTCCGCCTGGTTATCTCGTTTTGACTGTCTAGCCGCCTGCCTTTTGGACTATCGCTTGTATTGGATTATTCTCTACGATTGCCTGTGATATTCCTGTCTGCTCCTGCCTTTACCCTGCCTGTACGACCATGTCTTTGTCTCGTCCCCTTGAATAAAATATTTCAGATGCATCATATTAACAACCTCATCATCTGCAGAGAAACTGCCACTCAATCACACCACATTGATGGGCTTAAAGGCATCACAGAGGATCCTGAAGATACATTATTCCTGGAAATTTTGCCATTTACTTTCTATTTCTATTTTTACTTTCTGATGTATTTTTTTCATGTTCATTGTCAACTGTCATTTATTATTTGTATTTAGCCAATAACTGTTTTTAGAGCATTTTCATTTTTGCTTCAAGTTCATGTCAATTAAAAAAAAAAGTACCTAACTGAAACTACATGCTGTTTTGTTTAGTTTTTGTGTGAGTGTGTAAAACCCTAAAACAGGCTAAAATACATTATAGGAAAAACAAAAATGTTAATAGATAATATATGTAAATAATATTAATAAGTAAAACTAGTATCAAAGGTATAAATATACTAATATTAATGAAAATTTCACTATTTCAAATGTACTATTTTCTAAATCCTATTTCATGCATCCCTACAATTGCGTCTCTTCAGGAGACTTAAACTGCTCAATTCATATTAACTTATATATTTATTTAATTATTTATGATCTCTTTATGAACGCTTTGAAGTTTTGGGTGAACAGCCTTTCAATACAGGGATAGAAGTCTCTCAAATTTCATTAAAAAATAATTTTTAAGTGTGTGTTTTTTGTTTAAGAGTGTTTTTATTGTAAATAGTCACATCCTAGTTACATCATAGTTTGAGTGGAGAAAAGCTAAATTGTGTTCATTTTGCAGAATGCCAATAAATACTTTCTGTCATGATGACAAAATCTTGTTTGTGTTATATTTACAGTATTGTTCATACTGCATGCATTTGTATTCTTAAAGGATGTGGAGAAGCATACAATGTGGCTTAGAGTCTGGATGTAAGATTTAAAGTTATACACTTAAATAGTAAAAAATGCAGTTGAGTTGGCTTAAAATACTAAAGCAACCGGCTGCAAAGCTTTTTTGAGGTTACTGAACTTCAAGCAAAAAATTACTGGCACAACTTAGTTCTTGAAGTTCAGTAAACTCAAAAAAGCTTTGCAGCTGGTTACCTTAATATTTTAAGTTGAGTCAACTTAACAATTTAAGATAATCTGCTGCAAAGCTTTTTTGAGTTTACTGAACTTCAAGAACTAAGTTGTGCCAACTCTGACTGGTAGTTCACTCAACTTCACTTAAGTTCACTGAACTTTTATATATGAGTTGGCACAACTTCCCTCCTTTAAATTTGAGTAAACTCAAAATTGCTTTGCAGCAGATTAACTTAATTTTTTAAGTTAACTCACTTTTTTTATTTTTTACAGTGCTGGATTTAGTCTGTCTCAGTTTGTTCTGTTTCTTCCTATCATACCAGAAAGACTGGATGATGATTAGATCAGATCTCTGTGTGGAGCAAACAAAAATCTCACTGGATTATTACAATTAATGGCAAAATGAATGTTTGGAAATGTAAACTGATATTTCCTACTGACACACTACAGCAAAAGATACAAATAACTGACTTAAAACCATTTTTTAGCTGCTGAAAATACTACTGTTTTAATCATTTTGGTCACCACTGTAAGCTTGCGTTGACGTCAGTATTCTCAGTCAGAGAGGCTCCGGAATCTCAAAAGAAGTTAATGGACAATAACTTGTTTTTTCCGTGGGTGCTCGAGCATTCCTGCTGTGCCTGTCCTTTCTGGTACGGTATTTTGTCTGTTGGTATAGATCTGTGCTCCATCTTCAGCATTGCTGACCTCTGTTAATATTCTCTGTACAGATTTTGTAATATAAAATGATTGCATTGCAGTTTGTCCAGAACCAAAATTGTCTAAGATTTAAAAAAAAAAAAATCTTTTATGAGCTTCAGATAATTTGAAAAATATGCATACAATAGCGATGCACTGATCATCTAGCCATAAAATGGTTCCAATGCGCCTCCACACTAAATTTTTTAAGCTGTCTGATGCTTGGGATCTGTTGTGTGGATGCTCTAATACAGTCTTCAGTCATTTCTCCTTACTCTTGTCATATTGTCAGTGAAATCGGACTGCAGCTGCACCGTGACTTATGCTGTAAGGACCAGAGTAGACTCTTTTAGTTTAGAACGGTAGCATTCATTGTCCAGCTGAACTAAATATTTTTAAAAAGTAGGAAGTCAGTAGAGGTGGTGTTGCAGTGAGCAAGTTGTGTATCCATTGTATAGCCGAACACCGAGTAAGGTATGAACCGCTTGGTTTATTCCCCAATTGTAAGTTGCTTTATATAAAAGCGTCTGTTAAATTAATAAATGTAAATGTAATACCGCTAACACCAACTATCGCGGCAAGACTAGTGTACGCCTAATGTCCCAGGAGACTGGCAATTAAATTATACAAATTCACAGTAAAAACCTTCTCATCCATGTTGCTCTGTTGCCATTTTCGCAAGGCTAAAAGCTTATACTGCTGAAGCAGTTGAAGGATGATGTGCAGAGTTAAATTAATTATCTGATGATCTAAGAATTATCTAAAAATGATTTTTTTAGCCTCTGTTATATATACAGTCACGCAACCACATACTCTATAGCAAAGATTGTATTTAACTGTTAACTGTAAGTTTCTAACAGTAATGCATTGCTGTGCAGAAGAGCCAGGGTAAAAGCCTTTCTCTCAGATCAACAGTTGCCACCTTCCACCTTAATCTAACAGTAAAATCAAAACAGTATTATGCATGATAATATTGTGCATCGGTGATCTGAATATAATAACAAAAACAACTGAAAGAAAACAAAGAACATAAACTTAAAGATCTGTTAAATTGCTTGCAGTAGCTTAATGCAATACCATTAAGCATCTGTAAATGGTGGTATAATTTTAAGTAACATTTAACACTTGTACTTGAAAATAATTATGATTATTGTACTATTTGACAATGTTATAGATACACTGCAGTGAAATAAAATGTTGATAATGTCTTTGAAGCAATGGCTATGTCTCTTTTACTTTTTCAGGATGGACAATGAAGAAAACAAAGTTCTAGATGGCCTGCTTGATGTTGAGCTTGAGATAAAAAACTCTGCATCAAGGCTGGCTGAAAACATGGATGGAAAATTTGGCGAGCTAACCATTGCAGTTAACCACATTAAGGCTAATGTCCTACGAGTAGTGCAACAGATTTATGTGTCAGCTGAAGTCAAAGAGAAAGTTGCTGATGTGTCAAAGTCACTATCCATTACTTCCACTCTGCAAGATGCGTTGACATGTCGAATGTGCACAAACATTCCTAATTCTGTGCTTGTCATCACTGCATGCTGTGAGCAGGTGGCAGGGTGTGGCCCTTGTATCCAGACCTATCTAAATGATAACGACAGCTGCCTTTTATGCAAAACTAATATGTTTGCAGGCAAGCTGGTGTTTTTAAGAGGCCTTAGTGAGCTACTGGCAAAACTGACAAATGAAGTCTCTTAAATGTGGTCTGGCTGACAGTGTTTGGCTCAAAAGTAAGACATTGTTTTACTTGACATGTTTACATGTATTGTAGCACTTCATTGTATTTTGTTAGGAGGGCATAGTGTTCAGAAGTTAATATGACATCTGGTCAGGTAACCTGTTTTTTGTATCATTACTTTTTTTTTTTTTTTTGACTGTTTCACAGCCATATCTGTTTCTGAATTGGCCATTCAAAAAGAAAGACCCTCCCTTTTTCATCTACATACATTGTTATATGAGCCACAGCACATTTTGGTTATCCTAGCAGAATGGCATATAAACTGTTCAAAACCGTTCAAACCCATTCAAAACATGCAGATATTTGAAATATAGCTAGAATTTCTGGTTTGAATCTTCTGTGATTGTGATGTTCATGGTACATACATGTTCAAATAAACTAGTTCAACTTGCAAATGGACTTCTTATTAATACCAGTTATATGTGACACTAACCCCATGCCCAGTTCACTATAATCATAATGTATAGCTGATAAATATAGTATGATATTATGAGTGACACCTGTTAGTTATTGCAAATAATGTATATCCTTGTACGGAGACCATGCATGCTCCAGTTCAGGAGTGACAAAATACTGATAGGACATATAAAAGCTGCCATGTATATATCTTGAAAATGACAGAGAATGTGCTGAGTTTAATCAAATGTGTGTTGGTCCCAGTTTGGGAGGTTACTCACTTCACAAGTATCAAAATTAAAAGTGTTCATTCTGCAAAAAAAAAAAAAAATGCACTGTCAGTATTTTACTATTGTTTTTGGATTAATAATTATTATAATTAATCATTTTATTACTCATGGTTAAATGCTAAATATTTAATTTAGAGCAATGTGTCTCATAATCTGTCTGTTTGAAACAATACTGTCTTGTGCGAACCAAAAAAATCACAATTTTTAATCTCTCAAAAAGTAATAACACAAATAAATTGGAGTAAGAACTGTTTGCCTTTAAAATAGATATAGAAACAGAAATTGAAATGAAAAAAAAAAACATATGCTGGTGGTTAGGTAGGTTTTGATGCTGGTTTATGCTGGTTCTTAGCTGCTCATGTGCTGGTCCAGGACCATCTTAAACCAGCTAAGGACCAGCATAAACCAGCATCCCAGCATCAAAACCTACCTAACCAGCATATGCTGTTTCTTTTCAACAGGGTCCAATGGCAATTGAAGGCAGCTGCTCTGTTTGATCCAAACAAAAACACTATTATCACTACATCTACATCTCCAGTCTGTGTGTAATGTTCACATTTGTCTCCAAACCTTCCCAGAATAGGCCACTGTGACCTAAAAGACAATCGTAAAACATTTTGTCATAGCTACAGGTCGACAACAGCAATGTTTCCCTCTGCACCTTAAGGTCAGGGTGGCCATCGAGGGGGTCTCATCCAAAGGGCGCAGGATTACATGTGTATCCGAGTTCCTCTACTAACCTGCAGATTACACTTTCGTAATCATCAAGTGCACTCCACTCACACATTGTACAGAAAATCTGTGTGGTTGTTAACGCACAGTCACAGTTAACAGTCACGGTAGCCAATAACTTATTGCAACTTATTAAAGCGGCAGCGCTCTGGGTCCGCTGCAGGCTGTAAACTAATCCCCCATCCCCTCCCCCGGCGGTAATGGTACAGACCAACCACGAGCGCAAAACACAAAAAATGGAAAATCAGAATAATGAGTCATGTTTTATGTTTGTTCAAAAATCTTATTCGGATGCCACTAGAAAATTAAATAGAGAGACAATTATTTGTTTGTGAGGTATTTGAAAAAAATGGAAAATGAAAGTTTGAAGCCAAATTTTATCTGGTTAATTTTGATGGTGCAAATTGAACAAAGAACTGCAAACCCTTACACGGACCGATTATAAAATCAAAAGTGAAAGTAGCTCGTGGGCGTGATCAAATAAAAAATAATTAGGTCTGACGAGAAAGACTGGACATGGCGTTGGTTTTATACAGATTACTTTAAAACATGATATTCGTTTTCGATAAGACTTACTTCATTTAACAGTAGATATGTCAGGCTTTCTATAGATATATGTCTCATGTCTCTGTGTGGAGTATTCGCTGACTTTCATTTTAGTGACGCATTTCTTAATGACGATCACAGAGGACAACGCGGCAGACTGCACACCCTGTTTGTTTTCTTTATTTCACAAAACCACAGAGTGTTGTTGTTGTTATGAGTGTACACAAATAAAAGTAGACTCCTTACAGATTCGATTGATGTATTGCTTTTATCTGTACGATCAAAAATGACGGAGTAATTGAAGTTCTTACTGGCGTTATCAGAAAAACGGCGCATTTTTCGACCCCAGAGGGTTAAAGTTAATAAGTGATTCAGTGAAGAACAGTGAGTGCTTTTTTTCTTTTGTTGTTTTATTAATATTTATGACCCGGTCGGCGGCTGCAGGTTTATGGTGCTGTCGCTTTAAGATCATGACACACAGATCAAATATTTTGCTGCATCATTTCTCTCAACTGCTCAGGTTTACTTAGGACAAAACTGCCTGCATGTACATCAGTAGTCTTCAAGACAAGCATGTGTGTAGCAAAAACAGAACCTAATAGAATTTAAGCAAAAGAGAACTCGGCATTCGCACACTGACTGAGAGGCGCGTTCTGTGAGCGCGCTTTGCGTGTGTGTGCACATAAACCCGTCAGCTTTCAAGTAGCCTACTGGACAAGACTTAAAAACACATACTGAACAAGCACAATATTGAATATCACTTTAGTGATAATGCACAGAGTCAGTAATATTTCCGTCAAATGTCCCTGGACTCGGTTGGACTCTGAATATTTTCCGAGTCCGAAAGGCTTGAGTCCGAGTCAAGTCCGAGTGAAAATGCATCCAAGTGTACTCGAGACCGAGTACGAGTCCGAGTACCCCAACTCTAAATGTAAAAGGACTAAGACAGAGCTAAAGAGAGAGAGGACAGACAGCCCTGCAGTGTCAAACCACATGTATCACCCCCAGATGTGTACACTGTAGTGAAAGCACCTGGTGAAACCATGAGGATGAAATGTTTTAAAGATGTTTACAATCAAAGGGCAAACAACGAACTTGACCCCGAGGACATCAGAAATTATTTTAAAGAAAGAAATCCAAAAGTTTTGCAACTTGGGACAGAATACAAACATATGGCTAAAGTCACATGGTGAAAGTTTACATTTATCACACAAAAACAATGAAACAATCTGAAACAATGGGATATATTTTAGAATTAGAGTTTTGTCTTCGAGAGATGGGCTATGTGGATCATTTTAAATTGTATAAAGCTAAGTCTAGCACATGAAGTGGTGATGCGTACATTGTCTAATACTCTACACCAGTAGTCATCCTCAAACTCTAAGTCAAGTTCCTCTTCCCAAACTCTGATTTTTTTTAATGTGGTGAGAATTATTCTTTGACAAGATAATTGCATATATCTTATAAATGCCTCTTCCCATGGGGAATGTGTAGGCAGGAAAGGAAACCTGAGAGAGGAGGCACAGTGCCTAATTTGAAAGTAACAAAACTGGTGAGAGGGAAGCAGATGAAATGATGAGGATAATTCAGAAAAAATTGCAAACACATTATTACTAAAAAAGATCTTCAAAGCATTTCAGACCTTTCTTTTTCCAGAAGGGAATATAGAATACAGAAAGAGATGATTATTGTGTATTGGAGCCATGGCTGATGCCGAGGTAAATTTGAAATGATGCTGAAATTGAAAGAATATTTTGAGAGAAGTGCACACTATCGGATTATCTGTGTAATGTGAAGAGGACATGGGGGGGGGGGGGATGTAGAATAGCACAGCAGTGAGAGATGTTGAAATATAAGACTTGGCTTTTAAGGCTGGCCACACACTAGACGATTTTCAAATCTTAACCGATTTTAAAACCATGGAAGACCACAGACATGAAGACAGTTTCAGCTGATTTTTAGCCTTATAATCCTCTGAACACGCACACTAGACGATTCGACCAGACTGTGAGACCACACACTTGCTGATTGTAGGAACAATTTCACAGTGCACGAGATCTCACAAGATCAAATTTGACTAGAGAAGAAAAACAGATGGAAGACAATTGACATTGTCAGCTGGCTCTCCTGGTGCATGTTCCGTTTCACAGTGAAAAAAACGAAGTATAAAAAAGAAAATGGGTGATAGAGGCAGCCTGATCAAGAATCCTAAATATCAAACACGCTTCGTCTCCATCGTAATGACACCACACAATATTTTGTATTTTTTGGACATAAAATCTTTGTGACAAGCCTCAAATCGGACCACATCCCCCGATCATTCGGGGGTGCAAATTGGCCTGCAAATTGGCCTTAAAATCGTCTTAAAAAAGTTGCACCATGGTAAAGGTATTGACTCAATGTCACGGTCTGTAACGCCACGCCAGCAGAGGGAGCCCTCACCCACTGACTGACTGTTGCTGCTCCCTCTGCTGCTTCGCTGGTAGCTTCCTGTTTGGCAGCCATTAAAAGTCAAAGTCAAAGTCAACTTTATTGTCAATTTTGCCATATGTGCCAGACATACAGAGAATTGAAACTGCGTTACTCTCAGACCCTAGGTGCATACACGTAACATTAAATACAAAAAGTACAATTTTAAAGATGCAAATAAATACGATTATACATATAATATATAGAATATATAGAAATATTGTGCAAAAAGAGCTTATGTAATAAAGTGACATAAAGTGACATAGTCTTTAGAGGTAGTCTGGGGGTAGTAATTGAGTAGTATGAGGTAGTTAGCAGAGCACCAATACTACACAAAGTGACTGGTGCCGGTCGGTGGGGGGTGTGTGTGTGTGTGAGTGTAAGTGTAAGTGCGTGAGTGTTTGTGAGTGTGTGTGTGTGTGTGTGTCCCAGTTCAGGAATATCGTGGGGCAGGAGAGGGGAGTGGGGGCAGAGCCGGGAGAGAGTTTAGCTTCCTGACAGCCTGATGGGAGAAGCTGTCCTTCAGTCTGCTGGTCCTGGCCTGGAGACTCCGCAGTCTCCTCCCTGATGGCAGCAGGCTGAAGAAGCTTTGCATAGGGTGGGAGGGATCAGCTGCTATACAGAGGGCTTTTTTGGTGAGACGGGTGCTGTAAATGTCCTGGAGGGAGGGAAGAGGGACACCAATGATCCTCTCAGCTGCTTTCACTATGCGTTGGAGAGTTTTTTGGCAGGAGGCATTGCAGGCTCCAAACCACACAGTGATGCAGCTCGTCAGGATGCTCTCGATGGTGCCTCTGTAGAAGGTGTACATGATGGGGGCCGGTGCTCTTGCTCTTCTCAGTTTGCGGAGGATGTAGAGACGCTGCTGTGATTTCTTAGCCAGTGCAGTGGTGTTGTTCGTCCAGGAGAGATCCTCAGTGATGTGCACACCCAGGAACTTGGTGCTACTCACTCTCTCCACAGACGCACCGTTGATGGTCAGAGGAGCATGCTGAGTGTGCGCTCTCCTAAGGTCAACAACAATCTCCTTCGTTTTCTCCACGTTCAGAGAGAGATTGTTGTCTCTGCACCACACGGCCAGGCGGCTCACCTCGCTTCTGTAGTCGGCCTCATCCCTTTTGCTAATGAGACCCACCACAGTCGTGTCGTCCGCAAACTTGATGAAGAGGTTGGAGCTGTGTGATGGTGTGCAGTCGTGGGTCAGCAGAGTGAAGAGGAGGGGGCTCAGCACACATCCCTGAGGGGCCCCCGTGTTAAGAATGATGGTGCTGGAAGTGTTACTGCCGACCCGTACTGCTTGTGGTCTTCCGGTGAGGAAGTCCAACAGCCAGTTACACAGTGAGGTGTTGAGCCCCAGCTGGACCAGTTTTTGTGTGAGCTGTTGGGGGATTATGGTGTTAAATGCTGAACTGAAGTCTATGAACAGCATTCGGACGGATGAGTCTTTTTTGTCCAGATGTGTGAGTGCTGAGTGGAGTGCAGTGGAGATGGCGTCATCAGTCGAGCGGTTGGGCCGATACGCGAACTGAAAGGGGTCCAGGGAGGGGGGCAGGACAGACTTGATGTTTTGCATGACTAGCCGTTCAAAGCACTTCATGAGGATGGGAGTAAGTGCAACAGGACGGTAGTCATTAAAGCAGGAGGGAGATGACTTTTTTGGGACCGGAATGATGGTGGTGGCTTTGAAACAAGTCGGGACGACGGCCTGGTTGAGAGAAATATTGAAGATGTCTGTGAAGACATCAGTGAGTTCCACTGCACAGTCCCTCAGTACGCGACCAGGAATGTTGTCAGGACCCGGAGCTTTGCGTGCGTTGATCCTGCTGAGGGATCTCCTCACATTGTCTGGGGACAGAGTCATCACCTGGTCACCAGGAGGGGGTGGGGTCTTTTGTGCAGTGGTGCTGTTTTGCACTTCAAAGCGAGCGAAGAAGGTGTTCAGCTCGTTCAGCAGGGAGATGGTGCTGTCACAGGTCTGTGGTGGGGGCTTGTGATCTGTGATGGTCTGTATGCCCCGCCACAGGCTCCGTGTGTCTCTGCTGTCTTTGAAGTGGTGGGATATTCCCCTGGAGTACTGTCTCTTAGCCTCTCTGATGCCACGGGACAGGTTGGCCCTAGCCGTCTTCAGGCTCGCCTCATCTCCAGTTCTGAAGGCAACGTTGCGAGCTTTCAGCAGCCTGTAGACCTCCCCTGTCATCCATGGTTTTTGGTTGGCACGGACAGTGATGGTTTTAGTGACTGTTACATCCTCAGTGCATTTGTTGATGTAGGCTGTAACAGTCTCTGCGTACTCCTGGAGGTCGGTGGTGTTATTGTAGGTGGCAGCCTGCTTAAACATACTCCAGTCTGTGGTGTCAAAGCAGTCCTGTAAAGCCTCTGAAGACCCTTCCGGCCACACTTGTATCTGCTTACGAACCGGTTTGGTGACTTTAACAAGTGGTCTGTAAGCAGGCATTAGCATGACAGTGATGTGGTCCGAGGCGCCGAGGTGGGGGAGGGGGAAAGCTTTGTAAGCTCCTTTCTGGGTGGTGTAAACAAAGTCCAGTGTGTTATTTCCCCGTGTTGGAAAGTCTATGTGTTGCTGTATTTTGGGAAACACACTCTTTAAGTCTGCATGATTGAAATCCCCAGCCACGATGAGAAAAGCATCAGGGTGGGCTGTCTGCTGCTCACTGATGTGCTGGTACAGTTCATTCAGTGCCTCACTCCTGTTGTTGCCATTGGAGGAGGGAGGGATGTACACAGCACACAGCAGTATGGCTGTATATTCCCTCGGTAGATAGAACGGCCGGCACTTAATAACCATAAACTCCAACACTGGTGAGCAGTATTGGCAGGCCATGCCAAACAGACACTCGCGAAGTATTGTTTTGCTCATGCGGACTCTACCAAGCGTTTCCCTGTTTTCATTTGATTATCACGGTTTGGTTTCTTGTCATAGTTTTGTCTTTGTTTTTGCCACAGTTTTGCCTCGTTCATTGCCATAGTTCTGTCTGGTTTCATTTCCTTGTTTATTTTTTACTTTTCGGACTGCTCTCTCTGGTTTTGGACTCTGCCTGTTTATTGGATTTACGCTCTCGCCTTGCCTTGGATATTACTGTTTGTTTGGTTATCGACCCTGCCTGTTTTGACTACGATCTGTTAATAAAGCTCGCAATTGGATCTTACACGCTTCCTACGAGTCCTCATTACAGAATACTTCGCCACCCAAAGATCCAGCGGCTTCCAAACACAGATCATCATGGACCCTGCATCATGCCTCTTCAGTCTCCGCCAAGGTAACCTGTCTATAGAAGATTATGTTGTGGACTTTTGCGAACTGTGTCATAAGGTGGATTTCAATGATGTGGCACTCAAGGACATTTTTCGTAACGGACTAAACAATCCGATTCGTTCTGGTCGTTGGAACAGTACATTGACTTTGCCCTCCGGTTGGCTGGATCGCCATTTACTGTGGGGGTAGCTGATGAGGAACCCTGCTATCCCCCAGTATCAGCCAAACCTGTGAATTTTTCAATCATGTCTGGAATTATTCAAGTCACGTCAGAGGCCTATCATGCCAAGCCACAGCCTGCTCACGTCACGTCTTCCACTCCAGGGCCTGCTCACGCCATGCCTGCCGCTCCAGGGCCTGCTCACGCCAAGCCTGCCGCTCCAGGGCCTGCTCACGTCATGGCCGCCCGTCCAGAGTCTGCACCTGTCATGGCCGCCCGTCCAGAGTCTGCAACTGTCATGGCTACCCTCCTACAACCAGCTCACAAGATGGCTGCTATCTCCAAGCCAGTCCACAAGATGGCCGCCATCCCAGAACCAGTGCACAAGATGGCCACCTTCCCAGAGCCTGTCCACAAGATGGCTGCCGTCCCTGAGCCAGTCCACAAAATGGCTGCCACCCCCAGGCCAGTTCACAAGATGGCCGCCATCCCAGAGCCACTCCACAAGATGGTCACTGTCTCCAAGCCACGCTTCATGATGGCCCACGTGCTGGACTCACCCCTAATGGCGGTATGGGCAGCTAAAATGGCTCTCCCTCACGTCACGGCAGCTACCCCTGATTCAAGTCAAGCTGCAGAGCCAAGTCAAGCCGCAGAGCCAAGTCAAGCTGCAGGTGCATCTTCAGAGTCAAGTCAACCTACAGCTGCGTTTCCTGAGTCAATTCAAGTCTCCAAGTCAAGTCAAGTTGAAGCTGTGTTTCCTGAGTCAAGTCAATTTACAGCTGCATTTCCCGAGTCAAGTCAAGTTTCCAAGTCAAGTCAAGCTACAGTCGTCGTTCCTGCATCAAGTCAAGTTAGAGCTGTTCTCCATGAGTCAAGCAAGGACACAGCTGTTCCCCAAGAATCAAGCCAAGTCACAGCTGTTTTCCACGAGCCAAGCCAAGATACAGCTGTTGTTCTCCATGAGTCAAGCCAAGATACAGCTGTTGTGCCCCACGAGTCAAGCCAAGTCACAGCTGTGCCCCACGAGTCAAGCCAAGTCTCAACTGTGCCCCACGAGTCAAGCCAAGTCACAGCTGTTCCCCACGAGTCAAGTCACGTTACAGCTGTCGTTCCTGAATCAAGTCACGTTACAGCTGTTGTTCCTGAGTCAAGCCATGTTGTTCCTGAGTGAAGTCAAGTTACAGCTGGGTTGTCTATGTTATGTCCAACCACAGCTAATTTCCATGAACCAAGCCAAGCTACAGCAGATCTTCACGAGTCAAGTCAAATTGCTGCTGTCTTCCCTGAACCAGGCCACACCACAGTTGATCTCCATGAGCCAAGTCAAGTTGCAGCTGTCGTCCATGAGCCAAGCCAAGCCACGATTGTTCTTCATGAGCCAAGTCAAGTTGCTGCTGTTGTTCCTGAGCCAGGCCAAGCCACAGTTGATCATCATGAACCAAGTCAAGCCACAGCAGGCCTCCCTGAGTCAATTCAAGAAACTGCTGTCCTGCCAGAACCTAACCAGGTCCCCTCTGACCTTCTAGAACCTCATCACGTCTCAGCTGATCTCCTAGAGCCTCATCATGTATCAACTGACCCAAGCCACGCAGAGCCCACATTCCCAAGCCACAAGTGCACAGCATCCACACCCTCAAGGCCAACAGACATCCCACTATCCACCGTGCTGCCTGTAATGGCCGTTGCCATTTTCAGTGTGTGGGCTGCACACTGTGCTCCAGAGGCCTCGTCTGTCCACGAGTCTGCTTCGGAGGCCTCGTCTATCCATGAGTCTGGTCCAGAGGCCTCGTCTGTCCCTGAATCTGCTCCAGAGGCCTCGTCTGTCCACGAGTCTGCTCCAGAGGCCTTGTCTGTCCACTAGTCAGTTCCAGAGGGCTCGACTGTCCATGAGTTCGCGCCTATACCTCCAGAGGTGTCAGCGCACACTGTAGATCCTCCAAAGGAGGTGGCGTCTATTTATGAACTCACTGCCATGTCTGCCCAAGAATCTGCGCCCATGCCTCCAGAGGTGTCAGCACCTGCTGTAGATCCTCCTATGGGGGCGGCGTCCTCCCATAAACTCTCTACCCATCATACCACAGCCCAGAAGGTCTCTCACAAACTCTCTGCCTGTCATGTCACGGCCAAGAAGGCCTTCCATGAACTCTCTGACCGCCATGTCACAGCCACGAAGGCCTATTATGAACTCTCTGCCTGTCATGCCACGGCCAAGGAAATCATGCATGAACACACCGCTCTGCTATGCATGTCACTAGTTCCACTATGGATATCTCTGCTCCTGTCTGCTCTGCCTGCCTTGCCATGGCTCCTTGCTATGCCTGCTCTGCCTGCCCCGCCATGGCTTCCTGCTCTGCCTGCCTCACCATGGCTCCTTGCTATGCCTGCTCTGCCTGCCCCGCCTTGGCTTCCTGCTCTGCCTGCCCCCGCCATGGCTACCGGCTCTCCCTGCTCCACCATGGCTCCCGGCCCCTCCGAATCAAGTATGGGGGACTTCTGCTCCAGTGTACCACTGCCTGCCACAGTTCCATGGCCCAGGCCCTCCAGTATTTCACAGTCTGCCATTGCTCCACAGCCCAGGCCCTCCAGTGTTCCACTGTCTGCCATTGCTCCACGGCCCAGGTCCTCCAAGGATCCACTGTCTGCTATTGCTCCACGGCCCAGGACCTCCAAGGTTCCACTGTCTGCCACTGATCCATGGTCCAGGTCCTCCAGTGCTTCACTGTCTGCCACTGCTCCATGGCCCAGGTCCTCCAGTGCTTCACTGTCTGCCTCTGCTCCATGGTCCAGGTCCTCCAGTACTTCACTGTCTGTCCCTGCTCCACGATCCAGGCCCACTTCCTCTACATGGACCTGGCCCTCCGTCCCACCCCCTGTTTTGCCTCTGTTCCCCCACCCTCCTGGACTGTTGTTGCTTGAGCGCCAGGAGTCGCTCCTGGGGGGGGGGGATTCTGTAACGCCACGCCAGCAGAGGGAGCCCTCACCCACTGACTGACTGTTGCTGCTCCCTCTGCTGCTTCGCTGGTAGCTTCCTGTTTGGCAGCCATTAAAGGCAGGCCATGCCAAACAGACACTCGCGAAGTATTGTTTTGCTCATGCGGACTCTACCAAGCGTTTCCCTGTTTTCATTGCCCTGTTTTTTGATTATCACGGTTTGGTTTCTTGTCATAGTTTTGTCTTTGTTTTTGCCACAGTTTTGCCTCGTTCATTGCCATAGTTCTGTCTGGTTTCATTTCCTTGTTTATTTGTTACTTTTCGGACTGCTCTCTCTGGTTTTGGACTCTGCCTGTTTATTGGATTTACGCTCTCGCCTTGCCTTGGATATTACTGTTTGTTTGTCCACTGCGTTCTCAAAACTCTGGCAATTTGATAATACCTAGAATATCAAAATCAACCGCGGGCGGCAGATCATTTTCTTATTTAGCACCCAAATTTTGGAACAATCTACGCAACACTGTTCGGGACGCAGACACACTCTGTCAGTTTAAATCTAGATTAAAGACCCATCTCTTTAACCTGGCTTACACATAACACATTTCTATAATTAAAATCCATTAAAGGATTGTTAAGCTGAACTAATTAGGTCAACCGGAACAGGGAACACTTCCCATAACACCCAATGTACTCAGTGCATCGTCAGAAGAATGGCATCTACGCTAATATTAGTCTGTTTCTTTCTTCTTCCGAGGTCACCTTAACCACCAGATCCAGTCCGTATCCAGATCAGATGGTCACTGCAGTCCTCCGGATCCAGGCCGTACCCAACCCAGACAGTGGATCAGCACCTAGAGATGACCTCTACAGCCCTGAATGTGAGCGGAGACCACATCGTCTAGATGAGCCCCAGAGACGGATCCCCAGTAAAGACCTCTCTCACCTACACGGCTGTCGGCACAGGACCACGGGGCCTGGTGAGTCCTCTGTGTCTGACCAGAGGAGAACTGGCCCCCCGACTGAGCCTGGTTTCTCCCAAGGTTTTTTTCTCCATTTGTCACCGATGGAGTTTTGGTTCCTTGCCGCTGTCGCCTCTGGCTTGCTTAGTTGGGGACACTTTCTCTTCACACGATATTGTATTTTATTTTATTGTATTTGATTAACTACCTTTACCTGAAAATTGAGTGTTTACTGTTGCCCTTGGCATTGTTGTACAGCCGCCTTGTCACAATTCTGTATCGTTAAAGGCGGTATATAAATAAAGGTGATTTGATTTGATTTTCAATCAGCCCCGCCCTATATAAGACTTTCGCTCTCAGGCCATCTCTGTCTGTCTGACTCCTATGCTAGCTCCACACCTCTCTTCATTTCTTCTGTTGGACTCTCCCGTGAATTACCTGGACTCTTCGTGGTTTTTCCCATATGGACTCACTACCACTGCTCAACACATACAAGGACTTTCAGATAAGCTTATCATTGCTCAACTGATTCTTGCACTCTCATTGTTACAACCTTGTCAATAAAACTCTTGTTTGGTTTTGCACCTTACCTCTGCCTCTGGTCTCATCCCTATTGCGTCGTGACATCCACTCAGCAAAATTTTGGAAACTCTAGGAGTTTTACCTGCTCATATAAAGGAGGTGATTAATTGGTCTATATTCTTGAAGAAAGATTTGGGCAGAAAGAAATGAGTAGTTTGAAAGAGGTAAAGGAATTTTGGAAGAATATTCATTTTTACAGCGTTTATCCTGCCTAGTGGAGATAATGGGAGAGCCGCCCATCTCGGTGAGTTGTTTGTTAGCCAAACTCAACTTTAGCACCACCTGTTCCAGTGCTATATTGTGGTCACTGTAATCGTTCATGTGCTGATCAAGCTTGTTGATGCTTCGTCCTTGTGATTCAATGCTCGTTTTAAAACTATCAAAAGACGCAACAACCGGGGCAAGAGCAGAGTCAATGGCTGCTTTCACCTGTTCTGCGACAGTAGATGATAGCTCGGAGATCAGAGTGGCATGGAGATTTTCTAGCTCCAGCGGCAGCTTGTGGCCATAATTCTCCATCACGGTGGCTGTCAATTTAAGTTTCCTTTGCCTTTCAGGTGCCATAAATCCTTCCAAACTACAATTGTCAAATACGTAATTTTAAAACGAAACCACTAAGTGTGTTTAAAGCTTCAGGCAGCCTGAAAGATATAATTGAGTGACAAAATGCTCGGGAGATCACTTCATGTGCCTTATGGCAGTGGTTTTCAAACCGGTCATACGAGCACCCCCAACACTGCCCTTTTTTTTTTTTTTTTTTTTTGTGTCTCCCTCAGCTATCACACATGATTCAACTTATCAGCTCATTAGTAGAGACAGCAAGACCTGAAATGGGTGTGTCAAATATGAATATGATAGACCTACAAAATGTGCAGTGTTGGGGGTGCTCGTAGGACTGGTTTGAAAACCACTGCCCTACGGTATGGTCAAGTGCATCTGAGAAACATCTTTTAAAAAAAAAAAAAAAAACTTAAGATGGTTCAGAACAGAGCAGCCAGGCTAGTGCTTTAT
Source organism: Cirrhinus mrigala (assembly GCA_036247105.1). Classification (NCBI taxonomy): domain Eukaryota; kingdom Metazoa; phylum Chordata; class Actinopteri; order Cypriniformes; family Cyprinidae; genus Cirrhinus; species Cirrhinus mrigala. The sequence goes on from CM070026.1 coordinate 264,760, forward strand.
TATCCATTTTGGGCCAATGTTAGTGACATGCATAAGTTATCATGGCTGCCAGTGAAGGTTAAATTACATTTATGATTGTTGGTATATTTTCACAAGGTAATCAAACATCATACTCGTTTTTTTTTTTTTTTTTTCTTTGAAACGCTTGTTTTTGTGGGATAAAACACGTCAAGTGAGTAAGGCTCAACTTCTTTTACCAAGTCCACAAACAAATTTGATGAGAAAGACCGTACTTTATCGATGCTCTGTTGCTTGGAATATGATTCCCTTAAATATATGAAAGAGTAACTGTACATACGTATTTCAAAGAAACAACCGGGTTCCAACATGTGAAGATATGTTTATAAATATGTAGATGTATATTTTGATGTGTAGTGTTTTTTGTTTGTATGACTGTTTTTTTTTATTTTTATTTTTTTGGATTGGATTGTGGACCCCAGGAAGACTAGCAACCACTTTGTGAAAGCTAATAGGGATCCCAATAAACAATAAACAAAGTGCATCCTCTCACTCACAAGCTCAACCGGAAGTCCCACTATGTACTTACTTTTAAATTAATCATTTTCAGTTCAATTCAGTTCAAGTTTGTTTGTATAGTTTCAAGTTTCTACAATATATTTAGTAGTAACTTATCAGTGGTGACTATGTCAAGTTGATATAAATATGGCAAAGATGTATGGTAAAATCAGTAATGACATGTAATCAAACAGACGGTAAACACTATAAACAGCCATGTTTATGTGTTGTAGTCAAACTTGTAGCAGAATTTGGTAGTTCTGTATGTTGTTTCAGGGTTGGCATCTTATGAGGTCCTCTGAGGGGTTAGCATCATCTCTTCTCAGATATTCGGTCGTCTCAGATCTTTGTAGGGGTTGGATCCAGACTGAAGCTTGTGTAATTCATAGGATGTCAATCCCTTGGCAGAAACAGAGAAACAAATAGAGACAAAATTAGCGTAGCTGCTGTTCCAACAAAGCAAAAATGATTTGTTCAACCCAAGCAAAAGAATGATAATGTGCATTTGATCAGATATAGCTAAAGTACAAGATTATGAGATCCTTTACTGTATGTGAATGCTTGACTTAAAGAGATGTGTTTTTAGATTAGATTTAAACAGAGATAGTGTGTCTGAACCCCAAACATTATCAGGAAGGCTGTTCCTAGCTTGTTTATTGAAGATGCAGGACAAACACCTAGTAGTTACAGTAGTCCAGTCTAGAGGTCATGAATGCGTGAACTAGCTTTTCTACGTCAGAAACAGGTAACATGTTCCGTAGCTTGGGAATGTTTCTAGTTTGGAAGAATGCTGTTTTTGTAACATGAAAAACATGATTTTCAAAGAACAAGTTGCTGTCTAATATAACTTGTAATATAGCATGTCATTTGCAGTGATGGGAATAACGGCATTAGAAATAAACTAACGTTTAACGTTTAACAAGTTATTTTTTTCAGTAACGAGCAGTGTTGGGCATGTTACTGTAAAAGAGTAATTAGTTAGAGTTACTAGTTACTTTTCACAAATAGTAACTGAGTTAGTAACTGAGTTACATGATTATAAAAGTAACTAATTACTAGGGAAAGTAACTACTGTGTTACTTTTTTTTTAAAAAAATGCTCAAATATGTAAAGTAACTTGAATGTCCCCAATATTAAGTATGTTAAATGAATGGAATGGACACTAAATAGAATAAATTATTATTATAAAACATTGTACACTAATCTACTATAAAGTATTTTAATGTTGATGTGAGAGACACAATTAAAAAAAAAAAATTGTAAATATTATCAACCTTCTATGGACACCTATATTATATTGTTGTTAGTAGTAGAATTCGTAGTAGTTTTATCTTATCAGCATTACTCCCCCCCCCCCCCCTTTTGCATAGATACACTAAATGACAAACAATATTTTAAGCACCACCACCAGTCCTAAGATCAGTCAACATGACAAATGCATTTGTACATGGTTATTCCAGTAGTTCTAATTACTAAAGTTTAATGCTAAATTATTATAATATCATATTATACTGCTTGACAGCAAAAGTGTACTTTCAGATATTTAAAAAAAAAAAAAAAAAAAACTAGCAAAAACAACAAAAAATGTACTAGCCAATGGCTATTCTATTGCCAAGGTGTCCATGCCCAACACTGATCATGACTTACTTTGACACAATTCATTGGCCACAGGATTGGCATCAAGAGACCAAACCACATTCCTCAGTTCTCAAAACAATAAACGTGGACAGTACTTTGCTTTCTCTTTGATGCCATATTTCCAGTTAGAATAATTTACTTCACAAGGTAATTATTATTATTATTATTTTTTTTTTTTTTACATATATATGATGCATCATGTACGGTATGCATACAGAAGTTTGCTTTTATTTATTTATTAATTATTCAAAACAATTTACATTGCACATTAGAGATATATTTTATTACTTCATATATTCTCTGGAGGCCCAATCCATGACAATGGCCTTATTAAAGCAATGATTTACTGTTTGATCTACAGTAGTGGTTTTCAGACGGGTCCTGCGAGCAACCCCAACACTGCACACGGTTTTCTGTGTCTCCCTCAGCTATCACACCAGATTCAACTTATCAGCTCATTAGTAGAAACAGCAAGACCTGAAATGGGTGTGCCAGATATGAGAGAGCTACAAAATGTGCAGTTTTGGGGGTGCTCGCAGGACCAGTTTGAAAACCACCGATCTACAGAACACTACATGATATATAGTTCGGTTAGGGTTAATGACGTTTCCCATACATCAAACTGGAAATTCCATTTCAGGTTATCCGCATTACTAAGAAACCAGCATGACAGCTGAATGATGAGCCCCTAGGAAAAGATGGGTGTCAGAAAAATAATAAAAAAACACGAAAATGTACAAACGGAGAGAACAGGTTAAACTCACGCAAGCATGTCATTTCTGAGCACTGATCACATTTAGTCTCCATTTGGCTATATCTGTAAGCTCAATGTAAGGAGTTCAGGAAATTCTAGCTTGTCTTGTAAATATTTACAGGGAGCAGAAATTGAGCTAAATCTGAGTTCGAGAAGGAATCATTGACTTATGAACATCAGCAGAAGACAGATGTTTCTGACATTCATTTTCTTGGTTTACCTGAAAAAAAAAACAAAAACACAACAACAACAACAAAAAAAAAAAACTCTTAAAGAGAAGAACTGTTTAATCACTGTGATTTCGAGGCAGAAGCCTTCTGGTTGTTCAGGTTTTGGGATAGCTGACAAATGACATTGGAATTTTCTTTTTCATCAGGAAGATTGTAGACCAAAGTTTGCAGCAAGAAAGGTTGTTAAATCTTTTTGAAAGATGTCTCTTGCTTACTAAGGCTGCATTTATTTGATCAAAAATACAGTATACAGTAATATTGTGAATTATATTATATTATATTATATTATATTATTATTTTTGTAATATATTATAATTATAATAAAATTGTGTGGCCAGTCGTGGCCTAATGGTTAGAGAGTCACCATACTTGGCCACACATAACACATACTAATATTTTTGCGGAGTATATGATATAATAAATTCACATTGTTGAAGAAAGAGTTGAAGGAAGACAAAAGAAAAAGAAACGACTAATTAAAGAAATATTTTATTCAGCAAGGACTGATCATTAAATAAAATAGAAGTGACAGTAAAAACATGTATAATTTCTATTTCAAAGAAATGCAATGCTGATGCTGTAATGATGCTGAAAAGAGAAAAGTGTTTGTACAGTAGTATAAAAACCAATCAGAATCATAAAATAGTGATTAAAATATATATCAGAAATATTATAGAATACAAATTATTGGTTATTGTCCAGCACTGCATTTTATTTCTTAGCCAATTAATAGTATAAGATAAGAAAAGTTTTTTGTTTTGGTCAATTAGATATACATACATAAGTATTATTACGTTTGACATTTCTGCCCCCCTCACTTCTGAAATGATTCCTACACCCCTGCCCTGTAACATAACTGAATCTAAAACTTTAGCTACAGTATATGCTGGTTATCTTTATTTAGAGATCAAATATTCTGTGGCTCCACTTGAATTTTATTTGGTAAGAAAGGGGCCAAAATGGCTCTTTTGATGTTGAAGGTTGCAGACCCATGCAGAAAGAACCCTGCATGAGAGCAGGTTCAGTTGAGTGTACTGTCAATAAAGAAACTTTGTGTTCAGCATGCAGAGCCTCATATGTTGATTGGTCAAGATGATTAGAATGGATTAAAACCACTAACCTTACAATCAGGCTGAATGCTGACAGACCAGGAAAATAAAGTCATATGCAAAATAAAAAAAAACAAAAACAAAAAACACCCATTGTACTTTTAAAATGCCCAGCGATTAAGAAACCTTCATGAATCGTGTCCGGTCTGCCCGCCACCAGAGGTCGTCTGTGCATCTTACTGACATTTCACATTACACAGACTGTTGCACCACACCCCGGACTACGTTCTCCATCCTCCATTGCGCTGATGACACACACACAGCTGTATCAATCAGGCACTCTATATAAGCCTTGGACTTCTTCTTGCTATCCGCTGAGTATTGTAATGCGTTTAGCACTCTTTCGTGTTAGCAACCGTACAGAGCCTTTTGTGAGTTATCTAGTCGTTCAAGTCTTGTTTCTACGCCTTGTTATCTCGTCTTGTCTGTTTTGCTGCCTGCCTTGGAACTCTGGCCTGTCTTAAAGGATTACGTTCGCCATTGGATTACTCTCATGTTTTGTCCTTATATACCTGTTTGCTGTTGTTCGACCCTGTCTCATCTCAATAAAGCTTTGCATATGGATCCACCCACTTCACCTGTCTGTCACTCCGTTGAAGAAACACCCAGGGCTGCGTTTCCCAAAAGCACTGTAAGCCTAAATTGATCATTGAACCATTGTCACCAATGGAGCTACGATCAACTTAGGCTTATGATGCCTTTGAGAAACGCAGCCCAGTTTGGTGCTGCATATGCACTTTTCAGCAGTCTAACTGATGCTTCCAAAGTTTGGTTCATGTATGGGTTTTTTCAGATATTTCAGAGTAATGGAAGACATAAGCTGAGACAAATTTTACACGGTCGCAAAATTAGACAAAAGAGAAAATGCGGAGAGCAGCAGCTTTAGCTTCTTTTCGGCCTGTCAAAGTTCAAATCCCATCTGATAAGTGGGCGTCCTGAATACGTATGAATGAGCGAATGCGTATTAGGTCAGTATGCAGCCTTTAGCAGATGTTCCAATGCATTCGACCACATGCGCTTCTACACTACAACAGCAATCCGATCGAACGCCTCTGGATGTGGTCGAAAGTGGACGAGCTCAAAACGTTTTACACCCTGTCCTCACCTGTACTTAGCGTCATCCACTTGTGATCGGATCGACGAAAATGCATGTTAATACCAGGTGTAAACAGGGCCTAAGAGCAACTCTGAGCGAGGAAAAGACAAAAACTTTTATCTTAGTGATGAGGCGGGGCTATTTAACTTCTCTCATGTTTCAGTTAAAGTAATTAACTTAAATCTTCCTTTAATTGTCTCCAAAAAATGTTTGATTTCAGAAAAGTGTTTTGATAAACTTCTGCAATTGAAATGTATAAAAGAAAATGCTTGTTCTATTTGTACCTCATCAAGTTGTTCCTCAGTGTAATACTGACAAGAATCCCTAATATAATTAAATAAATTAGTCTCTGCATCCACATCATTTTCAAAATCATATGTATCACGTTCTATATAATCAACACTTGCAAAGGCTTCAGTCTTAAATGAAAAAGTCATAAGTTCCTTATAAAAGATCCTTATAGGAGATCCAATAATCAATCAGAAAAAAAAAAAAAAAATGATGCACTCACTATTGTCATTTGTACAGATCCAGGTCCTTCCTTTTTCTCACCATAATCACCTTGGCTTGTTCCGGAAGTCCATTCGTCCGGATAAAAACTTTTCCATTCCTGGTCCAAATTGATTGAATTTTGTTTTCCTTTTTCAGGATACGACTGGTCCAAGCAATTTCTGCATTTCTCTTTGTCAAGTGCTCATTTAAATACACTCCAGTACCTTTAAGTTTCTTAGCTTCCTTCAGGATTTCCACCTTGTGCTTTCTACTTGCAAACTTGACAATGATTTTAGGTTTAGTTTTTTTGTCCTTACTTGGAAGAGTGTAACATGCTGAAATTTGCTGACTATCCAGAGGAATGGTTTTACTCTTCATGAAGCGCACCACTTGTTGCTCCAGGGTTTCAAGCTCCTCAGATGGTGCTTCCTCACCTTGTTGGTCACCAGATGGGCCTATAGCCCGGGCATAACTTTGATGCTTAGTGTCTAGACCGGTGATTACAAGGTCATCAACTCTGGAATACTGTTCCAAGTCATCCACCCTTTGTTCCAGGAACTCAATACGTTCATCCTTCTGTTGGATAATAGTTTTTAATTGCCTGATCTCCTCCATGAGGCCTGTCAGTTTTCTTTGTTGTTCCACCACTTCACTTATTTCCCTTGACATAAAATTCAGGGAATTTTTAATTTCCGCCATTTCAGCTACTATTTTTGCATTAGTGGCCATTGTACTCCAAACAATCTTGACTTTTGTTGGATGTCAGTGTTATGATTTACTGTGGTATGAGTCTCTTGCCCACAGCAATTAAATAAGAGACCAAACCACATTCCACCTCTGAAAACTCTGTCTTTGATGTCACATCACAGGCTTGATTGAAAAGATCTGCCTTCAGGCTGTTGATCGGCTTGATTTTCTTTTTATATTATGATATCTGGATGCTCATTTCATATGAGCTTTTATCTTCACATTGATAGTTTTCGTGCATTTAGTAGGTACTTTTATCCAAAGTGACTTACATGGCACAAGGTATTTTACTAGTTCATGCATCAAAATACTTTTGAAATGAGATGACATGAGAGGCTGGCTCAGGGGAAACTAGACTATGCCAAGCATGGAACAAACAATACTCGGCAAACCGGACTGACCGGTGATCTAATACATCTCACAAGAGCACCCAAATGACATTTTAACTGATCTGACAACTTTCTAGCCACATCACTGTTTTCTGCATAGTTGCTTTATAGCTGAATTAACTGAACTATATTTCATATTTGATTTACAGAGTCATTTAACTGAACTGCCACACTGAACTGACCTCAGCTGATCAACTACATTACATTTATTTTAGAGCTGCTTCACGGCAGAACTGAACTCTGTTTGCATTGTTACAGTCAGTATTTTCCCGTTTCTCCCTGTAAAGCTGCTTTGAAACAATCTCTATTGTATAAAATGCTACAGAAATAAAGCTAACTGAACTTCACTCAGAATCTGAGAGATTTCACCCCAAATTATTATGAAGAGATTATTTTATCACCTATTTATGAATGTTTTAAAGTATCAGTGTTATTGTTTATATATTAGAAGCATATTTTATTGTGCACCTTCTGGCTGTTTTATTTTTGTTTCAGATTACCAAGGCTTTCAAGTCCTAGCTGTCATGGACCTCACTGTCTGGAGACGTTCATTCTTCATACTGTAGCAAGCTACAGAATAGACGTCCCAGGATTCACGGCACGTCTACATGTTAAAAGCTCTCGTATGTGCAAATTAACCTAACGTAACTTTCCAAAGTGGTCCTTCCTGAAATATTTGCTGATGCAGCACATATTGATAGGGAATAAATGAATGAATGAATGAGAAATAAATAGTGAAATGTGGTGTTTCATGCTGTCATGTGAGGTAGTAGAGAACCTAATTGGGCATGCCTACTAAAATGACTTGTGTTTTTCCAAGTCTCTGTCTTTCAGACCAAGTTACGCTGCTATTTGGAACCAATTATCGGAACAGAAAGCAGTTGAAGGACGGCGTGCATCCTTGGGGGGCGGAGCACGATGGCAGTATGTAACGTCATGTGGAAAATCTTGGAGAAAACTAAAAGAAGGGAAACATGGTGGGAATAAACCGTGGGAAATACTGAGACATGAATGCCACGTCCGAAGGGGTGAAGGAAGCCCACTGTTGGCCGCAGTGACGAACTACTCCGTCTAGTTTGGACTGCAGGGCAACAGAGGACCCAGAGTTCAGCTGAGAACAGCTGAGAGAAGGCACACGGATCCCAGGGGGGAATGGCACTGCAAGTTGACACCGAACTGGCCTCCCGCACTTACCTGATATTACCTAACACACCGGAGGACACGGGCTCCACGCGAAGATAGTAGAACTTCGTGAAGCGTTAGGTGTCGCCCAGCCCACAGCTCTGCAAATGTCTGCATAAGAGGCACTGTGCACTAACGCCCAGGAGGGCACAGCTCACCTTGGCACTGGTACGTCAAGGTGATGGCATCCACCACCCAATGAGCCAACCTCTGTTTGGAGACAGTATCCCCCTTCTGCTGACCTCCAAAGCAGACAAAGAGCTGCTCGGAGCGTCTGAAGTTCCGGGTGCATTCCCCGTAAATGCGCAAGTGTGGGTGGAACACAACAACGCAAGGGCCGGGTCTGCATCCCCTGAAGGCAGCTCTTGGAGGTTCACCACCTGATCTCAGGCCAAGATCTCTAGGTGACGTGAGCATAAGCCGGACCAAACTCTAAGCACAATTCGTTGACCGAGAATGCACGCAGGTCCCTCACCCTCTTGATGGAAGTGAGCGCAATCAGGAGTGAAGTCTTGAGAGACAGATATTTCAGCTCGACTGAATCAGGCAGCTCGAAGGAATCCCTCCGAAGGCCTGAGAGGACTACAGAGAGATCCCAAGAGGGGATGAGGTGCGTAATCTATCTCCTTGCAGCTCTCAGGAACCTGATGATAGGGTGATGTTTCCCCAGGGATGAATCATCCACTGCATAATGGTGAGCCACGGTGGTAGCGGTGTACACTTTCAGAAAGGAAAGCAACATACCGACCAAGCATCTCTGAGGGTCGTCACAGAGCAACACCATTTCAACGAATAAACCCCTCTTTTTCTTTCATTTTTTTATTAGTTTCATTAATAATTTTGTTAGTTTTAGTTTCGTTTTTATTTTGTGAGCACATTTCTATTCAGTTTTTATATAGTTTAGTTTCAGTTTTAGTTTTATATAAAAAAGGATCACTTCCATAGTGCAGTCCAAAGAAAGACTTAATTTTACCTTATGACGCAAACGTCTGACGCAAATTTAAAGCATGCTATTGATTAGATGGTAAAAGTATACAAATATACAAGCAGTCAAGCATTTTTACTCCATAAATCTACACAATTTACGCTTAAATTATCATAATTTAAAGCAGTGCAATTTGTTTATATTAGATATTTTATCTTATTTAACCATAATCATGATACTGTAACTGTCATGTCTTGGTTACTTTTCTGCAAACAAACACGCATAACTGGAAATAATTAAATTCAGTAATAATGAGCCTTTCGATTCGCAGTGTTGCGCATTACTGGATTCGTGCTACAGCTGAAGTGAATGACAGCTTAGGGAGCACTCGTTGCTCGCTTTCTGTAGCCTGTATATAATTTTATTTTATACGTTTTTGAACGTATATACAGCGCAGAGACAATCACATTTAGGAAATAAGGCATATTTAAAGGTTCTTTTCATTTATGAAGAATTATAAGCATGTTGTTCAAAACAGATTGTTTACAAGATGTAGGCAAAAGTTTTGTTTACAGAATGGATGCACGATCTCATCTTTTTTCTGTTGTGCTGCTTGTCTATTTTTCTACAAAGCACCAACTTAGAATGCCTGTTTTTGGTTTAATCACTTGTGTTGCATGAGAAAATAAATAATTTTGCCTTACTGATGCAGTAGATTTAATGTGGTGCCGGCGGTTCAGGTCACTCTCTTTAGGCTAGGGCTGGGCGATATGGGCAAAAAAATGATCACGATAATTTTTTTTTCATATCAGTCGATATTGATAACTATCATGATAAATGTCAAATCTTTTTTTTTTTTTTTTTTCAAGTTTAAAGTCAGATTTTTGCTCCGAATTGAAAGTTGTAGAAACCAGACCATTCATTTTCCTTAACAAAATAAATATCTAAATAGAAAAATTAATTTCAGCATTTTCTAATGCGTTATATTGTTTCAAATCAAGAAACAGGTTTGGGTTGTCTGATAATAATGATAATGATAATGATAAAAATAAAAATAAAAATAAAAATAAAAATAAAAATAAAAATAAAAATAAAAATAAAAATAAAAATAAAAATAAAAATACATTTTGTGTCTCTTAGAAATGCACATTTGATAGTTGTCGCAATACTGGTCAGGAGGCAGACACAGAAGGTTTAAGTATGATGCTTCGTTTATTAAATGCAAACACAGGATGACTTCCCAACGGTATGTTTCAAACACAAATATGTAAGAGTTTGCTCAACAAAGGTAAACAGTTCTTATCTGAATTCCTCATAGGATATAGTCCATGACAACAAACGATCAAAGCAGCGTGGGAAGCAGGGACAGGTAAGTCGAGAGCCAGGAGAGAAGCTTGCAACCTCGAGACCAGCCGACGAGGGAATGTGGTGAATGTGCTTATATGTGGTGCAGGTAAGTGGGTGCAGGTGTTCCTTATTAGAAGTCAGGTGACTGTGAACGGGTGTAGGTGGCTGGTGTCTCCCTGACAGTACCCCCTCCCCCACGGGCGTCTCCTGACGTCCGTAACTGACAGCGAGGATGACCACGCCCCCTGGGAGCGGGACGGTCCGGGTGGAGTTGATGAAAGTTGGAGAGCCCGGAGAGGGGGGTTCCTGTTGCGAGAAGCATGAGGTCAGTAAACTAGGTTCGAGTGGGCCAGGCTGCGCAACCAACAGATTTTGCTCCTCTTTTTTTTTTTTTTTTTTTACAGGAGAGAGCAAGCTCTTTTCCCAGTTGACCCAAAGCCCCAGACGGCTAAGGTGCTGAAGCACCAGATCCCTGTGCTCAGACTCACAAGTGACCAAAAGCACAGATCTTATTGGCTGGCCAGCTTTTTTCGCAGTGCAATGGAAAAGAGGGTAGAACATCTCTGTTAAAGGAATAATGGACCTTTATCTCACTTCCTATATCCGGTAAGCGAAGCAGTGTATCCCCACTTCTGGTCCCATCGCAACGCAATGAAAACTAATGGGAGAATCCTCTCCTTCCTTTCTTTCGCTGGTGTTACTGCAGTGTACCTGGTTGCTTTTATTCTAAACAATGACACACTGCCTCAGTTTTCACAATTTCCTGACACAACAAGGATGAGATGAGTGGGATGAATTAAGGTCCTTCTAAAATATCAGGCGGGAGCACGTTCGCGTGGAGTATGCATTTCGAAACTGAGGATGTTTAGGCCTACATCTTATATCACCTGCTGAAATGTTCCTATTAATATATTTCCCTTCCAAATGTGCATTCTGATAATCAAAAAAAATTAACCTGCTCCAGTCAATTTCGTCTTTCTCATCATATCTTATTGTAACGCCACGCCAGCAGAGGGAGCCCTCACACATGCACTGACTGTTCCCGCTCCCTCTGCTGCTTCATGGGTAACTTCCTGTTTGGTGGCCATATAAGGAGGCCTAAACCAAACAAGCCCTGCGAAGTATTGTTTTGCTGTGCGGACTCTGCTAAGCATTTATCCTGTTTCATTGCCTTGTTTTGTTTTGTTTCTTGTCATTGTTTTGCCTTGTTTTTTACCATAGTTTTGTCTAGTTCATTGCCATAGGTTTTGCCTAGTTTCATAGCCTTGTTCATTTGTCACTTTGGACTGCTCTCTCTTGGATTTTGACCTTCTGCCTGTTTATTTGGATTCGTCTTTGTCTTGCCTACATGTTACTGTTTTGTTTGGATATCGACTCTGCCTGTCTTGACTACAATCTGTTTAATAAAGCTCGCATCTGGATCTTACACGCTTCCCTGGAGTCCCGTTACAGAATACTTCGCCGCCCCAAAGATCCAGCAGCTTTTGGACACAGATCAACCATGAACCCAGCATCACGCCTCCTCTGCCTGCGGCAAAGTAATCGGGCTATAGAGGTGTATGTGGAGGATTTCTGTAATTTGTGTCATTTGGTGGACTTTAATGACGTTGCTCTCAAAGGTATTTTTTGTAACGGACTTAGGGACAATTTATATGACCTCCTGCCGGATAACAAATGCTCAGCTACACTTGAGGAGTACATAGACTATGCCCTGTTGCTGAGTGGCTCTGCATTTACTGTGGGGATTGCGGATAAGGAGCCCTGCAACCCTACAACACCCAGTACATCAGGACATTTTCACACCCCAACCTTCATGTCCGGTATTGTGACCATCATGCCAGAGACCTTTCACGCCAAGCCTGCCTTCATGTCCACCAAGCCACAGCCTTCCCATACGGAGTCTGCCAAGCCAAAACCTGCTCATGCCATGCCTGCCGCTCCGGGGCCTGCTCACGCCATGCCTGCCTGTCCAGAGTCTATACCTGTCATGGCCGCCCTCCCACAGCCAGCTCACAAGATGGCTGCCATGTCCAAGTCAGTCCACAAGATGGCTGCCATCCCCGAGCCTGTTCACAAGATGGCCACCATCCCCAAGCCTGTTCACAAGATGGCCGCCATCCCCAAGCCTATTCACAAGATGGCCACCATCCCCAAGTCTGTTCATATGATGGCCGCCCCGTCTGAGTCCCCGGCCAAGATGGCTGCCACGCTTGAGCCTCATCATGCCAAAATCATCTCATCCGAATCTCATCCCATCATATCTGCCATACCCAAAACAAATCAAGTGATGCCTGATCCTCCGGTATCAAGTCAAGGCAAGGCTGCACTTTCAGTGCCAAGTCAAGTGACAGCTGTGTTTCCTGAGCCATGTCAAGCTACAGCTGTTCCCCATGAGTCAAGCCAAGTCACGGCTGTTCTCCATGAGTCAAGCCAAGTCACAGCTGTTCTCCATGAATCGAGCCAAGTTACAGCTGTTCCCCATGAGTCAAGCGAAGTTACAGCTGTTGTTCCTGAGTCAAGCCACGATACAGCTGTTGTTCCTGAGTTAAGCCAAGTTACAGCTGTTGTTCCCTATGAGTCAAGCCAAGTCACAGCTGTTCCCCATGAGTCAAGTCAAGTTACAGCTGTTGTTCCTGAGTCAAGCCACGATACAGCTGTTGTTCCTGAGTTAAGCCAAGTTACAGCTGTTGTTCCCCATGAGTCAAGCCAAGTCACAGCTGTTCCCCATGAGTCAAGCCAAGTTACAGCTGTTGTTCCTGAGTCATGTCACATTACAGCTGTTGTTCCTGAGTCAAGTCAAGTTACAGCTGGGTTGTCTATGTTACGCCAAACCACAGCTGATTTCCATGAACCAAGCCAAGTTACAGCAGATCTTCATGAACCAAGTCAAGTTGCGGCTGTCTTCCCCGAGCCAAGCCAAGCCACAGTTGATCTTCATGAGCCAAGCCAAGTTACAGCAGATCTTCATGAGCCAAGTCAAGTTACTGCTGTTGTTCCCGAGTCAAGCCAAGCCACAGCAGACCTTCATGAGGCAAGTCAAGTCACAGCTGACCTTCATGAACCAAGTCAAGCCACAGCTGATCTTCCTGAGCCAAGTCAAGTCGCAGCTGACCTTCATGAGCCAAGTCAAGTCACAGCTGGTCTTCACGAGCCAGGTCAAGTCACAGCTGTTCTTCACGAGTCAAGTCACGGCAGGCCTCCCTGAGTCAAGTCAAGACTCAGCTGCGCTTCTAACGGAGCCTCTTCACGACAAAGCTGCTAGTATGGAGCCTCGCCAAGCCACGGCCGCCATGCCAGAACCTCGCCAGGTCCCGTCTGACCTCCAAGAGCCTCGTGATGTCTCAGCTGACCGCCAAGAGCCTCGTCATGTCTCAGCTGATCCTCCAGAGCCTCATCATGTCTCAGCTGATCCTCTAGAGCCTCGTCACGTATCAGCTAACATCCCAAGCCACGCAGAGCCCACGCACCCAAGCCACGCAGAGCCCACACTCCCAAGCCACGTGTCCACAGCGTCCACACCCTCAAGACCGGCAGGCATCCCACCATCTACTGTGCTGCCTGTAATGGCTATTGCCATTTTGAGCGTGTGGGCCACACACTGCACTCCAGAAGCCTCGTCTGTCCACGAGTCTGCTCCAGAGGCCTCGTCTGTCCACGAGTCTGCTCCAGAGGCCTCGCCTGACCATGAATCCACGCCTATGCCTCCAGAGGTGTCAGCTTGTGCTGTAGATCCTCCAAAGGAGGCGGCGTCCACTCATGAACTCACTGCCACGTCTGACCACGAGTCTGCGCCAATGCCCCCGGAGGTGGTGGCTCCGGCTGCAGAACCTCCTATGGGGGCGGCGTCTTCCTATGAACTCTCTGCCTGTCATGTCACGGTCAAGAAGGCCAATCATGAACACTCTGCCTGCCATGTCACGGCCAACAAGGATACTCAAGAACACTCCGCTCCGCTATGGATGTCGCTAGTTCCACTGTGGATATCTCTGTTCCTGTCTGCTCTGCTTGCTCTGTCTCGCCATGGCTCCCTGTTATGCCTGCTCTGCCTGCCTCGCCATGGCTCCCTGTTCTGCCTGCTCTGCCTGCCTCGCCATGGCTTCCTGTTCTGCCTGGTCTGCCTGCCCCGCCATGGCTGCTACTGCTCCACAGCCCAGGCCCTCCAATGGTACACTGTCTGCCATTGCTCCACGGCCCAGGTCCTCCAAGGTTCCACTGTCTGCTACTGCTCCACGGCCCAGGCCCTCCAGTGTTCCACTGTCTGCCATTGCTCCACGGCCCAGGCCCTCCAAGGTTCCACTGTCTGCCACAGCTCCATGGCCCAGGTCCTCCAGGGTTCCACTGTCTGCCACTGTTCCATGGCCCAGGTCCTCCAGGGTTCCAGTGTCTGCCACAGCTCCACGGTCCAGGTCCTCCAAGGTTCCAGTGTCTGCCACAGCTCCACGATCCAGGCCCTCCAGTGCTTCACTGTCTGCCACTGTTCCATGGTCCAGGTCCTCCAGTGCTTCACTGTCTTTCCCTGCTCCACGATCCAGGCCCACCTCCTCTGCATGGACCTGGCCCTCCGTCCCACCCCCTGTTTTGCCTCTGTTCCCCCACCCTCTCGGACTGTTGTTGTTTTGAGCGCCAGGAGTCGCTCCTGGGGGGGGGATTCTGTAACGCCACGCCAGCAGAAGGAGCCCTCACCCATGCACTGACTGTTCCCGCTCCTTCTGCTGCTTCATGGGTAACTGCAGCACTGACGCAGTGTGGTGAAATCATGCATGTTTATGAGCCATGGGTTTCTCGGATCAGTTTGTTGGATTAAAACTACAAGTTCCATTGAGTTTGGAAAATTCTGTGCACAGTAATTATCAGAATATCTCTTCGCCTGTTTCTGAAAATATCCAGATTTTGAAATCATCCTGCAGATGCTCATTTTATCAGGCTTTTATTCAACTAGGTGATTACAGCATATTGAAAAATATACATAACCGGAAGAATCGATACACTGCTTCGACAAGCACTTCCGGTGTTCAATTCTGGTGCGATAAAGGTCTACTGCACTGATGTCATGTGAATGTCTACAGTATGTCAGCATTACTCCTGCTAATTCAAACTAAAATGTTTATCGCACCAAATTTTTCTGACGAACATTGGTTTTGTTGTGAGCAGACCTTTACTCATGCTGTGCGGAAGGAGGGCCAATAGAGCAGTGCAGTGACCTCAATTTCTGTCTGCCGTGAGTAAAATAATAATAAAGCAGGTTACAACTGAGGTTTAGAATTCAAACATTTTTATTACATCACACTTTATGGCTCTATCAGAGCACTGTAAATGCATATTCCAGTTTTTCTCGATTGCTAAAACACTATAACCAGTCTTTTGAACTAAAATTTCAAAACCATAATGCCATTTTTCAAAAACCACACCCATTTCCCTGAACTATAAACACTATTCCCCTGCTTTAACACATGAGTCAGATGTGGTGAACTGTTACTGCAAAACTCTACACACAAATCCCTACATTTCTCAGTGCTTACACCATGTGGTCATTTAGAAAGCACTAGCATTCAATATTTTTCACTCAAGTCTGCAAAGTTTGAGCTCAATTAGCACACAATTACCCAAGTGGAAATACTAGGAGTCAAAATTTATCACACACCAGTCAGAACCTTTGACGGAAATAAAAGGGCCAGTTTGGTGCATTTCTCAGATCAGAAATGAAATTCTCAAAACTACTTGTTCAACCTCCACATCATCTAATCACTTGTGCAAATGTTTCTAATTTTTTTGAACAAGTTGCGTTTGCTTTGGTACGTTCATGCAACTGATTATGCAACTGATTTGTCTGTGGTTTCCTACATTATCAGTTCCTATTGTCATGTTGCTATAGTCTTACCCCTCAAAACATCAAGTCATTAGCTCATCGTATATATCTTTGCAGTAAATGCTAAACTTTTGATCTAGTTGTCAGAAACTGTCAAGCACATTCTCCACATTTATTCTCCACTATTACAGTTTTTTTCAATTGCTTACACACTAAAATTAAAACTTTCCCACAATTAACAAAACCTTACACTCAAGGAGCAAAACACCGGCCTAGATTTGCACAACTGTAAGCACATTGTCAGCTTCACACTTTTTGCAAAACATTACACACAGTGATTTGCAAAACACTAAACACACTTGTACGCATTTGACACAGAAATTTATCATGATGTCATTTCCTTGCAATTTTAAAGCAAAGGCTTTTAAATGAACACACCCCATGAACCAATTGGTTAACCACAACCACCAGGTGTGCACACACACTGGTGCTTAATTGTAGACACACCAATCAGGTTTAAGCACTATAAAAAGGCAAAAGGCAAGTTCACCTGTCTTCAACAAAAATGGACGGTGTCAGAAGAAGAGGAAGAGTACGGATGAGAGGAGGAATCTGGAGAGAACAAGGTGGAGGAAGAGGCCAAGGTAGGGGAAGAGGAAGAGGGAGAGGAAGACCTAGAGGAGGGGTAGGACATGCACAAAGAAGAAGACAACCAAATCTGAGTAACGAAATTCGTGCTACAATTGTGGACCATGTAATAAACCACGGACTAACACTGAGGGAGGCTGGACTGAGAGTGCAGCCTAACCTAAGCAGGTACACAGTGGCATCAATAGTTCGGACATTTTGTCAAGAGCACAGGTGAGAAACTTATCTTCTGTCAACAGAAAATCCATAGCTTACTGCATGTGCTATATCAACCGTTTTGGTATGTATTCATGTATCATTTTACAGTAAGCTACATGTATTTTGTTTGGCCAACATAGGATTGAACGTCGAGAACACCAAGGAGGGAGGGGCCCTATATTCACACAGGAGCAAGAGAGAGAGATCATAAACCTCGTTTTGGCCAATAATGCAATCAGACTTCGAGAAATTCAAGCCCATTTTGTCAATGATCACCAAATTTTCAATAATGTCCAACAGGTCTCTCTGTCAACAATAGGCCGTATCCTTAAAAAACATCAAGTTGTGATGAAACAACTGTATAAAGTGCCATTTGAAAGAAATTGAAATGAAAAGAAACTTTCACCCTGTCTGAATTTCTTTCAAATGGCACTTTAGACAGGGTGAAAGTCCTGCGGTGGTATGTTTTGTTCACTGACTGTAGCATTGTGTACTGCACACATAACCTTTTTACAGTACATGTAATTTTACTGTATAGCAGACCTACAGTATATTGATTACGCAATGTGATATTTTGCTGTATTTCAGAGAGTTTTGCAAATGGATGCGGAAGAAGTCCCGCATGAGTTTATATACATTGATGAGGTTGGATTTAACCTGACAACAGTGAGAAGAAGGGGAAGAAACATCATTGGCCACAGGGCTATTGTCAATGTACCAGGGCAACGTGGGGGTAACATTACCCTTTGTGCTGCCATTACACAGAATGGGGTCCTCCACCGCCATGCCAGCTTGGGTCCTTACAACACTTACCTCGTTCTTACATTTTTAGACAGATTACACAATATTATCACAGCAGTAAACCAAAGGGACCAGATGCAATACATTGTCGTCTGGGACAATGTAGCTTTCCATACTTCCGCTCTGGTCCAAAACTGGTTTCATCAACACCCACAATTTACAGTTCAATACCTTCCACCATACTCCCCCTTCCTAAACCCCTTCGAGGAGTTCTTTTCAGCATGGCGGTGGAAGGTTTATGATCTCCGGCCCTATGTCCAGATGGCCCTCATTCAAGCTATGGAGGAAGCATGTGATCAAATTGAAGCAGCATCCATACAAGGGTGGATTCGTCACTCCAAAAGATTCTTTCCACGTTGCCTTGCAAATGAAAATATAGCCTGTGATGTTGACGAGGCCCTGTGGCCAGATCCAGCTAGGCGGAGAGATGTTTAGGCTTTTATTTTTTATTTTGATTCTGTACTGAACTGGATATGTAATTTATTACAGTATTATTGTAAGCTTACAGTACAATGGTATGTTCAGTAATACCGTATGGAAACTGGAAAAATGTTTTGTTAGGAATGTTTCGTTCAAATGTTCAGTATTGACTGACTTGAGTACATGAAAAGAAATAAATATTTTCACCAAGGTCCAGTACTTGTTTCGTGTGTTGTGTTTGGTCAATATATTCATGTTATTTAACAATATCTCAAAAAAGAGAAAAAAAATCAAACCCAGACTGTATCATTAGAAAGGTAGAAATGTTACAAGTGTTTAAGATTGAGCACAGCAGTGTGTAAGTGGTTCAAACAGAATCCGACTGTATGAACCATGTCTGTGCCATATGGTACCAAAATGGGCTTTTGGTAAATTATTGTACAGTTTTGAATTAAGTGTTTCATTTTGCAAAAGATCTGAGATGTTCTGCTACTTGTGTGTGTAGGGTTTTGACAAAATGAGCCTTGTTTTTAAAATCGTGCCTAAGCAATCGTAAAAAACTGTAGACCAGGGGTGTCAAACTCCGGTCCTGGGCGGCCGCAGCCCTGCAGAGTTTGGATGCAACCCTAATTAAACAAACCTGATCCAACTAATCAAGTCCTTCTGGCTTAATTGAAAACTGCATAGTATGTGTGTGTTGGAGCAGGGTTGGAACAAAACTGAGTTTGACACTTCCCCTGTATTAGACTTTTTGTAAATTTAGAAACTACAGATCAACCAATGATAAAGCAGTTCTCTGAAATAGCTCAAAGGTACATCTCAACATCTCATGAACCCTCAATCGGAAAGCATATATAAACATATACATCTTTTTTTTTTTTTTTTGTCTTTGTCAGACCACTAGTAAAAGTGTAACTGTGAATCCTATCCGGTCTTTTTTAATCAATATCCCGCATACAGAAATGTGCAATTTCGAAGAGTAGGAGGTAAAAGAGGAAGAGGAGGAAAAGAAGGAGGAGGATAACAACAACAACGTGGAAGAGAAATAGGAAGGGCAAGGGCAAGAAAACAAGCAGTCTCGTATATTTTAGTTGATGAGTGCCAGGGTTGGATCAGGCATGCAATAGGATTTTACCCCTGCTGCCTGTCCAGGGCCAATTTAGCCTGTGATGTTCAGGAGGTTCTTTGGCCTGTCCCAGACCAAAGGCAGGGTGCTGGCGCAGAATAATTGTTTTTGTTATTGTCTGCTGTTTTGTACTGTATTCTACAGTACAATAAATTAAGGATTAAAACACTTGCAAATGCATACATTTGTTGTGTTCATCATGTGATTTTTTTTGTTTTTTTCCAAGCAACACTTATTACTAGTTTCGTAGTATTGTTTTAAATTGATCTCATCAGTGTGTAAAACTGTGTTGTAGTGTGTGTGTTTTTGAGGGTTTGTGTATCATGTCTGAGAGCAAAGTTTTTTTTTTTCAGCAAGATTGCAAGATCTGACCCCCACTGACACCTGCCCCCCCCCGACACCTGCCCCCCCCCCCCCCCCCCCCGACCACCACTACACTCTCTCCATTACCATTGCACTATTTAATATTTATTGCACTACACTGTACAGACCCATCTGTAAATGCACATATCCATTGCACGATACATTTCTGTATCTAAATTCCTGTTTATAGAGAATAGCACCCTGTACATTGTTCATATCTATCTGCAAATTCTGATTACAGTTAATAGCAACTTGTATATGTTGTTCATCTATTGTAAATCTCTGATTATGGTTATTAGCAACCTGTATATTATGTTCACAGTATACCCATCTGTAAATATTACCCATAGTTTCTCCCTGCACATATCCCCTATAAGTGCACTTATAACTTATACTTTTATCCTGCACTTACTTCTTATTGCACTCCTGGTTAGACCTAAACTGCATTTCGTTGCCTTGTACTTGTACATGTGTAATGACAATAAAGTTGAATCTAATCTAATCTAATCTAATCTAAGATTGAGTTGTTTTGAGTGGAGAGCTTCATTTTGACCTGAATATAGTAAGTTTGGGGAATTGAGTTAGAAGTTACAGATTTATGTTTAGAGTTTCACAAAAAAGAAGCATATTTCAAAAAATGTGTTTAAGCAATTGAGAAAAAAAAAAAAAAAAATCCTTGCTACATGTACTGTGTTAGACTAAGCACTTACATATTATTGCTCTGTTGTTGGTTTGCTTCCTTCTGGCCCCATTTGTAAGTTGCTTTGGATAAAAGTGTCTGCTAAATGATTAAATGTAAATGTTTTTTTCACTCATATTTAATAAGGTCCCATACCTGGGTTCTTTGCATACATGTTTTGGTGTGTCATTGCAGCGCCATGCAGAAAATAAAAATGAATACAGATTTGAAACGACGTGAGAGAGAGTAAATTACACCAGAATGATAATTTTTGGATGAACGCTAGCTGAAAGCAAGCCCTTGAGGAACATGCAAACCTGTTTTCGTATACTCGTATATTCGTATATTATCTCTTTTTACTTAACACATCTTTCGCTTCCAGTGTGGGAACGCTGTGCGCGTCTGGTTGCCGCTCCACGCTGGGTTGTGTGTTCATTCGTCTATGATCGTCTATGTTCGCTACTATACTACTACTTTTTGTATTTACTCTCTCTGCTTGGCTGATGGTCTTTGGCAAATTGGATTTACTTTACTGTTCGGCTGGCGTATGTTGTTACCGCTGGAAACTCCCAGTTGATGGCCTGCTGCGAGCCCTCTCACCCCTCGATTCTACATCTATCGAACGGACTGTGAGATTAGTTAACACTCTTCTACTAGTCATTCTACTGGCTTACTGTCTGGTTGGGTAGCTTTCCTCTCCATAAGCTTTTATTGATGTTGGGATGGTTGTGGTTCTGGCTAACGCGCCATTGCTCTTTTCCGGTTTTTCCATGGCTATCACCAACAAGTCAAATGCATCGGTACTTGTGTTGTCTCTGTTTCTCTTTACTACCATTGGACTACCTTCCTATATGGAATTTAATTGCCTAGTGAACTCAGGGCGCTCGACGGGCACCCGCGCCTTGACTCTGTGACATACGAACACTGCCACTCCTTTGGGATTTTCCAACGTCCACGTTACATATGTCGCTCAGTGAGAAGGATCTTTAATATTCAGCAGCCAAAACCTTTGGTTATTCTGTGCATCTGGACTAGTAACAGAACTCTGGTCAAACCAAAACGTCTACCAAGAAACTGTCATCCATTGCTTGTTTACGTAAAAAAGTCAGCCTCAATGGGCAACATCGCTGGCAACACAGGACTACTGCATAACCACTTTGCTCTGTTGAACTGTCGCTCTATCTCGGACAAGAGTCCCTACCTAAACAAACTAATTATGGATATCAACTTGGACATGTTATTTCTTACTGAGACTTGGCAAACACCTAATGATTGCATCTAACTTAATCTGCTTACGCCAAATGGTTATCATCACTTGTCTAAGCCGTGTCTATCTGGTAAAGGAGGTGGTCTTGCAGTCATTTTTTGAAACTCTATAACACTTACTCAGATGGATTTTCACTGTACTAATACCTTTGAATACATGGCTTTGAAAGTTGGCTCAAACTGTCCCCTCACAATTGTTCTGATTTATAGACCACCCAAACAGCAAAATGACTTTTTCTCAGAACTCAGCGATCTACTTACACTTACTTGTGCATCATCAGCCCAGGTCATCTTACTTGGTGATTTTAACATCCATGCTGATACACCCTGCTTTAATAGTACTCAGTCAAAGATTGTTCTGGACTGTTTTGATCTTCATCAGAATGTCAACTTCCCTCATCACACTCGTGGTCATATGCTTGATTTAGTCTGTACATCAGGCTTAAACAACATCTTTATAAGTGGACTGGCTACTCCTATCTCTGGTCATAAGCGTATTACTTTTGACTTTACAATAACTTACCCAATAAAATGTACTGAAAACAAAACAATTTCTTATCGTAAGCTCAGTGCTATCAACGTTGATGCACTTACTGCCTCTATTGCTTCATATGCTATTTCTTATTTATTCAATTTTACTTGTTGTAATGAGGACTCGTAGGAAGCGTATAAGATCCAAGTGCGAGCTTTAATAACCAGATCGTAGTCAACAGGCAGGGTCAATATCCAACAAACAGTGTGACGAAGACAAAACAATAGCGTAATCCACAAAACAGGCACAGTCCAAAAACCAGAGAGAGCAGTCAGAAAAGTAACAAATAAACAAGGCAAGGAACAATGGCAAAACTAGACAGAACTATGGCATGAAAACAAAAAGCAAAACTATGGCAATAAAACAAAACCGTGGCAATGACAAAACAGAGCAATGAAAACAAGGGAAAAACGCTTGGTAGAGTCCACAAGAGCAAAACAATACTTCACCAGTGTCTGTTTGGCATGGCCTGCCTTTAATGGCTGCCAAACAGGAAGCAACCAGCGAAGCAGCAGAGGGAGCAGCAACAGTCAGACAGTGGGTGAGGGCTCCCTCTGCTGGCGTGGCGTTACACTTGTCCATCCAAGGTATATGATTTGTATCACTCTGCTATTGCTGATGTTTTAGATGAGCATGCTCCAACTATAACTACACTCAAAAAAATGATTCTTTAAACCTACTTAATTCAATTATGGACAGTGGTTCCACACAACCAAATTGTTTTTGATGAACATGAATGGATTTTTTCGAATCTATGCAAACTCTTTGTGTTGTGACAACACAGCTGAATGAGGAAGAATTTATGTGAAATATTAATGTCCAACCAACTCAATTTATTCACTTCCTTGTAACTTAAACCGGTTAAGCCACAGATTAAATCAACTGAAATTAAGGGATTAAATCTCTCAAGATCTCAGCAGATGATGATTAAACAACTTCACAAACAGCATCACCAGCTTCACTTATTATTAACCAGACTGATTTTATTTCTGTCACACATCTACAGAAACTGTTATTGAGGATTACAGAGGATCAAAAGTTGATGTTTTAGTGGTTAAAATGATGCCACCATCATTGAGATCAGCATTTGCTTTAGTTGAGCTCTTGACCCTTCAGTTTTTGGGTTAGATCTCTGTTTAGCTATACATGTGATGTTGTAAAACAGAGTGATCAGTGCTTTACATGAAGCGCATTTTAATTGATTTTATATGTTGAGATGTTTATTGTGAGATATTTTGATTACTTTTTCTCAATTGATGCATTTAGATAACCATAACCAACCCCGTGAAACTTCAGCAGACAAAAAACAAAAAACTATGATGTAACAGTAAAGAAGAATTATTTTAGGTTCATGTAAAGCATAAGAAAACACTGCTGTTACATACAGACACACAGACATCAAGTACCAGCATATTAATCTCAACAATGGTGACAATCAACAAAATGCTTTATACTGCAATGCATGCTGGGTAACAACATAGTAAAAACTCCCATCATGCACAGCAGCATGAATAATTATTGTCACCACTGTTGAGGATCATATGATAAGTGTTCATGTCTAAAATCCTGAGCAGGTGTACCTCTTTTTTTTTTTTTTTAAATTGAAGCTTTATGGTGGTGATTGTTTAATAGGACCTTTTTTCAGCAATATGCCCATCAATAAACCAAAGAGAAAGATCACTTTATAATATTCACACAAATGAGCTATAAGCAGAAAGTGTAAAATAATCAGTTGCGTCAAACATTTGATTCAGCAATGCACAAATGTTTGTTGTGAAACAAAATTACAATTGCCTAGAAGCAAAATTATTATAAGTTATTAAAAGGGTCAAGAGACAAACTAAAGCAAACCTTGACCACAATTATGGTGGCATTATGTTTTTTTTGTTTTTTTTTAATTATTATTATTACAATTAAGCCAGTCTGCTTAGTAATGAGTGAAGCTGGTGATGCTGTTTGTGGAGTTGTTTAATCAGATTTTGAGAGATTTAATGTCTTTTATTTTAGTTTATTTAATCTGTGGCTGAAGTCAGTTGTAGTTCTTGTGTTTCTCGTTTCTTCAGTGATTCTGCTCGTTAACAGCAGGTGTTCATGACTAATACACAATCATCATTTAATTGATCATTTCATTATCTCTAACTTTAACTCTGCTTCAGTGTTAATTTAACTATATTTAGAGAGGGACCAAATGTTCTCTGAATTTTACTCTGTGAATTTTACTGTGCAGTCCACATGCGCTTTCACATGTCCCAGCCGCACAAAATTATCTATTAACGGCGCAATATACCAGTTAAACTCGACTGCAAAACAACACTAAAGGCATAGTAAAATCACTTACAGAAATTAAAGATTTTGACTTGACACAAAGAAAACTTTAGATTTTCTTTCCTGACTGGTACTTCTAGCTCTGACGCCATGATAAACCTCCTTCGCACCGTCTTCATCAAATGCGTTGGAAACGTCATATCCGTTTTTTTGAACGGCGAAATTAAACCGTTTATGTTAGTTTAACGATTGATAATTAAGTAAATGGAAACTTAAACAGTTTAAATTAATAGAACACAACACAATAGTGTTTTGGCAGAAAAAGAAACATACTTGTGTTGTTTTAACAATAAATACCTGGGTAAAACGAACAGTGGCGCAAAACCATTTTTTTGAGTGCAGTTTGACTGAGCTAAGTGATTGAAACATGTACTTTTAAAAAGAAAACTTTATGTTAAACCAACGCGTGACAGTTTTAAGTCAGGTTAACATGACACAATCATGCTGAAATGAAAAATGGCCACAATGGCATTAATTCAACATGAATTGTTTAGGTAAAGTGAACAGAACTGAAAAATCATTTTTTTGAGTGTAGGTCTGTTCCCATGTCCTGCTCCGCTCCATGGTATAATGAGGAGTTACGAGCTATGAAAGCCGAAGGCAGACAACTTGAATGCCTTTTTTAAGGGGTCGTTGGATGTTAAGTTCACTTTTACATGTTGTTTGAACATTAATGTGTGTTGGCAGTGTATCTACAATTCTACCTTATAATGATAAAAATCCATGCGGTGGTTTTTAATTAATCTGTAAAAATAATATTCCCTTTTTCAAATCAAGCCATTTTCAGATGTTTGTCGTTGTGCCGTCACACCCACAGAGGCCGCTCCCACCATAGTTGATTGACATGAGCGTCTTACCTCAGACCAGCTGTAACAGTCCGACCTCTTTGTTTCAATGCCAGAGCAGGGATGTAAGTTAGACAAGAATATCTCAGATTGAGCGATCGAGGTGTTGTGTTGCTGGATGTAATAATGAACATAGTGGTCGTCATTTACTCCCGACATCTGAGCCGCTGAAGATGCAGTGGATTATGTTTGTTTGTGAAGGGAATGCGCCTCCTGATCTACATATATCCGTCTATGTTCGCGCGAATCATTCGTGATCCAGCTTTACTTACAGCAGAAGTGAGTACAATAAAAGGGTTTTTTTTTATGAATCTTTGTGATCACCTTTCCTAATAATGTGCTAGTTAGCAAGTTTAGCGGTTAAACGCGGCTAAAGTAAACAATCTCTCAGAGCAGCAGAGAGAAGAGAGGGGCGGGGCGAGCAGAGCTCATTTGCATTTAAAGCAACCTTGACCAGAATGAGATGATTTTTGCTGAGCTGATTTTGGCAAGGTAAAGAGGGTGTTGTTTTACACTACCATTTTTAACCAAAGTATATTATAGACATTTCATTAAGAACCTAAAGAATCATATCAACTTGTGGAAAATAGCCATCCGATGACCCCTTTTAGGAAAACAGGTTTAACTATAGACTATCAGGCATTTTCAGAGCATGTTAAGCATTACAAAATTGCCAAAACAGCCCCGTGGCTGACAAGGATCAGGTGAAGGTGATTAGAACTCAGGGGAAGATGAATGAGTGGGCAGTGCTACTGGTGGTGTGGCAGGTGGAGGTGGCTGTGGTGAATGCCTGACACCAGGTGACTACGCCAGTTCTCGCCCCATTTCCAACCTACCGTTTTGTTTCAGAAATCATGGAAAAGCCTGTTGCCACTCAGTTGCAGTTATTTCTAGCCCGGAACAAACACTTTGATAAAATTCACACAGTACTGAAACTGCTCTAGTAAGGGTTATAAATGATCTCCTCCTTTCTGGTGATTCAGGCAACCTTTCCATACTCTTATTACTTGACCTTAGCTCAGCTTTTGACACTGTCTCTCATAAAATACTACTCATGCGCCTCTCAGAGATTGGCATCTCAGGAGCCTGGCTTTCCTCCTATTTGAGAGACAGACAATATTATATCAGCATGCATAACTACAAATCTCCCTCAGTCCCTCACTGGCTCAGTTCTAGGGCCATTGTTATTATCCTTTACATTATGCCCCTTGGACAAATTATCCGCAACTATGGTTTTCAGTACCACTGTTAAGCTGATGACATTCAGATATATACATCTTGGCAACCTGATTCTATTCACCAGACTGCTATGCTATCGTCATGTGTCAGTGAGCTAAAAACCTGGCTTAGCCCCAACTCTCTCAGCTTGAATTTGACAAAAACAGACATTTTAATTGTCGGTCCCCCATCTGTAACAAAAACATAACTAATCCACCTAGATTTGACCTTGAAGCTACATCAATTCTTCCAACTGCCACCGTCAAAAACTTAGGTATCATCCTTGACACTTCACTAAATCTAGACGCCTATATTAGCGAACTCTCCAAAGCTGCATTTCGTCAATTACGGCGTATTGCCAAACTCCGTTCCTTCATGAGTCCAAAGGATGCTAAATCACCAGTACATGCATTTATCACATCTCGTCTTGGCTACTGTAACGCTCTTTTTTTCTGGATTACCAGCACGCTCTATCTCCCGCTTGCAACGTATTCAAGATTCTGCTGCAAGAATGTTAACATACACCAAGCTGTCTACTCATATCACTCCTACTCTTTTTACCCTCCACTGGCTTCCTGTTTCTTCTCGTATTACTTATAAATTTATTCTGCTTACCTTTAAGTCATTCCATGGTCTTGCACCTACTTATTTCTCTGACCTACTTTCTCTGTATATTCCTTCTCGCCTATTTCGATCTTCTAGAGAAGAACTTCTTTGTGTTCCTAGATCTCACCTTTCATCTATGGGAGGGGGATCTTTCTCTGTTATGGCTCCTAAACTTTGGAACTCATTGCCCCTGTGTCTTCGATCAATAACCACATTACACGACTTTAAGTCTAAACTCAAAAGCTGTTTAACCAATATTATCTGTCATTATCTGTTTCTTCTTAAACTGATATGGTTTAATGTTTTATCTGACTGTCTGTTGTATTTGATTGTTTGTATTATTACTATGGTTTCCAACTGAAATCTCTGTTTTGGACTTGGCAAATGTCTACTGTCCATCTATGCATGTATTGATTATATTGTTTGTCATTGTGAAGTGTCAATAAGTTTGGGAAAGGCACTATACAAATTATACATTATTATTATTATTATTATTATTATTATTATTAGAGAATGCTGTACTTTCTACATTTCTGAAGCATGACTGGAATAGGCTGCTTGCTGGAGAGTTGTCCAACAGGATGAAGTTGGCATTCCTTCCTTTTATTGACCCTCCAACAATGAACAGTGATTTGATCTGGTTTTAGATCTAGATTACAGCACTTTTTGTGGCTCACATTAGATTTTTGTGGCAGAATCAAATACTGTCAAACTGCATTTCTGAAGCTGAGCTGTTCAGCTGTCAGCTGATGAGCTGAGAGAACATGCTGATCCCACACAAGCTAAATTCTGCATTCCTGTCATTTTAGAAAACGGATACAGCAAAACCTGTATTTGTGTGTGTGTGTGTGTGTGTGTGTGTGTACTTTTTTTTGCTATATTGTGGGGACCAAATGTCCCCACAAGGATAATAAAACCTGAAATGTTTGACATTTTGGGGACCGGCCCACAATTCACAAAAACAAACATGTGTGTGCATGTGTGTATGTGTATGGCTTAGGTTCTGTATCATATTATGGCATTTGTGCTGTGAACATGATTTAGACGTTTTGAGGGGGTAGTTTCTCAACCCTGGACAAGACTTCCATTTTAGGCCCTTCTTTTATTAAATCTGACTCTAAGTCAGTCCTGAACTTTTCACTGACCTTCACGTCTAAAGGGTCACTTTAACTCAACCAAAAATCAATGAAAATGAACTCAGCATCTGTTCAGCTGAATCTGTAATAATTCTTCATGGGCGTGATTCATTGCATCGTGTCAGATGTGATGGTGCCTGAGGTCAGACTCTGATTTTGACATACTCTTGAGAAGACAAATGCCTGCACACACACCCAAAACAACACACAACAACTTACAGGTTAGAGCTCTCACCTTCGGTTCTGTGATCGTTGACTAGGACTCAATCCAATATTCCTTCACAGAGAGAGATTCCAGTGTGGCACTTTTGGGAATGTAAAAATCCTTCTAGTACAAAGATCTGGGGTACGTACAGGATTATATTTGCAGTTCAGTAACTATTGCCACTGTTTACTTGCATGTAATATAATTTGATTAACAGGAGTTCGCCTCTGACAAATATTTAAAAAAAAAAAAAAAAAAAAAAAAAGCAGAAATTTAACTGACTGAGTTATGACTGTCAGCAGATATTAAGTTTTTGTCTACAGATTTTTTTTTTGTTTGTTTTTTTTTTTTCATCAGATATTTTATTTTCTTGGTTTCTATGACAAAAAGAGCTGGTTTGTCTTGAAAGAGCAGTTTATTCACTGATGTGTCTTCAGCAGACAGAAGTACTATAACTTCTTTGGGTTTTTGGCTAAGTGTAAAATACTACTGATTATAATTGTGGGGTTAATAAGATTGTTTTGTATGTTTTGAAAAGAGGACTATTATGTTCACTAAGGGTGCATTTATTTGATGAACAAATATTTGATTTTTAATCATATTTGCATTTACAGAATAGAAATCTTTTGTAACAAATTCTTTACTTACACTTTTGATCAATTAGACAATTAATTTCTCTGAAATTAGTGAATCCAAAATTTGATTAAAATAAAATCATCAAAATATGAGGAAAGGATGAAACACAATTTTTTTAGTTAAGGTATTTTTTTGTCAAAACTAAAAAAAAAAAAAACCTCATATAGACTACAACAGTTGTTTTCTGCATGTATTCCTAATTTCTTTGTATGATAGCCTGCACAAAAAATGGTGTCCACACAATTTGACATGTTTCATTGCATTATCACAAATAAAACAATCAGCCCCAAGCACAACACAGCATGCTTCTGAAGTTTGGGGTCTGTAAGTTTGGGTTTTCTGTTATAAAGAAATGAATATTACTGTTAATCATGGTCACATTAAATTGATCAAAAGTGACAGTAAAGACAACGTAATATAATGTTAAAAGATTTCAAATAAATGCTGTTCTTTTGAACTTTCTATTCATCTGTGAATCCTGAAAAATAAAATGTATCGCGGTTTACACAAACATATTCAGCGGCACAACTGTTTTCAGCGTTGTTAATAATCAAAAATGTTAAATGAATGAGCTATTTTAAACTGGAATAATATTTTACTGTTTCACTTGATCGAATAAAAATACATATTTCTAGATGGTCACTCTAACTGTAACCAAGTATTACTTAAATTTACATGAAGTATGATGGTGTGTGCATATGCTCTGTGTATGATAATATATTACACAATTATTAGTAAATTGCTGCATAGAAGTGTTTCCATATTAGGACAGTAAGACATTGTGTTAGCTTGAGACTTCAACTCTGGTGATGTCATTTTAGATATAAACGGCATGAACTGACACAATGTCGCTGACAACGAGAAAGAAACTGCTCAGCAACGAACTTCTTATCCAGTTTCTTCTCTTCTGTGGTGAGTTACACACAGCCAGTTCCGTTCAAATTCAGTTCAAAAACTGTATTGTCTATCCCCACGGAATAGAAATGTATCTTTAGGCAAAAGCTCAAACAACACAAGCAACAGTTACAAAATAAACCAAAATATTACATAAACTCCAGAGAAAGTGTGACATGCCTGCGATTCATTAAGAGATCGAAAAATATTATATATATTATATATATATATAGTATATAAATGCATTTACACAGCAAGAAGAAAACATCGCGCTATATCAGTAAAGTATATTAGCCGTGGAGCATAAGTTACCATGCCAATGAGTACTGCTAAAGGCTGAGCCACTTTCACTGTGGCTAAAATCCAGGGCTCACACAAACTACCCTGTTGAAAAAAAAAAAAAACAGCATATGCTGGTTAGGTAGGTTTTGATGCTGGGATGCTGGTTTATGCTGGCTCTTTGCTGGTCCTTAGCTGGTTTAAGCTGGTCCTGGACCAGCACATGACCAGCTACAGACCAGCATAAACCAGCAAAGGACCAGCATAAACCAGCTGAAACCAGCATCCCAGCATCAAAACCTACCTAACCAGCATATGCTGTTTTTAATTTATTTATTTATTTTTTTTTTCTTCAACTGGGTAGTGCACTATGTGGCACAGTATGACCAAAATCCTTATGATCCACTATCAAAATCTTGTATGCTTCATGATTCTGCCAGTTTTACAGTACATGTACTATTATTACTAATTCTTCTAATAAGAGCTGCTGAAGTGACGTTCATGTGTTCATGTATCAAAGTGAGAGATGCAGACGTGCTTCACCGTGTGTAGCAGACCAAACTGAGGCGCTCATTCACACAGACGCGCAGAGCGTGCGGACAGTAGCGGTCTTTTTGAGCTTTAATATTCACAGACACTAGTTCGCATATCACGATTTGATTCAACCCTACTTTTATTCATCCAAACATGGTCAAATTCCGTGATATTCCATTTGTAACTGGATTCTGTGATGCCATCCGCATTTTCTGGATCGCGGAAATCATAGCTCTGTCGTATTTGCCATGCCACCCAGTCAGACCCATGGAAATACGTTATTTATGAAACATTTTAATTCTTCTTTACTCTATATCTAGTTTGCATTGTCACGTGTTTCATCAACTTAATAATAAGAAGAAGAAGAAGAAGAAGAATTAATGTTATGTTTCGTTACGCGCCGATAGTCCCATCTGTCTGGATTCCATCTAGTAGGCTAGTATGTTTTTAAGCAAAATGGCTAAACAGCCATCTATACTAACAGAACATTTGGATTAGGACGAAATGATTAACACCGTCTATTCAAAACCCAGACCCCTATTCGGACGGTAATTGTTTCTCATGTGAGCGTCTGTAAAAATACATTTACATGGCGCCTCAGTGATAAAACTTATTGATTCGGACAGCGATTTATTCACAGTGGAGACGTGCTGCTCACGTGGTGGTGAGAGATGGTAAACACCAACATTCTGAATTCGGACGGCCATACAATCACCGACTACCCCCTGTAAATGCTGAAAATCGCTTAATTGAGAAATAATTATCTCCAAACAGGGCTAATTAAGACTTGTTTAGAGCAGATATCACTGGTACAAGGTAAGATTGTGGTTGTTATTTTTCCAGTCTGGCCCGCCATGGCATAGTAATAGGCTACATCGTTATTATTAATTGCATGTGGATATTTGTGAGCAAGGGATTTTAGATTAGATTTTTTCTAAAATTGAAATTATCCATTAATAAAAACACGAAAATTAAACCGGTAGGCCATACCACCCGCACTAGCACAAATTAAAGCAAGTTATACTTGAGTATCTAGCTAAACTGGCTTCATGGTACAGGCCACAGAAGTAAAAAAAATGTCGCCAGTGCTGTTAGATTAAATACCTGAATACAATCAAAACTTCAGGCTGCCTGGAACAAATTGCGGTGAGTAACTGCCTATGTGGTTTGGAAACCTTTGTAAAGAACGTCTAGATTTCTATGCGTTAATTTAAGTGAATTCATGATGGGTCTCAAACTGCAAAACAGCAAAACATTTGAAATAAACAAACTGACAACACTGCATGTAGATCTAGTCTGTGAGGCAGTGGCTGCTGGTGGAAAATTTTCTAGGTGGGGCGCCACATCCAAGAATTTTTGCATACATCCCAGTATGATTTATACCAGAATAACAAAACGAAAAGTATTAAGACTTTAAATATTTTAAATAAAGATAATTGTTTTACCAAGTTCAAGACTGAGGATGATTTGTACAAAACTACATTTTCTGCAAGCTTTTTTCAAGAAAAATGAAAACATTTTGTTTTTATTTTTTATTAATAATTTACAGTTGATGAATACAGTGCAACAGCAAAAACTGAGAAAAAAAAAAAAAAAAAAAGAATCTTACATTTGTTTAGACCATTTTCTATTCATATATAAATAACTACAAGTCAACCTGCAATACCAAACAGGACCACACAGAGACACCAACAGACCACTAAAAGCCACCTCGGTCAAAAATGAGATAATGATACTGAGTGAATGCTCTCGACACATGGTATACATCCATTAAATACTTTTACGTCAAACTCGCTAAATCCCAGCCTCAGCCCAAATCACAAGTACTGGTATTTCGGTAGAAACCTATACATAGGAGCCTGATTAAAAAATATATATTTTAAAGAAAAACGTCAGATGGATTTAGAGGCTTTTGCATCAGTTCCTCTGTCAGTGTGCTGATGCCCATATGTATATAAACACCACTGACCATTGCAAACTCCTATAAAAACACGATTCTTCAGGGAGTGTCCATTATAAAACACTAGCCAGACATGCAACTATACTGAAATGTGCTCATAAAGCTGTCAGAGAGTGCACATACACGGCCTGTTTATTTTGCACACTAATAATAACTCATGTGTGTCTAATAATGTATGATTCCTGTATGTCACTGGAATCGTCTTTACCTCCGTTACAATCGTCATCCATCAAAAGTCAAGTCAAGTCAAGCCAAGCTTTATTGTCATTCTGCTACATATGTGGACATATAGTGGAATGAGATGTCGTGTCTCGCAGGACCACTGTGCTACATACTAGTTAAACATAATATAAACATACAACAGTAGAAGTATAAGAAAAGCAATTATAGACCTATACAACAGTTAACCATCTGACTATACATATACTATAAATACTATAACTACAATAAATAGTTGACTACACATACACAAAAAAAAAAATAAAAAACCTTTACATAAGTACTGTACATGAAGTTTTAATTTGTGTATTAAATGTAATTTGCGAATTAAATTTTGCAGAAGAGAGATTTTGAGGGAAGCAGCACTTAGTGCAAAAAGATTCGTAGTGCAATGCACAAATAAAAATACATAATCCTATTGAGTCTTCGTAGCAGCGAGTGTTTTTAGAAAGTGTCTAATGTACGTAAGTGAGTTACTACAGGTGGTTTGTATAGCCCACTCACCTGTGTGTAGCACACTCAGAATTGCACCTAGGAAAAATGTCAACAGTTTTAATGAGTTGGGGGAAGGTGGCTGAAGTTTTCATGGTTTCAGAGGGGGGCAGGGAGATTGGAGTTAAGGACCCTCACAGCCTGGGGGAAAAAGCTGTTGAGAAATCTGACAGAGTGAGCTTTGATACTCCGGTACCTTCTACCTGATGGCAGGAGCTGGAAGAGATGGGTGGGGTCCTTCACGATGCTGGAGGCCTTGCTGGAGCATTGTGCAAGGAAAATGTCCAGGATGGGAGGGGAGAGGGGCACAGATGATCTTTGCAGCTGTGTTCACTGTCCGCTGTAGGGTCTTGCGGTCAGCAGCACTGCAGTTCCCTGCAGCTGGTCAGCACGCTCTCAATGGTTCCCCTGTAAAATGTGGTGAGGATGGGTGGAGGGAGACTTGCCCTTTTCAGCCGGTGGAGAAAGTGGAGGCGCTGTTGGCCCTTCTTGTTGAGCGATGTGATGTTGGTGGTCCAGGTGAGATCCTCTGTAATGTGCACCCCCAGGAATTTAGTGCTGCTGACTCTCTCCACAGTCGAGCTGTCGATGGTCAGTGGGGGGTGGTCAGCAGAGTTTCTTCTGAAGTCCATCACAACCTCTTTTGTCTTACCCACATTGAGGGACAGGTTGTTAACGCCACACCATTCAGCAAGCTGTGCCACTTCCTCTCTGTAGTGTGTTTCATCGTTGTTGCTGATGAGACCTACCACAGTCATGTCATCAGCGAACTTGATGATGTGATTGGAGCTGAACTTGGCAGTGCAGTCGTGGGTCAGCAGCGTGAAGAGCAGCGGGCTGAGAACACAGCCCTGTGGGGCACCTGTGCTCAGTGTGGTAGTGCTCGAGGTGTTGTGGCCGACATGGACTGACTGAGGTCTTTCAGTTAAAAAGTCCAGGATCCAGTTACAGAGGGAGGTGTTTAGGCCCAGCAGGTTTAGTTTGTGGATGAGCTGAGGGATTATTGTGTTGAATGCTGAGCTGAAGTCAATGAACAGCATTCTAACGTAAGAGTCTTTCTGTTCCAGGTGCACTCAAAAAAATGATTCTTTAAACCTACTTAATTCAATTATGGACAGTGGTTCCACACAACCAAATTGTTTTTGATGAACATGAATGGATTTTTTCGAATCTATGCAAACTCTTTGTGTTGTGACAACACAGCTGAATGAGGAAGAATTTATGTGAAATAGTAATGTCCAACCAACTCAATTTATTCACTTCCTTGTAACTTAAACCGGTTAAGCCACAGATTAAATCAACTGAAATTAAGGGATTAAATCTCTCAAGATCTCAGCAGATGATGATTAAACAACTTCACAAACAGCATCACCAGCTTCACTTATTATTAACCAGACTGATTTTATTTCTGTCACACATCTACAGAAACTGTTATTGAGGATTACAGAGGATCAAAAGTTGATGTTTTAGTGGTTAAAATGATGCCACCATCATTGAGATCAGCATTTGCTTTAGTTGAGCTCTTGACCCTTCAGTTTTTGGGTTAGATCTCTGTTTAGCTATACATGTGATGTTGTAAAACAGAGTGATCAGTGCTTTACATGAAGCGCATTTTAATTGATTTTATATGTTGAGATGTTTATTGTGAGATATTTTGATTACTTTTTCTCAATTGATGCATTTAGATAACCATAACCAACCCCGTGAAACTTCAGCAGACAAAAAAAAAAAAAAAAAAAAACTATGATGTAACAGTAAAGAAGAATTATTTTAGGTTCATGTAAAGCATAAGAAAACACTGCTGTTACATACAGACACACAGACATCAAGTACCAGCATATTAATCTCAACAATGGTGACAATCAACAAAATGCTTTATACTGCAATGCATGCTGGGTAACAACATAGTAAAAACTCCCATCATGCACAGCAGCATGAATAATTATTGTCACCACTGTTGAGGATCATATGATAAGTGTTCATGTCTAAAATCCTGAGCAGGTGTACCTCTTTTTTTTTTTTTTTTAATTGAAGCTTTATGGTGGTGATTGTTTAATAGGACCTTTTTTCAGCAATATGCCCATCAATAAACCAAAGAGAAAGATCACTTTATAATATTCACACAAATGAGCTATAAGCAGAAAGTGTAAAATAATCAGTTGCGTCAAACATTTGATTCAGCAATGCACAAATGTTTGTTGTGAAACAAAATTACAATTGCCTAGAAGCAAAATTATTATAAGTTATTAAAAGGGTCAAGAGACAAACTAAAGCAAACCTTGACCACAATTATGGTGGCATTATGTTTTTTTTTTTTTTTAATTATTATTATTACAATTAAGCCAGTCTGCTTAGTAATGA
Source organism: Cirrhinus mrigala (assembly GCA_036247105.1). Taxonomy (NCBI): domain Eukaryota; kingdom Metazoa; phylum Chordata; class Actinopteri; order Cypriniformes; family Cyprinidae; genus Cirrhinus; species Cirrhinus mrigala. The sequence continues at coordinate 300,734 of CM070026.1, forward strand.
GTGAAGCTGGTGATGCTGTTTGTGGAGTTGTTTAATCAGATTTTGAGAGATTTAATGTCTTTTATTTTAGTTTATTTAATCTGTGGCTGAAGTCAGTTGTAGTTCTTGTGTTTCTCGTTTCTTCAGTGATTCTGCTCGTTAACAGCAGGTGTTCATGACTAATACACAATCATCATTTAATTGATCATTTCATTATCTCTAACTTTAACTCTGCTTCAGTGTTAATTTAACTATATTTAGAGAGGGACCAAATGTTCTCTGAATTTTACTCTGTGAATTTTACTGTGCAGTCCACATGCGCTTTCACATGTCCCAGCCGCACAAAATTATCTATTAACGGCGCAATATACCAGTTAAACTCGACTGCAAAACAACACTAAAGGCATAGTAAAATCACTTACAGAAATTAAAGATTTTGACTTGACACAAAGAAAACTTTAGATTTTCTTTCCTGACTGGTACTTCTAGCTCTGACGCCATGATAAACCTCCTTCGCACCGTCTTCATCAAATGCGTTGGAAACGTCATATCCGTTTTTTTGAACGGCGAAATTAAACCGTTTATGTTAGTTTAACGATTGATAATTAAGTAAATGGAAACTTAAACAGTTTAAATTAATAGAACACAACACAATAGTGTTTTGGCAGAAAAAGAAACATACTTGTGTTGTTTTAACAATAAATACCTGGGTAAAACGAACAGTGGCGCAAAACCATTTTTTTGAGTGCAGTTTGACTGAGCTAAGTGATTGAAACATGTACTTTTAAAATGAAAACTTTATGTTAAACCAACGCGTGACAGTTTTAAGTCAGGTTAACATGACACAATCATGCTGAAATGAAAAATGGCCACAATGGCATTAATTCAACATGAATTGTTTAGGTAAAGTGAACAGAACTGAAAAATCATTTTTTTGAGTGTGAGTGAGAGCTAGGTTGAGAGTTCTGGATATTGCATCGTCCGTGGAGCGGTTTGGACGGTGTGCAAACTGGAATGGGTCCAGCGTGTTTGAGAGATTGGACTTGATGTGATGCATGACTAACCTCTCAAAGCACTTCATCATGATTGGGGTCAGTGCTATGGGACGATAGTCATTCAGACAGGACACAGGTGACTTCTTTGGTATTGGAATTATGGAGGTGGATTTGAGACATGTGGGGACGACAGCCTGGCTCAGCGAGGAGTTGAAAATGTCTGTTAGGTCATCCGTCAGCTGTGCAGCACATTCTCTTAATACACGGCCAGGTATGTTGTCAGGGCCCGCAGCCTTTCATGGGTTTATCCTGGATAGGGTCTTCCTTACGTCGACTGGAGAAAGACAGAGCACCTGGTCATTTGGAGATGTGTGGAGTTTCTGTGCAGGAGTGTTGTTCTGTATCTCAAATCGTGAGTAGAAGTGGTTGAGTGCATCTGGCAGGGATGTGTCATCGTCACTGGCCTGTGGCAGGGGCTTGTAGTCAGTGATGGTCTGAATGGCTTGCCACAGGCACCGAGTGTCTTTACTGTCGCTGAAGTTATTGTTGATTTTCTGGGCATATTGGTGTTTTGCCTTCTTGATGCCATGAGACAGATTGGCTCTTGCTGTTTTGAGAGCTGCCTGGTTGGCAGTCCAGTGTGTTGTTTTCCCTTGTTGCAAAGTTCACGTGTTGGTAAAACTTTAGCAAAAAAGACTTTATGTTTGCGTGATTAACGTCACCGGCAACGATGAAAAAGCTGTAGGGGTTATTTGTCTGTTGTTCACTGATAGCGCTGTACAGCTCACGAAGCGTGTCCTTAGCGCTTGCACATGGTGGAATGTAAACCGCGACAATAACAATGGCCGTGAACTCCCGCGGCAGATAAAACGGTCAACAACATAAACTCCATGAGCAATGAACAGTGTTTTGTCACTACTACAGCATTATTACACCATTCCTTGTTGATATACACACACAAGCCTCCTCCGCGAGTCTTACCAGACAGTGATGAATCTCTGTCCACTCAGCAGCAGATTAGCCTGTGCAGTTGAATGGCGGAGTCAGGGATTTTGTCATTTAGCCATGTTTTAGTGAAAAAAAGTCAGTAGGTGAGGTCACGGTCTCGAGGTCCGGCTTCAGCAGTATACAAAGGCCTCGAAGCTTCTCAAAAGGCGCCGGCGAGAGTTTGTGTGCGTTGCCGATTTCCAAAAGGCTTTGTCGATCATAAATGTGTTTTGGAGTGCTTTCCCTATGAATTAGCGGTAAATTTACACTGTTTGGACATGAACAGATGACATTAAAAGACATAAAAGCACCGTTGTTGGGACCCGGAGTAGCTGCTGCATCAGACCGCACCACCATCTTGAGTTTCTATCTTCACTAGTAAGATACTAGCCCATAAAGACTACTCCTGACTTCATTATTCTTATTATTAGAGGTATGTTTACTCCCACCAATCGCTGGGCATACACTGTACGATTTCTGGAGATTTCCGTGCGATTTCATGAAGGTACCAACTCACACTGTACAAGCAAACCGCATGCGATGTAAAGCCAAAGCTCACAATTTACATGCTCACACTATACAGTCCAACTGTTGAGCACGATTCATGTGCTCACACTATACGTGTGAAATAGGCATCGTATATATGGAAGATAGCCAGAGATATCTAACAAAAAAAAAATTAAATAAAAAATAAATAAATAAAATAAATAAAAGCATCAGCTATCAGTGATATCGAAAAGGATTTGGCATTTCCAGTTAATAAATTATTACCATTAATATTGCTATTATTGTTATTATTGTTATTATTAATAATAATAATTATTTGTACTTTTATTATTAAATTTAGGTCTACCACAATTGTCCACATAATTGTTGTAACTGCACAACTGGCGTGCGGTTAACAAAAGATTAAATTAGCTTACTTCTCATTGAAAATTATTTAAAACATTTAGATATATTACACAATGAATAGGCCTATAATTAAAATTCTCAACCGTATAGCCTATTTTGAACACTGTAATAATCAGTCATCACTGAAAATAAGACCTTTCAGTAATTCCAAAAACCACTTGTTTAACACGAAATATAAATTCTGTTGTTGTTTTTTCACTACGTATATCAGCCATAAGAGGGTTTTTTTTTTTTTTTAGAAAATAAAAATGAAATATTTATAATTTTGTGACGTGTTTTCCTTTATCATTAATTTCAAAATGATTTACAATGGTTCACATTTCAAAAGATCTCCCTCTTTCTTTTTTTTGCTGCATTAAAGATCAAATGGTCTATTTTACTTATAATGTTCTATTTTTGTGCAGGCACAGTGAGGGAAAAACACTGAGTATAGGGAAGTCGGTTCATAGCTCTGCTTCAACTGTGCGATATCCTTATGAGGGGCGACCAAAATTTCTGACATGTCAGAAAGTCATCCGACTGTCCGATTGCCTGTTGGGAGAGGTTAAACACTTCTCGTTTTCCACTGTACACTACTTATACTATGCCCTTAAAGTATGTACTCTTTTGGTGAAGAAAAAGTACACACTTTTGAGTGTGTAGTAGAAAAGTAGGGGACATACTATAATGTCACACAACTGCGTCTTTACCCTGTCACAGTAGACTGGCCTGTCAGTCAACTTATCACAGTTAACATCCTCCACATTTAATTTCATTTAACTTCCTACCGTATTGGAGAGAAAAGAAGTAGCACGTTGATCTGCCAGTCGCAGGTCTTTCATGCTGAAAACTCTGTTCATATTTTCTTAATATTTTCTTAATAATAGCATAATGATGTATTTAAAAGTTAATGACCAAACGGATATTTATAAAAGTTCCCATTGCTGTTGCAGGTGAAACATAACACAGATAACGTCTCGGTTATGTATGGTAACCCTCGTTCCTTGATGGGTACAACAATAGGGGTCACTTTTGGGAGCCCAAACACCTCTGATAACTTTGAGAAAAGGCCAATGAAATTGGGTGTGCAGAACTGGAGAGCCGCCATAAGGCAGATGTCTTTCAGCCGGAGCCTTTCCTCGTAGTAAAAAACGGCAGAAAAATGGCTGAGAATCTTGGCAAGAACGCTGGGATGGTGGCTGTTCCCCCCGAGAGAGGGAAGCCACCACGGAGATCACACCCTACCTGAAGTGGAGGTAACATGTGGGACTCACAGAGGGAGTGCTACATAGGGAGGATTCTGAGGTGGGCTCCACATAAGGACAGACTACCGAAACTCAGAACCTAGAGACGGAGCCTGTTTCAGGGGAAACACCGCATCTCAAGGGAATATAGGTGGAAAATACACGTACAGCCGCCTAGTGGAGGGGGCTCTGGTCTGCATAAGGATGCTTACCACTGCGGGTGAAAAGTTTCTGGAGTCCTCTTGGTCATGTCCAGGGATGGAGGTTCTTTCTCAGAGGGATGTGCCAGGAAAGGATTGATGATAGGAGTACGAGCTCTGAGAATCAGGTTCTGTTGGGCCGAACAGGGCTACCAGAAGAATCTGTCCTGTATCCCCCCGACATTGCACAGTGTCTGTGCAATAAGGCTCACTGGGGGATAAGCGTGCTTGCGTAAGCTGCTCGGTCAGCTGTGTGCCAATGCATCTGTACTGAGGGGGACCTCGGTCAGGCCGTACCACCACTGGCAATGAGTGGATTCTTGTGAGGCGAACAGATCTACCTGTGCCTGGCCGAACCGACTCCAAATCAGCTGAACGGTCTGAGGGTGGAGCCTCCACTCACCTCGGAGTGAAACTTGTCGCTGGGAATGTGAGTGGCACACAGAAGCTTGAGTCTGTGCTGGCTTCAGAGCAGGATATGGCGGGCCAGTTGTGACATGCAAAAGGAGCATACACCACAGCCGCTGTGTTGTCTGTGCAGACCAACACATGCTTGCCCTGAACTAGGGCCGAAACCTCTTCAGGGCCAGAAGCACTGTCAACAACTCCAGGCAATTGAAATTCCAAAGCAGCCAAGGGCCTAACCAGACCTGCGAGGCTGCATGCCCATTGCACACAGCGCCCCAGCCTGACTTGGAAGCAACTGTTGTGACAACAGTGCATCTAGACATCCTGAGAAAGAGAAACCTTGTGCTGAGGAGAGTTTACACTTTTCCCAGATGACCTGAAGTCCCAATCGAGCCAGGTAGTTGAGAACCACATCCCTAAGAGTGCAAACTGAACCTCGTGAGTGTGCTAGGACCAGCCAATCACCGAGATAATTGAGAATGCATATGCCCACTTCCCTGAGAGGGGCAAGGGCAGCCTCCGCGACCTTCGTGAAGGCACGGGGCGACAGGGATAGGCCGCAGGGAGAACCTTGTACTAATAAGCCCAACCTCAAAGACAGAGTCTTGGAATGATCGAGACATAACAGTACACGTCCTTCAGGTCTAATCCGACAAACCAATCTTGAACCTTGACACATGAAAAAATATGTTTTAACCCCTTAGCATTCCTGCAGAATTTGCCTAAAATGCCTAAAAAAAGGCATACCCAAAGTAAATTGCATGCTGTTCTTGAACCATTTGGAGCATATTCATGGTCTCTTTTGAAAGGTGACTCTAGGTTTATTCCTAGACTGTCAGAATCACTGTAAGTCTTACTGGTATTAAGTTATCGAACTTTGAACACACTGAAAAAGAAAAAAAAAAAAAAAAAAAAATCTGCCTAAACTTTTTTTTTTTTTTTGTAAACAAATGCCTGCAGTTGACTGTAATTGGGATCTATTAGCTGGAAAATACAATGTGATCAAAGCATGAAGCCTTACCAAGCCAAATAACAATACCACAGAAAATGAGTGTTTTACACAGGTTTATATAAGTTGATGTCTAGGCGCTTCCCATAAAAAGCCACTTGGAGACTCCAAATGACCCTTTGTAACCACTGACACATAAAAAGCTGTAATTCTTGAATGCTTTAATGTACAGTCATAATTTTGGGCTCGAATGAAAGGTTACACTTAAAGCTTTTCTATTCTCTCTCTCTCTCTATATACAGGGGTTGGACAATGAAACTGAAACACTCGCCAATATAGTATTGGAGGTTTCATGGCTATATTTGCGCTGTCTGGTGCCCAATCTTCACTTATTGTACATTACACCAGTTAGAGCAGAGTGTAAAATTTCATTATGTGCACCCAGTGGTTCAAACATTGTACCTTGAAGGTAGTGCTCTGTATCAGGATAATAATGCACCAATACACACAGCAAGACTGGTGACAGACTGGTTTAATGAACATGAAAATTAAGTTGAACATCTCCCATGGCCTGCATAGTCACCAGATCTGAATATTATTGAGCCACTTTGGGGTGTTTTGGAGGAGCGAGTCAGGAAATGTTTTCCCACATCAGCATCACATGACCTGGCCACTGTTCTGCAAGAGGAAAATGGCTCAAAATCCCCCTGGCTGCTTTGCAGGACTTGCATTTGTCACTCCCACGATGAAATGATGTTGTATTAGCTGCAAAAGGAGGCCCAATATCATACTAATTGTGATCTAAAACCAGGTGTTTCAGTTTCATTGTCCAACCCCTGTATATATAAACACACACAAAATTGTATTTTCAGAGGTTATTGGAATCATGCCATTCATTATAACAATCACAAATTGGCAAAGAGCACAAAGGCACATCACAGGAGTATCATTTTATCATTTTATTTTATCATATCAATCGGTGTCTTTGCTTGTCTGCACCTCAGACGACCTTGGGTTCCTCTCCTGATGAGGTGCTGTCATCATGCATGTTTGTGATATAAAAAAAAAAAAAAAAAAAAAAACAACACACACACAACAGAAGTTAGCAGGAACACCTCAAAACACAAACATACACACACCTCTTTCTCTATGTACACATCTATCTATCTATAGAAGTTAGCAGGAACACCACAAAACACAAACACATACCTCAATATTTACAGTAAAATATGTATAATATATACAATTATATGTATAATAATATAATGATAATAAATATAATATCTAGAAATAAAATTGTATATTATAAAACACTTACTTGTTGAGAGTGACGTCTTCTCCATCTAGAAACACCTCCTCAGCTACCGAGTCAACGTATGAAAAGTCACTTTCTTCTTCTTCACCTCTGACTCATCACTGACACACCAAGTACATTGTTCAACAACCTTTTCAACAACCTACCCGTAAACTCTCTCAAAATGCTCTTTACGCATGGACGCACGAGTCACTATAATCCTTTACGCATGGACTTCTGTGCTTGACAGGATGAATCGTCCCACTGAAGTGGCATATCAATCTTTTCAGAAGTTCATTGGCTATCAAATAAGACAGTCGCTTGCAAACTCTAATCAAATCAAAATGAAGGCGGCACCATCTCTCATCCTGGGCGCTCCTTAGCTATTGCTGCCTGTTGACACCATTTAGGTGCACCTATTGGTTCAAATGAGGTGTCAATCTAAAGGGCAGAGGTCAACGGCCATTTTGACATCAATAGATCTGTAATGTTTACATGTGAAAAGACGCTACACCACAGAATACATCATAGATTTGTATGCTCTGCCAGCTAATTTGAAATGATACTACTACGTTCCGTGGATGTTTATCAACATATAAATGGACTAAATGGACTAAATATTTCATTGAATTAGATTGTCTGGACCCTTTACAGTCTAACTACTCCATTTTTGTTGGAATGTTATGCATCAGTGGAATAACAGGTGGCTTCATATGCGAGTTCCTACAGTTTTGTTATTGTTTATTTGGATGTTGATTATCTGACAAAGACGCTAGTTGTACCTGCTGTGTTGAGTGTATCTTAAAATGGTTTGCAACGTTTGAATCACAATAATCTCAGCTTTCCAATGATATGTGATATGTTTAGGTTTTGTTTTGTTTTTTTGAGTTGTTTTACATCACAATGTTAACCCTTAAAGCATGCAATGTACCGCGGATGGTATATGGGAACGCTAAGAGGTTAAGGGTTAATATTTTGAACGGGAGCTTGTGAAGGGCCCAATTTAAAAACCTCAGATCTAAGATTGGTGTGAGTCCACCACCCTTCCTGGGTACAATGAAGTAGGGGCTGACAAACCCTTTCTTCATCTCAGCTGAGGGGATAGGCTCCATCACACCCTTTCCCAGGAGGGTTGCAATTTCCGTTTGAAGGACCACAGCATTCTCGCCCTGAACCAACTTTGTAAGAGAATGCCATAGAACTTGGCGGACGCCTCGGAACCTGAGTCGGGTAGTAGTCCTGAGAAGCCAGGGGGAGGGATTGGGCCCCCAATTACCTCGGGACACTGCTAGCAGTCTCAGTGGAACTACACCCTTCGTACCTGGAGTGGGGATGTCGTGGCTGAATAGAGCCCGTGCCTGGAGATGAAAGCCCCAAGGAACATGGGGTGCCTTTGCCAATATGACACCAGGTGAGTGCCCAACACATCCTGGTCTGCAGTCTCAGCATCTGGCCATCTCATGGAGGGCCATAGCACTGTAAGATAACCAAGAGGAGGAAAGGTCTTACTTACCACGTAGCGACTGTCTGCTGGATGACAGGCGGTCGGAATGGGGCCGGATCCATCTCTCATCCCCGAGTCGAGAGTGGATCTGGGTAGGTCAGTTAGCCCGCCTCCTCTGGGTTGCCTATCGTAGAAACCTATCGAGGGTTCTACGTAACCTACTGACAAGCTGCCGTTGCCACCTTCCTGTGAGAACTTTGACCGCTGGGCGGGTCTGGCGGGATGCCCGGCTGTTGTGGGGCCTCAGCAGTTCTGCAGGGGGCCGTCCATGGCGTCGAGCAGGCGGGGGTTGTCGGGGGTACAGGGCCAGAGCCCAACCCATGCCTGAGGCCAGATATATGATGGCCTCTGTCTGCTTTTTTTTATTATTACCGTGAAGAACTGGCGTGCAAATTCTATCACGGTGTCGCTGAATTGACCGACCTGGGAAATGGGTGTTCGATAAGCGGACTTCTTAACTTCCCGCATTTCTGCCAGGTTAAGCCACAGGTGGCGCTCCTGGGCCAACAAAGTGGACATCGCCATTCCCAAAGCCTGTGCCGCAACTTTCATAGCTCAGAGAGCATAATCCGTCACTGGACGCAGTTCCTGTAGCTCCAGGTTGGAACCACCCTCATACTGATCTCAAAACGCCTTGGCCTGAACACCCACAGGATGGCCATGGCGTGCAGGGCGGACGCAGCTTGTCCAGAAGCCGTGTAAGCCTTTGCCCTGAGAAAACTTACAGGCCCTGGACGGGAGCCCTGGGGGGATCCCGTCAAGTGGCTGCTTTTGCAGGGAGTGAACCGCAATCGCCCTCTCTGCTTGGGGAACCTCCGTAAGCCCCCTTGCTGGACCCCCATTGAGGGTGGTGAAGGAGGAGGAGTTGATGTACGCGTTCTGGCCGAAAACCGAGCCTTCCACAATTTCATCAACTTCTCGTGCACTTCCGGAGAACAGGCACTGGAAACGAGCGTTACAGTCGTTACCCAGATGTCTATTATTCAGCCCCTCCTTGGCTGCCCGTTTAAGCACGGCCGCCATTTTAGCGTCTGCCTCAAACTGAGAATCAGCCCCCCGCAGAGGCCTGCTCAGCTGAAGTTTCATCTTCAAATAGCTCATGCCCTCCTAGCGATCCTGCCGCTGACTATTCTGTCCATTTAGGAGCCCATGAATAAGAAAATCAGCCGTGCTGAGACAGACTAACAAACTCATCCGGAAGCTCGACCGAGGGATGCGAGGAGCAAGAGGTTTGCAGGGTTTTTCACCTATTGCTTCCCATCGGCGCACATCGCAGCGGCCTCGTACCCGGAAGTAGAAGGACCGGCGCGTGAGCAAAGCGCGCCCATGGTCATATTTTTGCATGAGAAAGAGAAATTACTCATTTAGGAGGAAGATTTGGTCTTCAATTTGGTCTTCTACACTTTTTAGCATACTATGCTTTGGAACACACTTATTGTAATTTCACATATATTTAAGATGGATAATATGAACATTGGGACGCAGGGCATGAGAAGACTTGGGGTGATTCACGGCCAAAGTGAAATTGCCCAAAAAGGGGCAGGACTACACAAAATGTGACTTGACAATGATTGGACTATATTTCCAGAAGCAGAAAAAAACTGTCTAGACCAGTGGTGTAAGTTTTTATACCAAGTACCACCTGAAAATATTTGTCTCTCCAAGTACCATCATAATGACCAACATTAAAATACAGCATGGTAGGCCTAACTATTCAGCTACACTTCTGCACAATTAAAACACGAGGCAGTTTTCTCCTAATTAGAATATTTGTTGTTGTTGTCAGCCACTTTAACATTGTAAATACACAGTTTGAACATTAACACTGCACAGTGCTTACAAACAGGTAAATAAATAAATAAATAAAAACTTAAATAATGATTAAATTAAAAATGTGTTGTACCTAAAACTTAAATAAAAACTGTACTGTGGGAAAAAAACAAAAAAAAAACAAGAAAAAACCTTCACTCAAATAAAGATTAAATTAAAATGTACTCCCCCGGTTTCACAGACAAGTCTTAAGCCTAGTCCTAGGTTAAAATGTAAGTCTAAACTGTTTTAACTGAAAGAAACTTGCATTGACTGATCTTAAATTATATCAGTGTCAGGACAAGAAAGGACCCAAGAGCGGATGAGGCAGAGAATAATTTTATTAGCCAGTACACTGGCAAAAAATGGATTAAGCAAAATAAATAGTCCGTAGACAGAAAAAAAGCACAGTTCCGAAATCCAAAAAAAATCCAGAAAAAATCCAAACCCCGTCCGGCCAGAAGAGAAGAAGGGCAACGAATCCGAATCGGCAGGCAGGACAATAGTCGAGAGGAGCAGGGTCGAGAGAGGTGCAGACAGAGATGTGGACGGTAGTCAGAAACAGCGTCGAAAACCAGAGCACGGGTCAGGTCCACAGAGACAATCCGAGAAGAGCGAGCACTAAGGGCAGAGCAAACGTTACACCAACTGGGCAGAGTAGAATCTAGGTTCACCTGACTTGACTGGAGACAAACAAAAGAAGATCTTGCAAACTCTCAGAACACACTGACACAATACAAAGAAAACAGCCAGGAGAAACAGACCGACTAATTAAAAGGTGAGGCGAAGCAGGTGTGCCAAACAAGCGGCGCGCTGATTGCAGAGGACAATCAGCTGGCGCCGGAACAAACAGAAGCCCCAAAAGATAACCGAGGGGGAGAGAGAGAAAGAAACCCAAACGAATAAAAGAGGATAAAAATGAGACAAAACGAATAAAACGAAAAAAACACAATAAAAATAGAAAAACCCCCCAGCAAAACGGACAGATCATACCCGAGTCCTGACAATCAGTGCCTTTGCTTTGCCTCAAGATGCATGCCAGTAATGTTTTTTCTAAGGTATGTTTATAAAAATTACTTAACTGTCTTAATTAAACTATTTCCTAATCCTGGCTTAGTGTAATGCCTGTCTGTGAAACCATGCCATTGTGTTTTAACATTGATTTGTATTTAATTTAGTGACTCCTCTGCGTACCACACTTTGAGAACTACTGGTCTAGACAGTGAAAGCTATCGTAACACTATGGTTGAATGTGATAAAATCCCTCCCTTTTGCACTTTGGTGGTGCGTCGCCCTATCGCCCCAGTGAACAAACCTGCCAAACACAATCTAGAGTCATCCTTAGTAGTTCATTGACATTTGACCCTCATGTGTAAAACACAGTTAAGACTTCTTCTTTTAAATCCCAATAAAAATTGCTATTCTTTTCTTATATTCTTATATCCGTTTCATTGGCAGAAAGGCTGATTAATGTCTTTTATGTATACTTGCTGCATGGAGTCTGCTTTAAACAAACCACAGTACATCCAAAACTCTGCAGTTAGGATCTTAACTAGCACCAAACTTATGATCACATCACTTTTTTTTTATTTTTTATTTTTTTTTACCTTTAATGAGTCAGTTGTAATGCACAGGCCAGAAATATGCAGACAGAATACAATCAATGATGTAAAATTAAATTAATGAGTGACTTAAAATTAAAACATACAATAGGGTCATTCTGTGTCAAATCAACCTAATTTCAAAAACTTCCCCGGCTCAAATTTTTTGATTTTAATAATATTTTTTTCTGAAGAAAGATACACATGTATAATGTTGAAGCCAAAATATTGAATGTCATGGGTGAATATTTACTTAGTAATCAGCTATTTTGTAGAGGGAGATCAAAATGGCAATTTTCACCTGAAATTCAAAGTCAAGTTACAGGAGGTAAAAATAACTTCAGTAAGATGGCAGCATCATAAAGTTATTTTTACTCATAGATTGGCAGTTGTATTAGTAAAATCTGTTGACTTTTGCCATTTTTGTTGCATTATGTGCCAATGGTGACCATTAAAAAATGGGAAAACAGCACTTTTCAAGTTTTTCTCCAAAGTTTGCATGCCTGTAACTCAAGAAGTATTAAAGATATCTCAATGCCCTTTTAGATGTCGGGTCTTAACCAACTTTCCTTTTGGCATCTTAATTTTTAAGGCTCTATAAGATTTGGTTCCAGAGATATTGGAATTTCAATATGGCTCCAAAAGGAAATCGTTAGAATTTACACATTTTCAATGGTCAAAAACCAAATGTGGATCAGTTTCAAAAAATGACACTTTTTTTTTTTTAAAAAAAGAGGAATGTCTGAAGAACAAATGAGGTTAAAACTAGAGTTGTATCTCGGGATGTAAGTTAGACAAGAATATCTCCGATTGAGCAATTGAGGTTTGTGTTGCTGGATGTAATAATGAACATAGTGGTCGTCATTTACTCCCGACATCTGAGCCGCTGCAGATGCAGTGGATTATGTTTGTTTGTGAAGGGAATGCACCTCCCGATCTACAGAAGTGAGTACAAGAGTTTTTTTTATGAATCTTTGCGATCGCCTTTCCTAATAATGTGCTAGTTAGCAAGTTTAGCGGCCAAACGCGCTAAATGTGGCTAAAGTAAACAATCTCTTAGAGCAGCAGAGAGAAGAGAGGGGCGGGGCGAGCAGAGCTCATTTGCATTTAAAGCAGCCTCGAACAGAATGAGATGATTTTTGCAGAGCTGATTTTGACAAGGTATAAAGGGTGTTGTTTTACAAAACCATTGAGAATTTTTAACCAAAGTATATTATAGACTTTTCATTAAGACTCTAAAGAATCATATCAACTTGTGGAAAATGGGCATCCGATGACCCCTTTAATGCTGTCTTTACTACCTTTCTGAGGCTCGAAAGTGGTAGTTGCATAAACTGTGAAATAGAGGGGCAGAAATTTCTCAGATTTCATTGAAAAGATCTACATTAATGTTTCAAAGATGAACAAAAGTTTTACAGGTTTGGAAAGACGTGAAGGTGAGTGCTGAAAATTTTTGGTTTAACTAACACATTAGTTCAATGGTTCCCTCAGGGGCATCAGTAGATCTCTGCCTGATGTCTGGTCTTCTGGTTCTTCTGCTCTTTCCACCATCCCAATCCTGGATTTTTGAGCCACAACAAAAGTTTCCACTTTAAATGCTTTAGCCTGGCTGCTTTTTCTCCAGCATCTAAAATGAGAAAGAAAACAAGAACCAAAATGTAAATGTTAAAAACAAACAAACAAACAAATAAACAAAAGAGTAAGAACTGACTTACAGCATGAGAACAATTTTCTAGAATTTTCAATACAGTTTTATGTCACTTCCTATATATGCATCACAAATGTGGTAATATTAAAACGACTATGCAAGTACTAAAAAAAAAAAAAAAAGTCAGCTGCTGAATTAAATGGATAGTACATAAGAACCGTACTGAAACAGCGATCTCTAAAATGGTTATAAAAACTGAAACAAATATAAATACTGAGAATGTGTTTGACATTTAAAAAAAAACAAAGACTTTCACAGCAAGAGATGCAGTGACCTGCGGCTGAATGGACTTTGGTTTTATTTAGCTGTGATTGACACACAACCAAAAGGGAATAGAAGATAATAACGTCACTGAATATGAGTAAAATATTGCATATTTCTGTTCAAATTAAAGTGTACTCATTCTGATTATTAACTAATTAGAGTGTCAGGGGTTCTTCTCAACTCTGGCCCTCAAAGTCCACTGCCATACAAGTCTCAATCACCTTCATAGTTTTCTAGGTTGTGAATTGGCAGTGACAGTGGCTCACTACACACTGGTGACTATTTCCATCCTCACTGTACAGCATCACTACTGATATTTACACACAGCATTAAAATAAATCTCTCTTTTAATGCCATTTACAGTACATTATGATAAATACTTTGTTACATGAATGTGCAAGACTTCAGCCATAAATAAATTGTAAATGTTTGCTAGATTAGACATTACCTGTCTAGTGATGAGTGGACCTCGAGAGACAATGTTGAGATCTCCTGCAATATGTTCTGAACATAACAATTCAGAGAGGCAGGATGACTGCTAGACTGATGACTTACAACACTGGTGTCCAATTCTGGGCACGGAGGACCAAAGTTCTGCTGAGTTTCTGGTGATCCTTGATCAGCTGCTCAGGTCTGCTTAATTGGTGTTGGAGCTAAGCTTTAAAAAGAGAAAGAAGACAACAAATTATGATGTTAAAAAGTTAAAGTTAAATAAAATAAATAAATTAATGAATTAATTAATATGATATATGAAATGCACAGATGAGAGGAAAGCGATGTGTTTAATGAGAACTTTCAATCCACCGAAAAATAAGAAGCAATATAAAGACACAGATGCATTTTTTATGTATTCTTGTTAGTCTTATTGTTATTGTTATACGTACAAAATACGACAAAATACAGTAGAACTTATTAAAATCAGTGATGCTGTCTACACTGGATGAGCCACGGTGCAACACTACAAATCCCTGACAGCAAACTGATGCCACGTTCTATTTATCATGTACTGACACAAAGTTCAAATGATTTTCAACAGTCGCTCTGGTTTGCATCCAGCATAGACAGACAATCTACGTCATTGTGCATTGCATTCTTGGTATACAATACAAATCACCAAAGGAAAAAAAAATTCTATTTACGTAAATATTTTTAAGAGCTTCTTGCACTTTATTAGAATAAATGGACTAATATTTGAATCCTGTGTGTTATTAACCTTTGTGGTCAGTTTTGTTTATGTTTTTGAAATAAGTCTCTCATGTTCACCCAGAAAACTGCATTTATTTGATAATAAATAAAAACAGTCATGTTTATTATTAGCATTTAAAATAACTGTTTTCTATGGGAATATTCTGTAAAATGCAATTTATTCCTGTTTTCGCAAAGCTGAATTTCAGCATGATCATGTGACACTGAAGATTAGCATAATGATGCTGAAAAAATCATGTTTGATCACTTTTTAAAACAGTGAAATAGAAAAAGGCAATTCACAATATTACTGTTTTACTGTTTTTTAATCAAATAAATGAAGCAGCGGTGGCTATAAAAGACTCATTTCAAATACATGACAAACCTAACCCTTAAACTTTTGAATGGTAGTGTGTTTAAGGTATTACTTACTAGTTATATGGTTCATAATGTCTGGAGATGTTCTTCGACAGGAGATTAGCATAGAAGAATCTAGGAGGGAACATAAACAATCTTTTGCAGGGCCAACAATATTTATTATACAATGTCAGGTTTATTAGAAGTAAACTATAGTAGAGATAAAATGCAGAAAAGAAAAATAAATAATATATAGAATATACAAAACAATACAATAACAGAATTTACATTTTTAAGTTTACTTATTTAATGCTCATATACTTATGTTTGGACATTAAAGTTCTTTTAAAATAACTAACAAGCAAACAAACACAAATGTATATAGATGTATATAATTTTACAAAATAAAATTACAGATGCCTGGTGATATAGGCTAAATATATTATGAAAGATGCATATTAAGTTATTTAATAAGCTTTCTCAGGTCACCTGTGTTTTCTATATCTCTGTCAGCAGCTTCCTTCAGAAATTTTAAAATCAGCAACTTTTCTTGTGTTGTAGAATTTTATTTATTTATTTTTTTCTTCCTGACACTTCTGAAGTTCTGGATATATTAATTCCCTCATCAAAAGTTTTAATGTTTGGACTATGTTGTCGACCACCAAATCAGACAGATTTTTATGAAGTCCTTGAGGAGGTTTTGAATAAGTTGAATGGATTTATGTTCAAGGAATGTATTATTATGAGTGATTTTAATACTGATGTAAGTAAGAGAGTTGGAGAGAACTATAATGCTCTTAGATCAATATGTAATCAACTTCATTTAACACAGATTATTAATCACTCAACCAGAGTTTGGGAAAAAGGAGAGAGTGTCATTGACCTTATTTTAGTCAGCAGGGAGTGATTGAATATGGGGTTAGTGATCATTATATTATATATTGTGCAAGAAAATGCTATAAACAAAACTGTGCAGATTAGATTGTTGAAATATTATGATGCTGAAGTGTTTAGAGAACAGCTTGGAAAAATTCAATGGGAGAATATTCAGAATATTACAGATGTAGAAGAGGCTTGGGAGAAATTTAAATATTGTTTTCTTAATGTTGTTGACAGGGTAGCTCCACTTAGAGAAGTGCGAAATAAACAAAGAGCTAGTCCCTGGATGGGTCAGTCAATAAGTCAGTTAATAGATAATAGAAATAAAGCATTTTTAAAATATAGAAGAACTAAAGACCCGGGTGATTTTGATAAATTTAAAGTATTTAGAAATGTAGTACAAAATAAGATAAAAGTAGCAAAGAGCAATTTTATTAAAGATCAATTAAAATATAAGACTGAGGATATCTCCTAAATCATTATGGAGGGTTTTAAAGAAGATTGTGCCAATGGGAAAATCTGAACCTACCTCAAGTAAGATAGGGTTAGATGTTAATGGAGAAATAGAATATGACAGTAGAATAGTTGCAAATAAATTGAATGACTTTTTTTTACATCTGTAGCTACGAAGTTCCCCTTCAGTCGTTGAGATAAGATGTCTATCGTTGCATCAGAAGAGGGGCTTACGCCGGATGAGGCTGACGAGTCCGCTAAGCAGCCCCCCCCTGCGGCGGCTGCTCTGTCGGAGTCTGAAGCCAAACTGGCGGCCATGCTTCTCCGGGCGGCTTAGAGCATCGACCTGGAGGTGCCCAAAGCATCTCCACCCGAGCGCTCGAGGGTCGACGATTGGTTTCTGGGGTCCCGTAGCAACGTTCCACCTCGCTCAACCCCGGTTTCTTTCTTTTCGGAGGTGCATGAGGAGCTTACTAAGACGTGGCGGGCTCCTTACACGGCTCGTTCATGTCTGAGCTCCTCCCTCCTCACCACACTGGATGGCGGTGCAGCCAGGGGGTACATCGACGTTCACCAGGTGGAGCGTGCGGTTGCGGTGCACTTGTGCCCGCAAAACGCCGCCACCTGGAGGAATCGTCCTCGTCTCCCGTCCAAGGCTTGTAAGCTGTCGTCAGCGCTTGCTGCTAAAACTTACAGTGCTGCGGGCCAGGCCGCGTCCGCTTTGCATGCCATGGCCATCCTGCAGGTCCATCAGGCCAAGGCATTAAAACAACTGCACCAGGGTGGTTCTGACCCAAGGTTGATGCAGGAACTGCGCACGGCGACCGACTTCGCTCTCCGGGCGACGAAGGTCACGGCGCGGTCCCTTGGGCAGGTGATGTCCACTATGGTGGTCCAGGAGCACCATCTCTGGCTGAGCCTGGCGCAGATGAGTGACGCCGACAAAGTTCGCTTTCTCGACGCACCAATCTCCCAGGCCGGCCTTTTCGGCGACACCGTCGAGGACTTTGCCCAGCAGTTCTCGGCGGTTCAAAAGCAGACGGAGGCGATTAAACACATCTTGCCCCGGCGTGAGTCCACCAAACCGTCGGGTGCTCGTCCCCCGTCTGCTCGTCGTCGAGGGCGCCCCCCTACGGCCGCAAAAACACCTGCTCCGCCTCCTGCGACAACATCTACAGAGGAAACCCCTCTGCCTAGGCGTCGAGTCGGCCGCAAGGGGGCGGCGCCGTCCGGTCAGGGCACCGCTAAAAACACCCGCAAGCCCACAAAGCGGTCCTGACTCGGACGGCCTGGAGATGGAGGAGATTGCTCGTCGGGGGACATTTACATCAGTCCCCCCCCTCCCGGGGGAGGGCCGGGAGGGGGTGACTTCGCTGTTGCCACCGACTTTCGGGTCGGTGGTACCCAACCACTCACAAAAAGAGCAATTTTCTCAGTCTCTGGGCCTCTGGCCCCGAGCTGTAACTATGAGCAACGTTTTATCTCCTCAGGTGCAGACTCGGAGCCTGTCTTCGCGGGAACCAGGGGCGAAGGTAGGAGCTGTTTACCGCAGCGTCACTCTTCTTCAGAACGCTTTGTCTTCTGGGTTGGGTCACCTTCCCCCCTCAGGCTGCCCCGCCCGGGGTACGTCGGTGACTGTTCCGTTGATCCCGCTTGCTCGGAGTCTGGCAGCGTGGTTATCGCTCCCCAGCCTGTCTCGCTGGTTGATCCAGACAGTCCGGCTCGGCTATGCGATCCAATTCAAACAGCGCCCGCCCAGATTCAGAGGCATCCTTTTCACCTCTGTCCATTCGGACACAGATGCCTCTGTGTTGCGCGTGGAGATTGCGGTTCTTCTGGCGAAGAACGCGATCGAGCTGGTCCCTCCAGCCGAGATGAATTCAGGGTTTTACAGCCCCTATTTCATCGTACCCAGGAAGTCCGGTGGGTTACGACCTATCCTGGATCTTCGGGTTCTGAACCAGTCCCTTCACAGGCTACCGTTCAGGATGTTGACAGCGAAGCGCATTTTGTCGTGCATTCGCCACCAGGATTGGTTTGCGACCTGAAGGACGCTTACTTTCATGTCTCGATTCTTCCTCGACACAGACCGTTTCTTCGGTTTGCCTTCGAGGGTCGGGCATATCAGTACAGAGTCCTCCCCTTCGGGCTAGCCCTGTCTCCCCGCGTCTTTACCAAGGTCGTGGAGGGTGCCCTCTCCCCCCTGTGGGAGATGGGCATCCGAATCCTCAACTATCTCGACGACTGGCTAATAATAGCTCACTCGCGAGATCTGTTGTGCGAGCACAGGGATTTGGTGCTACAGCACCTCAGCCATCTGGGGTTTCAGGTCAACCAGGAGAAGAGCAGACTCTCCCCTGTGCAGAGTATCTCTTTTCTTGGCATGGAGTTGGATTCGGTCAATATGTCGGCACGCCTCACGAACGAGCGCACCCAGTCAGTGCTGAGTTGTCTGAACCTTTTCAGACACAGGACAGCGGTCCCTCTCAAACCGTTTCAGAGGCTCCTGGGGCATATGGCAGCCGCAGCCGCAGTTATGCCGCTTGGACTGCTCCATATGAGACCGCTTCAGCACTGGCTCTATGGCCGAATTCCGAGATGGGCATGGCACCGCGGCACGTTCCGGGTCGGCGTTACCCCGGAATGTCGCCGCCTTTTCAGCCCTTGGTCAGACCCTGCGTTCCTACGGACCGGTGTGCCCCTGGGTCAGGTGTCGAGGCACATGGTTGTGAACACAGATGCCTCCAAGACAGGCTGGGGTGCCGTTTGCAACGGGCAGACAGCTTGGGCTCCTGGTCAGGATCTCGACTGCAGTGGCACATCAATTGCCTCGAGTTGCTCGCAGTGCTCCTAGCGCTGCGTCGGTTTCTTCCGATGCTGCACGACAAGCATGTGCTGATTCGAACAGACAATATTCTGACGGTAGCGTATATCAACCGGCAGGGTGGTTTGCGCTCCCGTCGCATGTCGCAACTCGCCCGCCATCTCCTCCTGTGGAGTCAGACGGGGCTCAGATCGCTGCGGGCCGTTCACATTCCGGAGGAACTGAATTGTGCAGCCGATGCGCTTTCACGACAGCTCACTCATCCCAGAGAATGGCGACTCCACCCCCAGGTGGTCCAGCTAATTTGGAGTCGATTCGGAGAGGCTCAGGTGGCACAATCTGGCACCCGCGTCCCGACCTCTGGAACCTCCATGTGTGGCTTCTGGACAGGACTCGGCAGACCTCACTGGCCTTCCCCAGGCTGTGATTGATACCATCACTCAGGCTAGAGCCCCCTCTACCAGGCAGGCCTATGCCCTGAAGTGGGGTCTGTTCGCTGACTGGGGTTCCTCCCGCCGGGAGGACCCACAGAGATGCTCGGTTGGTGTGGTGCTCTCCTTTCTTCAAGATAAGTTGGAGCGGAGGCTGTCCCCCTCCACTTTAAAAGTGTACGTGGCGGCCATCGCTGCATACCATGATGCGGTTGATGGCCTGTCCCTCGGGAAGCATCACCTGATCGTCAGGTTCCTGAGAGGTGCTAGGAGGCTAAATCCCCCTCGCTCGCACCTCATCCCCTCTTGGGACCTCTCCGTTGTGCTATTAGGCCTTCGGAGGGCCCCCTTCGAGCCGCTTGCATCAGTCGAGCTGAAATATCTGTCTTTAAAGACATCGCTCCTGATCGCGCTCACGTCTATCAAGAGGGTGGGGGACCTGCACGCCTTCTCTGTCAGCGAGTCGTGCCTTGAGTTCGGTCCGGCTGATTCTCACGTGACCTTGAGACCCCGGCCTGGTTATGTGCCCAAGGTTCCCACCACTCCCTTTAGGGATCAGGTGGTGAGCCTGCAAGCTCTGCCCTTGGAGGAGGCAGACCCGGCCTTGTCGTTGCTGTGTCCCGTTCGTGCCCTGCGCACTTACGTGGACCGCATCCGTAGCTTCAGACACTCCGAGCAGCTCTTTGTTTGCTTTGGAGGGCAGCAGATGGGGAATGCTGTCTCCAAGCAGAGGTTGGCTCATTGGGTGGTTGATGCCATCACCCTGGCTTACCAGTGCCAGGGTGAGCCGTGCCCCCTGGGAGTTCAAGCCCACTCCACTCGGAGTGTCGCCTCCTCCCATGCGTTGGCACACAGCGCCTCTCTAGCAGACATCTGTAGAGCTGCGGGCTGGGTGACACCAAACACCTTTGCACGGTTTTACAACCTCCGCGTTGAGCCGGTTTCCTCCCGTGTGTTAGGTAACATCAGGTAATTTGCGGGTGGACGGCTCGGTGTCGGCTTGCTGCGCCATTCCTACGTAACGTCATAAAGAACGACTCAAGGGGAACGTCTCGGTTACATCTGTAACCCTCGTTCCCTGAAGGAGGGAACGGAGACGTTACGTCCTCTTGCCACAATTCGGGACTGCGCTGGGGGGCTCGGTTTCGGCTCAGCTCCTCAGCTTAAATCTGAATGAGTGGATGCACGCCGCCATCTTATATACCCGTATGTACGGGGGAGTGGCTTGGCATGCAAAATCCACTCGCCAAATTTCATTGGCTTTTTCCAGTATAGTTCAGAGGTGATTGGCCTCCCAAGGGAGACCCCAAATACGTCAGTTATGACGTAACATCTCCGTTCCCTCCTTCAGGGAACGAGGGTTACGGATGTAACCGAGACGTTAGTGGAACAGCTTCAACTGAGTAAGGGAAGCTATGGGATTGAATTTGTCAGAAGGTTTTATGAAAGAAAAGGTGTGTTGCCAAACTCTTTTTCTTTTTGCAAGGTTTCAGTAGAAGATATTACGGTAATACTAGGGCAATTAAAAGTGTCTAAGGCGACTGACTTGGATGGTATCCCAGCAAAGTTTTTAAGGGATGCAGCTACTATCATTGCACCTACTCTTGCACATATTGTGAATCTTTCTTTTGAGAAAGGAATAGTACCAGCAGATATGAAGATTGCTAAAGTAATTCCACTATATAAGAAGGGAAATAGATTTGATCCTGGCAACTATAGACCAGTTTCTATTTTAAGTGCTGTTTCAAAAATAATAGAAAAAGTTGTGAATAAACAGATTTATGATTATGTCACTAAAAATAGATTTATGATTTTTTTAGTCTGGTTTTAGAAGGTCTTATTCAACAGACACTTGTTTATTGTTTTTGACAGATTTTATTAGGGAAGAGTTAGATAGAGGGAATTTGTGTGGAATGGTCCCGCTAGATTTACAAAAAGCATTTGATACGGTGAACCATTCAATATTATTGGATAAAGTAGGAACTATGGGTTTTTCAGATATAGTTAAATCATGGTTGGCCTCATATTTATCAGGGAGGGAGCAAAGGGTAGAGGTTGGAGGGATGCTTTCTGAGAGTAAATCTGTTTATAATGGAGTCCCACTGGGTAGTGTATTAGGTCCTCTTTTGTTTATATTATATATTAATGATATCTGGGCTGCTTGTGAGAGTAATTTGTTCTTATATGCCGATGACGCTGCGTTGTTAGTTTCTGAGAAGGACTCTAATAGAGTTCAAGAAAAATTAGGTGATGAGCTAGTCAAGGTGAAGGATTGGTTGACTGATAATAAGCTTTTATTACATTTAAGAAAATCAGAATCTATTCTTTTTGGGTCTAAGTGTAAATTGAGGAAGGAAGATGATTTGGTAGTCAAAGTTGATGGGTATGTATTAAATAATAAAACATCAGTCAATTATCTAGGTTGCATTCTGGATAATAATTTAAGTGGGGTTAGTATGGCCAGGAAAGTCTTCATAAAAGTGAATGCTAGAATTAAGTTTATAGCTAGATATGCTGCTTTTTTGGATAGAGAAAGTTTAATGGTACTTGCTACAGGTTTAGTTCAGTGCCACTTTGATTATGCATGTTGTCCGTGGATGACCGATTTATCCAGTACATGGATGAAAAAGTTACAAAAATAACAGAATAAGTTGATGAGATTAGTTTTAGGTTTACATTGTTTTAGTCATGTAGATAGTACACAATTTCGGCAGCTTGCTTGGTTACCTATTGAAAGAAGACTAGTATTTCGGAAACTGAGAATGGTACATAAAATTATTTATGATAGGGCTCCGGTATATTTTAAATCTTATTTTTCTCAGGTTAATGAAAGGCATGGTCATTTTACCAGACAGAGTATTAAAGATATTAATTTATGTAAACTTAGGGCACTATATGGGCAAAGGTAATTTAAATATTCAGGCGCAAAAGAATGGAAAATGCTGCCTCTGGACATTAAGGTATTAACAGATTGTGAGGGTTTCAGAATAAGAGTTAAGAGACTAAAATTGTAGAATTGTATAAAATGTATGGTTTGTAATTTTATGGGTGTGTATGGATTATTGATTAGGATAATTTTTTTTTTTTTTTTTTTTTTAAAGCAAGGACCACAATGGAAATAAGTTAATGAAACTTTTTTTTGTGTTATCCTTGACAAGAAAGATGTAACAGTTCATTGTTGCTTTTTTTTTTATGTGTCAAATAAACTCAAACTCAAACTCACAGCACAAGTGGAATCAATATTTGCTTACCATGAAAGGTCAAAACGTGTTTAAAGCACTTTCAGCCCATTTTCACGCTCCATGTAAATTATGTATCTGATTAACCGTACATTGCATTCTTCTATGTTAAATAAATTAGCTTACTTCCTTTCATCCAATGACAAATTGCCTGCAAAACCTTTATTTAAAAAAAAAAAAAAAAATCTAAACAGCTCATCTATAACGTTACTTAAGATGACATTAAAAGCCCAAACTTTCATAAACAAGAGCTCAAGTCAATAGTTAACCTAACTTGTCTCTTATAGTTAGCATTACAGTTCAGATGCTAACAGACTTTTTCTGAAGAAAATAAACCATTTCTATAAAGTAAATATTCAACAGAAGTGTGTCATTTGCATGAAAGAAAGTGTCAAGAACACATGTATGTACTATTTGTGTAATATTAGAGACTAAATTTACCTGAAATTTGTGAAAACAACAGTGAGAGACATGTTTTGCTGCTCGACAGTTGAGTTTCTGCCCCGTTTCCATGGTAACTCCTTCAGCTCCAGACGTGAATCTTCAGTGCGCGCGCCCATTAAAGCAAGTAGATGTCACGCAGAATTTACGTAAATATAATAATTAATATAATACAATATAATATAGCTTTAGAAATGGTAAACATGGTGTAGAAATAACACTGAAAAAATGCTGATTAAGAACTATAAGGCATTAATACTATAATAATTTTTTTCCATACACATATTTACACATATACTGTATGAAGAACAATTTTAAGCTTTATGTTTTGCTTATTTTTTAAATATTTTACAGTACTTTAGACATATGGGAATATATTACATGTATGGGTGTAATTTATGTGAATTTATTAAAAGACTATATAAGGGCTGTGGTTTATCATGGTGTTTGTGATGCTTAATATGTTTTTATGGATGCATTATGGGCATAAAAATGTAGTGATTGTAAACTAATGTTAAGAAATAGGTGTGCTAATACACAGCATAAGCGTTTTCAACGAGATATGACCCACTAGGGGGCACTTTTTGCTCGATTTCTGCCATGCCAAATACGTTTACATACAGTTTGAGAATGCTTAGTAACAGATAATTTATGGGATGTGCAGGTTGTTCGGTGACACAACTATTTCTACAGTCTATTTCTATATTTGCTACACATATGTTCACGGCTATATTAGGGCTATAAGTGGTCTGAAATAAACATGCTTACGCTAAATTTGAACTAAATTAGGCGACAAACCTACAAAAACAAAGCCCAACATCTATTTTTGAGCTAAATTACGACTAACTCCAACGGACCAAACAACGACCAATTTTCAACGTCGATTTGTGGGCCAAATTTGGACAAAATTAGACGGACCAAACAAAAACCAATTTTCAACGTCGATTTTTGGGCTTAAAGAAGTCCATGACGGGCCGACTTGATTTAGCCCAAAAAACGACGTCCAAATTACATCTGGTGCTGGGTGGGAATGCAACAAAGATTGCTAAAGTCAGCAGATTTTTCTAATAAAACTAGCAATTTCTGTGTAAAAATAAGATAATTGTCACAATCTTCAAAAGGCATGGGAGCGAGAAGACGATGAGACATTGGAGTAACTTACAGTGAACAGTATTTATTGGACAACCAAAGGAAATGTAAACTGAAACAGGGTATGCCAATCGACACTGGATGCTAAACACTGGGAAACACAGGTCTTAAGCAAGAAAGGAGTAAACGAGGGAATTGGGGAAACACAGCTGAAATCAATGGGAACAGGAACAGGAAAACCAAAAATGTGTATAATAGAACATGAGGGAAAACCAGGACAAAGAGCACATGGGAACCAAAACAAACAGACAGAACAGTTCAATGGCATGACAGTAATGTTGCTGCCATCTTTCTGAAGACATTTTTACCCCCCTGTAACTTTACTCTGAATCTAAGGTGAAAATAGCCATTTTGCCCCCTCTACAAAATATTGGATTACTCAGTAAATATTTATCGATGTAATTTAATATTTTTGCTTTAATCACCATACATGTTACGGAAAGACAGAGAGGACGCGTGCGGATCCATGTGCAAGCTTTTATAGAGACGTGGTCATAACAGGCGAAGATCAACACTGGCAAACAAGGTAGTGAACAGGACTAGACAAAAGAGGGTAACACTTTATTTTGATAGTCCACTTTAGACATTCCATTTAGACAACAGTAAGTAACTTTGCAACTACATGTCAACTAGTCATTAGAGTATTAGTGGACTGTCTGCTTAATATCTTCTAACACTCTTCTAAACTTTGCAAGTATATGTCAACTTATTCTACTAACCCTAAACCTAACCTAACAGTCTGCTCTGGGAGTTAGTAGACATGTAGTTGCAAATGAATGAGAATTAGCTGACATGTAGTTGCAAAGTTACTTATAGTTTGTAGAATGTCTAAAGTGGACTATCAAAATAAAATTTAACCCAAAAGAGTATTCTTAACACAGGCGTGGGTCAAAACGCCAGCAAACGTTATCCAAAGGGCAGAGTAAATGGGTTATCCAAAACAGGCTAGAGTCCAGGCGAGAAACATACAGTATCCACATGGGATGCAACGACAGGGGTAATCCAGAGCAAGCGTAATCCAGTGCAGGCAAAGAACACACAGAAACAAGATGCACAGGCAGGGATCAAGACTCACGAAAAAAAACAGACTAGGCTAGACTTAGGAAAACATGGAAAGCCTCCGTAAAGTGCCATCACTGACTAGGAATAAATGCAACAATACTCTATGTTGAATGGTTGTTTGAGACTGATTTTTATAGTGTGTGTAATTGGCAGCAGGTGTAGCATATGCAGTGAAATGGAGCAAGGGAAATGTAGTCCGTTATGACATGTGGAAGTCTGCAGGCACTGCACTGCAATCTCTGTGATGTATCCGTAATTGCCCCCTATATCCTTATTCACTATTCCCTATATTAGTGGACTAATATAGTCCACTTGAAAGAGTGAATTAAAACGAGTGAGTGCACCAGAAGGACTGTGGCTTTTGTATAGTTTGTGCTTGCTCTTTAATAATCATTTTAAACTAGGAAACTGGTCATGGCCATTAGTAAGATTTAAAGGATTGATCTTGCAGTGATTGGTGGGAACAAACATACTGTTACGGAGTGATGGATGCGTGAAGCGGGTGGATCCAAATGCGAGCCTTTATTAAGGGACATCAACAGAGACATGGTCATAAAACAGGCAGGGTCAGACAATGGCAAACAGGTATGTGAAGGCAAGACAAAAGAGTAGTCCGTAAGGCAGGCGAGGGTCGATCCATGGGGAACGTAATCCAAGGGGCAAGGCAAAAGGGGTGTTCCGAATAGACAGGCTAGAGATCCACACGGCAGGCAGTGAGACAGACTAAAACGATATAACAAGGCATAGATACAAGACTCGAATGACTAGAAACAGGAACAAGGCTAAACTAGGAAACACAAATGAACTAGACTCGGATGGCTCCGTACAGTAGCTAACACAAGACGTGTGCTAAATGCTATACAATACTCGGCAGATGGCAATGGGAAGTCCAAGGCTTATGTACGGTGTCTGATTGAATGAAGGTGATCAGCGCAATGGCTAATGGGGAACGTAGTCTGGGGTGTGGCTTCCAGACGCTCCAAACACAAAACAATCCAATTGGGCGGTGGAACAGGGGCAGGACAAGGCAAGGGATTGAGGGTCAGGACCATGTGGATGACCGGGGGACTGAGGCATGTCCGGCAGAGCAGAGAACCAGGGCGGGGCCAGCGGGACAGGCAGGGCTGAGGGCCACCAGAACAGGACAGACAGACCAGGAGCCCTCCATGGCAGAGCGGACGGACCAGGAGCCCTCCAGGGTGGAGCAGATGGACCAGGAGTCCTCCAGGGAGGAGCAGACAGGGCAGGGGCCCTCCAGGGCAGAGCAGATGGAGCAGGAGCCCTCCAAGGCGGAGCAGATGCCCTTCAGGGCGGAGCAGGCAGAGCAGATGCCCTCCGGGGTGGAGCAGGGAGCCATGGCGAGGCAGAAGACCACCAGATTAGAGCAGAAGACCACGATGGTGGAGCAGATGGAGCTGGTGGCCGCCACAGTGGAGCAAAAGAGCCTGGCTGAGCTGGCAACCAGCACAGCAGAGCAAACAGGAGCAAAGATATCCACACCGGAACTGCCACCTCCGAGGGAACTGCCGCAGACTCATGGTCAGACGAGGCCTCTGGTGCAGACTCATGGACAGACGAGACCTCTGGAGCAGACTTGTGGACAGACGAGACCTCAGGAGCGGAGTGTGTGGCCCACAAAATGGCATTAGGGGAAGAGCCACAGTGGGTGGCAGGACTTCTATAATGATTGGGCCTGTAAGTGCTGATGCCACTGGGATGCCTGAAGCCCGCACAGACACTAGTGGTGGGTCCAATACACTGGCCATCATGATAAGTCATGACCTTGGGGTTTCAGACAAGACGTGGCGAGGCTCTGGGAGGTCAGACGAGACGTGACGGGGCTCTGGGAGGTCAGACGAGACGTGACGAGGATCTGGGAGGTCAGACGAGACGTGACGGGGCTTTGGACGACCAGCTGAGACATGACTTGACTCTGGACGACCAGCTGAGACGAGACTTGACTCTGGATGACCAGCTGAGATGTGGCTTGACTCTGGATGACCAGCTGAGATGTGGCTTGACTCTGGATGACCAGCTGAGATGTGGCTTGACTCTGGATGACCAGCTGAGGCGTGACTTGACCCAGGAACAACAGCAGTAACTTGACTTGGCTCATGAAGATCAACTGTGACTTGACTTGACTTGACTTGTGAAGATCAGCTGTGGCTTGACTTGGCTCACAAAGAACAGCTGTGACTTTACTTGTCTCAGGAACCACAGCTTTGACTTTGCTTGACTCAGGAACAACTGCTGTAACTTGACTTGACACAGGAACAACAGCGTTGACTTTGCTTGACTTAGGAACAACTGCTTTGACTCTGCTTGACTCAGGAACAACTGCTGTAACTTGACTTGACACAGGAACAACAGCGTTGACTTTGCTTGACTCAGGAACAACTGCTTTGACTTGACTTGACTCAGGAACAACAGCTCTGGCTTGACTTTACTCAGGAAACTCAGCTGTGAAGTTGTATGACACTGGGATGGCAGCAATGACATGATGGAGCGTTGTTGTCGCCGCCAACTTGTGAACGGGCCCTGCTGTCGGTGCCATTACGTAAGCATGCTCAGATTCGTGACACATATCTCTAATAATCAGAAATATGAAGTTAGGGCTAGTCTGTATGGCCTGAATAAAACAAACCAGTTCTTCCCTGTTGGGGGAAAAAAAAAAAAAAAACTGCATAAGCTGGTTAGGTATGTTTTGGAGCATGACTGCTGGTTTAAGATGGTTCTTAGCTGGTTATATGCTGGCCCTAAGCAAATAGCTCCTGCTCAGGACCAGCTTAGGTGTAGTGTCTAATGAATGATCTGTAGTGTGTATAGTATTGACTAAAATGTGCATGATTTGAAAGCTTTGTTTGCTTTTGAGTACAGGTGAAATGGTTTTGAAGCAACTGTTTGATTTTGCCAGAAAAGTCAGGGGTTCTGTGAATTTAGTTTGAACATTTGGATTTGTGTTTAAGGTTTTGAGAAAATGAGTGATGGTTTAAAAAAAAATGTGTATTAGCATTTCAGAAAAACTGTAAGACCACCTGAAATCATAATTAAAACTTTCTTAACCCTTATTAACACTGCAGTCAATGAAAATTAAGAGCTTTATATCAAGCACCAACTTTCAAAAACAACCTAACACTTGATGAACCCAAGTGCAGATTTATTAATCCAATTGTGATATCCAAACAAACAATGACTTGACTTTACCAAACTTAACATGAAACAGACTTAGCATGAACACACTCACCAACAGCAAGTTACCACATTAAAACACGACAAGAGAATGGCAACATGAGGGCTATATATACACCAAACAGGGAAGGGTCACATGACACAAACCAACCAATGAGAGACAGACACATGACTAGAACAACCAATGAGAACATGACACATAGAACTAAGAACCAATAGCAGGAGGGCAAGGAAAGCAAGACACAAACAGCATGAATCAAACTACAAAATAAAAGACATGAAAACATGAACATGAAACAAAATCCCACCTTACATGCATAGATACGGTGTTGTGGACGCACCGGGGGCCGGATGCTTCCCTCCTCTCTCTCTCTCTCTCTCTCTCTCTCTATGACAGTAGCTTGAATCATATTGAGGATGTAAAAATCTGTAAATATTTTAAAAACCTAATTTCTAAAAGGTAAAATTTTCATTATTATAATATCTAGAATGGCTGTTTAGTCTATAAACGCTTTTATAAATAGAAGTGTACAGAACTGTTTATAACAAAAATGTCTGTAATTTAGCTGATATTTCATTACTCCCTTACATTACATTCTTCATGTCTACATTAATAACATAAAACAATTCTGTTTGAGTATCCTACATTTCTGCCACAATACCACAATTACAGTAAACGTGACTACAGAAAATACATTGTAAATACTGGCGATTTGTGGATTGAAAAGTATTCTAACTGGACTGTTGTTGCACCACGTTTCTCCTGTTTTCAGCGTCAGTGTTATTGAAAAAGTCAGTGCTGTTTCATCTGCAGTGTAAATCACAGTGCTGTTTAGTGGTCACGTGATCAGACCCAGCATTTATTCTGAGCTCGTGCTGCTCTGTCTTTTGTGCAGAGCTAATGGTCTGTGCGGCGCGGTTCAAACAAGTAGCGCTGTTCCGGTTTTGATGCATTTAGGAATTCTCATGTGCTGAAGAAATGTTACATCTGGCCTAAAATCTAGTGCTGCCACCTTGTGTTGACATTGTGAAATTGAGTGATTGGTGGGCCACTTATAATACATTTCGAAAGACATTCTGCGGGCCATTTGAAATTCATCTGCAGGCCGGACTTTGAACCCCCCTGGGTTCGAGAGTGGGACTTGTAACCCAAAGGTTGTGGGGTTCCATTATCAGTACCGACAGGTACCGTAGGTGGATGGAGCGAATGTTAAGTGCTCTTTTCACTTTAAGCACCCATGACTAAGGTGCCCTTGAGCAAGGCCCCCAGTTGACCCTTCGCAGGGAGTTTGATTGACAGGTGATTTGACCAATCATAACACAGAATCTACCATTTTTGTCCAACAAACAAGCCAGACAGGAGAGTAAATTAATGTTTCTGGACTTGAACTTGAAAAATGGTTTGTACTGATGTACCCACGGTTGACTCAAGATACCCTCTGATGCTTATTCATGTTTATTTCATGCTACAACTAGCAAAGAGGAAGAGATGATCGGTTCACGTATCGCTCGAACTGAGGTGCTACAGCAATCTGTCATGACACGTTATAAACAAAATATTTTTTATTGTTTGAAATTTTTTAAAAAATGACAAAATTTGAAAGCTGGAACTTTGTTTAATACCTAAGGTAACCTGTAGTCATGTCTGTCGGCATGTTGTCAGTTCCCTCTATGTTCCACAATCTATTTTTCAATTGCCCCCCTGGTGCCGCAGCCAATGGCTTCCCATTGCTCTGGGTAGATGTTCACGGTGTGCGTGCACTTTCTGTTTGGGCATTTCTCCACTCTAATGTTAGCACTGGTTTTTACAAACCTATCCAGGAAACTACATCAAAAATCCTGAGAGGGAATTCAGCATTTGTTGAAATTCAGTTTCTGCTCTTCGCCTGAGCCATGCCTGATGTGTTTGACTGACTGGTAACATCTGCTATGTAAAATTTGGGTCCTCGCTGCTCTTCAGTTGCTTAGTATTAATGAATAGTCATATCTGTGCCAAATGCCAGGTAGAGTTTGGAAGCTGTAATGGGGCTTTATACCTAAATACCTAAAAACATAAAATTACCTAAAAAAATTAGGTAAAACAGCAAAGGCAACCCAATTTCCCAAGGTGCCTCATTTCTGCTATCTCAACTGAAATGAATGAACAAATGAATGAAAGAATGAATGATTAAATAAGAAAGATAAAAGGTAAGAAATAAAGTTTGCTTTAAAAATCTTTTCTTTAGGCTACTTTACTTCAATACTGCATGGAGAGGTGAGTACAGCAAACACACACTACTAATATAATGATAAAGAGACAGTCTATAGTGAAACCAGAAAACTGCAGTGCTATGAGAGATTTATGCATTTAAGATTTGTGCATTTGTGAAAACTGTTGTGATGTGAAGATTTTTAAATAAATAAATAAACTAATATTTATTTTTATCTCTGAACTTTTATTAATTAATCCAATAACACTATAATTTAGTGTGAGGCATCATGACCCTCTTTTTTTATTCTGTGCAGTAATATTTAACCCTTGTGCATCAATAAAAAAAAAGTTACACATAGGTCCATAGTGGACAAAAATGTCTGTGTCAAAAAAACTGTCATAAAAATTTGAAGCTTGGGAGCACAGACTTAAGTTTGGTCTCATTTTAAATAAGACCCATGGCAGATTACTGATGAAGTAGAAAAAGTTTAAAAAGTGAAAAAAAAAAAAAAAAGTTATAGGGATTTAAGTATATGCTTTTACATAAGGCATATTTTATATTTTATATAAAATATATATTTGATGAAATATGTTGAACTCTAAACCTGTTAGAAAATACAGCCATAAACCTAAACAAGATGTGTTCCAAATTTGAGGTTGATATCTCAAAAAATGAGCTTTCAGGAATATTTTGTTTGGACGCAGTACCAAATTTCCCCCGTAAGATGCCAGTAAAACTACGCTGGTGCACACAGTGGTTGGATTTGTGATTTGCAGTAGAGTTTTTCTCTCTCAAATATTACAAGAACACACACATTTTTTTTTTTCCATGACACACATACAAACCACACTCTGACATCCATACAACACACCCACAAAATTATAGCTGCATTATTTATCCAATTGGCTCTATAATTTGCAATAGCAGAAGACAGGAATAAAGCGAGTATTTGCTTTATTGACCAAACCTGAAAAAAATGGCACCATGTGGTAAAAAATGGTAAAAAATAAAAAAATTAAAAATAATAATAATAATCATCATCATTTTGAAGCCTTGCCAACAGAATGAAAGTCTGTTAACAAAAACAGCATCATTTTTACAGTCGAATGGAACTGTGATTAAAAATATCCGTTTTAATGGGTTTCAATGAGGACATTTTTGTCCAAAAGGTGCTGAGCGTACCAATTTTTTGTACCTACACTGTGTGCATAATTATTAGGCACGTTGATATTCTGGTCATATTTTTTTACCAAGCACATTTTACCAATTCCAAACCACATCAATAACTACTATTAATTTTGTATTTAATCATTCATACATGATATATATTTGTCCATGAAGGCTGGAAGTGAAAAACTCCTTATATTCAGGTGTGCGTAATTATTAGGCACGTATTCTTTTACATATAAATAAGCCAAAAAAGAGATTTAACCCAGACTGAAAAGTCAAAAATTATTAAATGCCCAAGAGAAGGATGCAAAACTAATGCAATACTAGAATTTGCAAAGTTAAGGCATGACCATTGGACAGAGAAATGCTTGCTGGGTCAGCATGGTGAGAAAAAAAAACAGTGGAGAAGAAAAGTCACGTTAACTGCAAAAGAATTAAGAATTAAAGTAAAGAATTAGCTGTGAAACCATCAGGAACCATTTAGTCTCCAGCG
This sequence comes from Cirrhinus mrigala, assembly GCA_036247105.1. Classification (NCBI taxonomy): domain Eukaryota; kingdom Metazoa; phylum Chordata; class Actinopteri; order Cypriniformes; family Cyprinidae; genus Cirrhinus; species Cirrhinus mrigala. The sequence continues at coordinate 333,631 of CM070026.1, forward strand.
CCACCATTTTCCAGAGCTGCAACCTACCTGGAGTCTTCAGAAGTGCAATGTGTCAGGTTCTCAGAGACTTTGCTTGAGAAAAAAACCTAAAAAATGACCCTCACTTAATAAGAATAACATTCTGAAGTGTTTAGAAATAAACATGAAGACAGTTTTTTTATAGGCTTTATAGACAGATAAGTTGAGAGTGACTGTTGAAGGACCAGCACCACATCCTCTTGTACTTCTGATTCAAGAATTTGTCTTCCAGAATCTAGCAGTACATTTTGGGAGTTCATGTTTAGTCTGTCTCCTATCCTGAAAAGTCTGACTTGCAGAGATGGACCAAAATGAACTCCCAAAACTTACGGCCAGATTTTGGAAGATAAATTCTTGAAAGAGTGGTATAAGAGGATTTGATGCTGGTCCTTCAAAAGTCACTCTCAACTTTTCTGTCTATAAAGCCTATAGAAAACAGTCTTCATGTATTTCACAACACTTCAGCATGTTATTCTCTTTAAATGAGGGTCATTTTTTAGGATTTTTCACCCAAGAAAAATCTCTGAGAACCTGACACATTGAACTTCTGAAGACTCCAGGTAGGTTGCAGCTCTGGAAAATGGTGGCGCTGGAGACTAAATGGTTCCTGATGGTTTCACAGTTAATTCTTCACTTTAATTCTTATTTCTTTTGCAGTTAACGTGTCTTTTCTTCTCCACTGTTTTTTTTTTTTCTCACCGTGCTGACGCAGCGAGCATTTCTCTGTCCAATGGTCATGCCTTAACTTTGCAAATTCTAGTATTGCATTAGTTTTGCATCCTTCTCATGGGCATTTAATAATTTTTGACTTTTCAGTCTGGGTTAAATCTCTTTTTTGGCTTTTTTATATGTAAAAGAAAACGTGCCTAATAATTACGCACACCTGAATATAAGGAGTTTTTCACTTCCAGCCTTCATGGACAAATATATATCATGTTAAAATGATTAAATACAAAATTAATAGTAGTTAAGATTGATGTGCTTTAAAATGTGCTTGGAAAAAAATATGACCAGAATATTAACGTGCCTAATAATTATGCACACAGTGTAGTGCAATATAGATTTATTAAAGGAAATGGAGGTGAAATATTAAAATTCCAATAAAAATACACTCCAGTGCCAAAATGGCAATAACATGGGCAAAATGATCAAAATGAAAAAAAAAAAATAAAAAAAAAGACTGAAAAAGACAAAAATGTCCAAAAGGTTGCACAAGGGTTAATATTAAAAATGCTATTTCATTTACTTCTTCTAATGCTATATTGAATGATGCACCATCATTCTGAATGTGCTGGGTTCATCTGCTGCACTTAAATGGTTGTGTTTTGTTTTATCCTTAGAATGTCACAATTGATTTTAACGGTAAGTTACGTATTTTAAGTCCATTACTGATACTACAGTGTGACTGAAAAGATTATCATTTAAGCTGATCTTTTTGGTGCTGTTCAATCACTTTCCCAGCAGAATCTGAGCGGTCAGAGAACAGGTCAGAATTGCTATTATTGTGATCTCTCATAAATGGTCAACAGGTTTTAGCAGTTCCATTCTGAATCCTGAATTCACTTTGTTTTAAAAACTTGCTCCCAAACAGGACTGTTAATGTTTCAATGCAAGCATGCAGCTCAGCAGAGGCAAACCATGCAACCTCAGCGGTAAGGCCCACAAGTGCCCTACACCTAAAATACCATACAAAACAGCTGTTAACAGTAATATATTCGACTTTCAAATCTGTAATAGCAGATAATGATTAAGGGGAATTAGACACGACACAGACTCTTCAGTGACCAGTCTCCTTAATGAAGCAGTACAGTATTTAGAGTTGTGTTTTCTTTTGACAGGTGATCAGTGCCACAGCCCGCATGAGCAGCCAAGCGTTGTGTGCCATGATGAGTGACGAAAACGTCCCCACCAGTAAACTGCAGCGGCTGCACATGCATCTCAGACATGTCATCCAATCAGCGCTGGATCTGTCTGCAGAGCTGGTTTGAAACTCACTCGACACACACGTCCATTCCTTATTGATCTGTCTCTGTTTGACGATTCACAGCTTTCTGTCTTTTCCAGAACCCGCAGACAAACGTCAGTGTGGCTGCTCTCTTTGCTTCTTTGGACGATTTCACTGAAACAACGGTCCACAATCTACCGTTTGTTGAGAACTGGCTGTATTTGAAGTTTCTGCCTGTTCTGTCATATATGAATGAAGAGATCGTGACACAGTTGAGCCAGATGAACTTCACTTGTGGAGCCTTCCATGTGATGTACATGAAAGAAAATATTACATATGCAGGCAGTCAAACGTTTGGGATAATTCTGATTTTCTAAATGTTTTTGAAAGAAGTCTCTTCTGCTCACCAAAAACAGTAAAATCAGTAATATTGTAAACTAATGTAATAATGTAAAATAGCTGTTTTCTTTGTGCATCCATTGTAAAATGTAATTTATTCCTGTCATCAAAACGTCTCGGTTACGTATGGTAACCCTCGTTCCCTGATGGAGGGAACGGAGACGTTGTGTCGAGTAGTGTACGACACTAGGGGTCGCTCTTGGGAGCCCAAACACCTCTGACAGTTTTGAAACAGGCCAATGAAAATTGGGTGTGCAGAATTTGCATAGCTGGCCACGCCCCGGACATCCGGGTATAAATAGGGCAACATGCGCATCTGCTCACTCGCTCTGATCTGAGGAGCCGAGCATCTCAGCTCACTCAGAGGACGGACCAGAGTTGTGGCACGGACGACACAACGTCTCCGTTCCCTCCATCAGGGAACGAGGGTTACCATACGTAACCGAGACGTTCCCTATCTGTTGTACACTCCGAGTTGTGTCGAGTAGTGTACGACACTAGGGGTCCCTATATAAAACCGCCACAAGTCTGGCCGCGTCACGAGTGGTCAGCGTAGATAGTAACAAGTCAACGTGTTAGCATAAGTGCAGCTCACCTCTCGCAACCATCCAACGTCCAAGGACTGACCTGTTACAGCAGTGTCCTGCAGCCGGGCCTTTCCTCAGTGGAGCGGCTGAGTATCTTGAGAACGTTGGGAAAGTGCCTGTTTCCCGTAGGAAAAAAGGGCACTACGGAGATCACAACCTGCCCAGAGGGGGGGGTACAAGTGAAAATATTAGATATGGGACCTGAGGTGGGTCTCACGCTAGGGGAGACAACCAAACTCAGATCCTAGAGACAAACCTGTCTTCAGGGGAAACACCGCACCACAGAGAGTTATAGGTGGAAATACACATATGGGGCCACATAAGGAGCCACTACATACGGGGCAAGAATCCAACCAAGAGTTAGAAAAGTAACCATACCTTGCGTTGAGATTTCGCAGCGATTTCCTCTGCCAAACTCTGGTACGTCAGAAGTGCCGTTGATGGAAATGGTGTCCAGGGTTCACGTCAGGAAACCTACTGAACCTCAGAAGCGTAATCGCCATTAGGGGAAGCGCTTTTTGGCAAGCTCTACACCGGCCAGTGTGCTGAGTCAAGAGTTGCATTCAAGACTCTAGCTGACACTGGTTCCATGTGCAAATTATAAAATCTGGCAAAAGTGTTAGGTGTAGCCCAACCTGCAGCTCTACAGATGTCTGCTAATGAGGCCCCATTTGCAAGAGCTGCCGAGGCAGCGATGCCCCTGGTTGAGTGAGCTCTCACTCCCAGTGGGCAGGGTAAACCTCTGGCCTGGTAGGCCATATGGATTGCATCCACTAGCCAGTGGGAAATCCTTTGCTTGGAGACAGCTTTCCCCTTCTGCTGTCCTCCATAGCAGACAAAGAGCTGTTCTGAACGTCTGAAGTGCTGAGTTTGTTCTATGTAAATGCGCAGGGCACGGACTGGGCATAACAAGGTCAGGTTGGGGTCATTTTCCTGAGAAGAAATAGCTTGCAAGGTCACCACCTGATCTCTGAAGGGAGTGGTGGGGACCTTGGGCACATATCCAGGCCGGGGTCTCAAGACAACGTGAGAATTTCCGGTCCGAATTCTAGGCACGAACTGTCAACGGAGAGGGCTTGGAGGTCTCCCACTCTTTTGACCGAAGTGAGCGCAGTCAGGAGAGCCGTCTTTAGGGCATCAAGTTTAACTGACTGAAGGGGCTCAAACGGATCTTGCTGTAGGCCCTGGAGTACCGCAGCAAGATCCCAAGAGGGGGTAAGGTTTGGCCGAGGAGGGTTCAGTCTCCGGGCTCCTCTAAGAAACCTGATTATCAAATCGTGTTTCCCCACCGATCTGTCGCCCACCAAGTCATGATTAGCTGATATAGCTGCCACATGAACCTTGAGTGTTGAGGCAGATAGGTGCCTGTCCAGGCCCTCTTGGAGGAAGGATAACACTGACTCAATGCCACACCTCCGTGGGTCCTTCCCTCGGGAAGAACACCAGTTCACAAAAATGCGCCACTTCAGGTCATACAGCCGCCTGGTGGAGGGAGCCAGATCCTCCTGGTCACGTCCAGGGACCATAGGTGGAGGTTCCAGAGATCTGGGCGCGGGTGCCAGATTGTGCCCTTCCTCCTTCCTCAGAGGAATGCGCCAGGGAGGAGCTGATGCCAGGAGCACCAGGTCTGGGAACCAGGTTCTGTTGGGCCAGAAGGGGGCTACCAAGAGAATCTGTTCCTTGTCTTCCCTGACCTTGCACAGAGTTTGTGCAATGAGGCTCACTGGGGGAAACGCATACCAGAGCCGGTCCATCGGCCAACTGTGTGCCAGTGCGTCTATGCCGAGGGGGGCCTCGGTTAGACCGTACCACAACTGGCAGTGGGTGGATTCTGGTGAGACAAAGAGGTTTACTTGTGCCTGGCCGAATCGATCCCAAATCAGTTGGACCGAGTGAGGGTGGAGCCTCCACTCGCCTCCGAGCGAAAACTGTCGTGACAGAGAGTCAGCCATACGATTGGCTTCGCCCGGGATGTGAGTGGCACGTAGAGACCTGAGTCTGTGTTGGCTCCACAGCAGGAGATGGCGGGCTAGTTGTGACATGCGAAAGGAGCATACACCACCCTGGTGGTTGATGTAGGCCACAGTCGCTGTGTTGTCTGACCGGACCAACACATGCTTGCCCTGGATCAAAGGTCGGAACCTCCTCAGGGCTAGAAGCACTGTCTGCAACTCTAGGCAATTGATGTGCCAGAGCAGTCGGAGGCCTGACCAGACCCCGGAAGCTGCCTGCCCGTTGCACACGGCACCCCAGCCTGTCTTGGAAGCATCTGTGGTGACAACGATGCATCTGGACACTTGTTCCAAGGGTTCTCCTGACCGCAGAAACGGCATGTCTGTCCAAGGGCTGAGTGTTTTGCGACACAAAGGTGTGATGTTCACACGAAACGTGCCCCTGTGCCATGCCCATCTCGGGACTCGGGTATGAAGCCAGTGTTGTAGCGGTCTCATGTGCATCAAACCCAGCAGTGTGACCGCGGCTGAGGATGCCATGTGCCCCAGGAGCCTCTGAACCTGTTTCAGGGGGACCGTAGAACCGCATCTGAGTGTTGCCACACACCGCAGCACTGACTGGCCGCGCTCTGGGGAGAGACGTGCATTCATACTGACCGAGTTCAGTTCTATACCGAGAAAAGAGATCCTCTGTACCGGGGAGTTTGCTCTTTTCCCAGTTGACCTGAAGTCCCAACTGAGCCAGGTGGTTGAGAACCACGTCCCTGTGAGCGCAAACCAAATCCCACGAGTGAGCTAGGATTAGCCAGTCGTCGAGATATTTGAGAATGCGGATGCCCACTTCCCTGAGAGTGGCAAGGGCAGCCTCTGCGACCTTCGTAAAGACGTGGGGCGACAGGGAGAGGCCGAAGGGAAGAACTTTGTACTGATAAGCCCGTCCCTCGAAGGCAAACCGTAGGAACGGCCTGTGCCTTACAAGGATCGAGACATGAAAGTACGCGTCCTTCAGGTCTATTGCCACAAACCAATCTTGAGGCCTGATGCACGTGATAATGCGTTTGGGGGTTAACATTTTGAACGGGAGCTTGAGCAGGGCCCGATTCAAAGCCCTCAGGTCTAAGATTGGTCTGAGCCCACCACCTTTCTTGGGTACAATGAAGTAGGGGCTGTAAAACCCTTTCTTCATTTCGGCTGAGGGGACAGTTTCTATCGCATCCTTCGCCAGAAGAACTGCGATTTCCGCACGCAGAACCGCGGTGTTGCTGCCCTGGACTGAGGTAGTGAGAACACCGCGGAACTTGGGTGGATGCCGTGCAAACTGGATGGTCCTGAGGATCCAACGGGAAGGATTGGGGAGATTCAGCCAATCCGAAAACTTCTCCGCTAGGGGTCTCAAAGGAACTACACCCGACGTACCAAGGATGGGAGCCTGATGGCTGGGAAAAAGACGTGTGGCTGGAGGTAAGAAGCCCCGAACACCACTGGCCGTTTCGTCCAGCGAAATCAGGCTGTGAAAGCTGCTCAGAGGATTCCGCTGAGAAGGGGAATCGATTGAACGAGCTTGCTGTGCTGGAACATGGGGGAACACAGGGTTTGTGTGACCGCATGTTCTGAGTGAAGGGTACAGCATCCGACCGTCGAGTGGAGGGTCGGAAATGCTGCACATAACGCCCAGAGAAGGAGGAAATTGCTCTTTTATTGACCATGTGGTGGCCGTCTGCCAGATGGCAGACAGCCGAGTTGGAGCCGAATCCAGCGCTCATCCCCTCATCGAGTGTGGACCCGGACAGGTCAAACGATCCCTCCTCCCTGGGCTGCTCGTTTCAGGAACGCTTCGAAGCCTGACGAGGGTTCTTAGTAGCCTGAGAACAAGCTGGCTGTGCCGCCTTTCTACGAGTGCTGGACTGTTGGGTGGGCCTGGCTGCAGGACCGGCAGGTTGCGGGGCCTGAGCTGCTCTCGTAGGGGGTCTTCCTCGGCAGGGAGCAGGCGGAGGTTGCTGCCTCGGCGGAGCTGGGCTGGTGCTCGCTGCACGCCGGGGCAGGATGTGTTTGATGGCCTCCGTCTGCTGCTTAACCGTGGAGAACTGCTGAGCAAACTCTTCCACGGTCTCACCAAAGAGACCAGCCTGGGAAATGGGAGCGTCGAGAAAGCGGACCTTCTCGGCATCTCGCATCTCAGCCAGGTTTAGCCATAGGTGGCGCTCCTGGACCACCATAGTGGACATCGCCCTCCCCAGAGCCTGCGCCGTGACCTTCGTAGCCCGTAGAGCATAGTCGGTCGCCGAACGCAGCTCGTGCAGCAACTCTGGGTCAGGAACACCCTCGTGCAGGTCTTTGAGAACCTTGGCCTGGTAGACCTGCAGAATAGCTATGGCGTGCAAGGCGGACGCAGCTTGCCCAGAGACCGCGTAAGCCCTCGCCACAAGCGTAGACGAAAACTTACAGGCCCTGGATGGGAGTCTCGGGCGGCCTCTCCAGGAGGCGGCGTTTTGCGGGCACAAGTGCATCGCAATCGCTCTCTCCACCTGGGGAACCTCCGTGTACCCCCTCGCCGGACCGCCATCGAGGGTGGTGAGGGATGGGGAGTTGGCGCACCGAGAACGGGCCGACAGAGGGGCCTTCCACGATTTCGTCAACTCCTCATGCACTTCCGGGAAAAACGGGACCGGGGCGGAGCGTGGCCTGGAGTCACGTCCCCTTCCCAGGAACCAGTCATCCAGCCTAGAAGGCTCGGGGCTGGGCGGGGGAACCCACACAACCCACACAACCCACACAACCCACACAACCCACACAACCCACACAACCCACACAACCCCAATCTCCCTAGCTGCCCGTTGTAGTGTGGCGGCCATTTCAGCATCAGCCACAGACTGAGATTCAGCCGCCGGAGCGGCGGATTCAGCCGTGACATCAGCCTCTGACGGCTCTCCCACCACTGGGTTTGACTCCGCCTTTTCCTCATCAGGAGCCCCGAACAAAAGATCCAGCCCATACTGAGACGAGCTTTCAAAATCATCCGGAGACTCCATCGGTGAACACACAGGTTGAGCGGTTTGCGAGGGCGTGCCTGGCAAAACTTCACCCAGCTCCTGTCGCTCTTCCTCAACGCACATCGCAGCGGCCTCGTACCCGCAAGTAGGAGGACCGGAGCGGGAAGCAGTTGAAGTGACTCTCGAGCGAAGCGTGCTCAAGGGTAAGTCCTCACAGATTTGACAACCGCCCTCAACGAACGCTGCATCAGCATGCTCACGCCCCAAGCACTGAACACAGCGATCGTGCCGATCGTTGGGGGAAAGGAAGAATCCACAACCAGTAGGACACGGACGGAAAGGCATAATGAAACACACAATCCGTACCGTGCTGCTCTTTTAGAGAAAATTTGCTCTTATAGAGGAGAATATTCTCTTGAAGATCGCCGTCGATGCATCCAGGGGACTCTCACACACAAGCTGTGCTAGAGAGGGAGAGACCGCTGTCTGTGCCGTAGATCCAACGACGAGAGAGGTGAATGTTGCCGCTTCTCACGCAGAGACGCTGCATTCGGCTCCGAAAAACAGAACGAGTGAGCAGATGCGTATGCTGCCCTATTTATACCCGGATGTCCGGGGTGTGGCCAGCTATGCAAATTCTGCACACCCAATTTTCATTGGCCTGTTTCAAAACTGTCAGAGGTGTTTGGGCTCCCAAGAGCGACCCCTAGTGTCGTACACTACTTGACACAACTCGGAGTGTATGACAGATAGGGAACTGAATGTTACTCCAGTCTTCAGTGTCGCATGATCCTTCAGAAGTTATTCTAATATGATGATTTTCTACTTAGTTAATATTGCGGTCAGTTATTATGAAATAATTTTTCTCAATGTTGAAAACATTTTTGCTGCTTAATATTCTTTTGGAAGCATTTTTCAGGATAATTGGAGAAATTTTAAAAGAAGTTTAAAAGAACTGCATTTATTTAAAAATCTTTTGAAACATTATAAAAATGATTTATTGTCACTTTTTATTAATTGAATGCATCCTTGCTAAATGAAAGTATTCATTTGTAGTATTAAAAAAGAAGAAGAACTTTTGAATGATACTTTGTCAAGGTTTCTGCAAAAATACTGGGCAGCACAACTGTTTTCAACATTGATAATAATCAGAAATGTTTCTTGAGCAGCAAATCAGCATATTAGAATGATTTGTGAAGGATCATGTGACACTGAAGACAGGAGTAATCATGCTGAAAATTCAGCTTTGATCACAGCAATCAAATACATTTTATAACATATTTACGTAGAAAAGAGCTATTTTTTTTTTTACTTCATTTTACTTAATTATTCCCAGGTTTTGACCAGTGTACAGTGAGTGTTAATACAGTATTATGTTTATTTATTTATTTATTTTTCTGAATGGACAGTGTGAAAGTTCTCAGCAGGGAGGGATCGCTGATCACAGACAGTCAGCAGAAGCTGATCTTCAGTCATCTCATTTACTCTTACCTGTCCAGGACAGATACAGCAGGTATTCGGACATTAACTCATATATGCATTGGAGGCATTTTTGGGTCGGGGACACTGCATGTCACGGATGCCAAATGTTCAATTTATGATGCAGGTTGCTTTTCAAACATCACCAATAACAATGAATGGCTGCAGAAGAATTTTGGGATCTTCTCTAAATATGCATCTCTCAGTCAACTACAAATGCTCAACAGCCACTTCACTAAGGTGAGTTAAGTTCTGAAAATAATCTAACGAACGTTGTCATACACATGAGCTTCTGATAATGACTCATTCACTTTGCAGTTGAACTCATTAGCATTATTGAGTCCACCTGAAGTGGCAGAGTTTACTGTGACTTCTGGAGCACTGAACAGCGTGAATCTGATCAACATCATTTTTGACCGTCTAGAGGATGGTGATGCATTCCTGAATACTGATGAGTTTTTCCGGACCCTAATTCAATCTAAGGTAAAAAATAAAAAATAATAAAAAAAACATCACAATAAAGGCCTTAAAATATAATACTGTTTGTTGTTGTAATCTTGCATTATTGATAAACCATTTTCTGTTTGACTCTGTAAAGCTGCTTTGACACAATCTGTATTATATAAAGCACTACAGAAATAAAGGTGACTTGACTTCTCTTACGAAAAAGAAGTTCATTCAAGTGTGCCATGAGTAAACCTCTTTTAAGCTAAAAAATACGAAAGTATAGTTCCGTCAGGACCACTGTCGTCAAAATGATAGACAGTTAGCATACAGTTTGGTTTGGCGGGATGGTTCTGTTCTGGGCAAAAACTCCCTGCCCATCCATGCAGCATGTCATGAATGAGCAGGGATAGCTGTTACGGATCTGGTCGGTGAGCTGCGGACCGCTCACCACCAGATGTCACTCTCACCTTCCTTACACACATTGACTGTTGCACAACACCCCAGACTCCACTCCCCATCAGCCATTGCACTTCACCCCCGTCCAATCACAGACTGTATAAAAGCCCCGGTCTTCCAGTCACTCACCGCCGAGTATTGATTAGTATCTACTGTCATACAAAGTGTTTCTCCAAGGTTCCCTGTGTCTAGTTTTCTTGTTTTGCCTCGTTGTTTCGTTTAGTCTATCTTGCTGCCTGCCTATCGGATCTATCGCCTGTCTGACCATTCTCCTGCCTGGCCCTCGTTTGGATTACGTACGCCGCTGATTGACCCTCGCTCTGAGTTTAGTTTGTAGCGGCTGATTGACTCCCTCAACGAAAAGGTCAATCAGCACGCAGTCCGGGAGGTTCGAATAGGGGGCAATGTCCAGAAATTCTTGGATGTAGCCCTCGAGCGTTCGTGTGCCCTGCTCGAGGGCTAACAACAGTTTTGTGGTGTCCATACCTGCGTAATGTCCGGTTGAGAAGTTGCTGGATCCTGGTGCGGCCGAGTATTCTGAAACAGAGGGACGGGAGACGAGCGGATCCATGTGCAAACTTTTATTGAATGGACGAGACATAGACATGGTCAGGTGGGCAGGGTCGAACAACGGCGAACAGGTGTATGGACAGCAAACAAAGAGTAATCCTTAAACGAGCGAGGGTCAATCAGCGGCGTACGTAATCCAAACGAGGGCCAGGCAGGAGAATGGTCAGACAGGCGATAGATCCGATAGGCAGGCAGCAAGATAGACTAAACGAAACAACGAGGCAAAACAAGAAAACTAGACACAGGGAACCTTGGAGAAACGCTTTGTATGACAGTAGATACTAATCAATACTCGGCGGTGAGTGACTGGAAGACCGGGGCTTTTATACAGTCTGTGATTGGACGGGGGTGAAGTGCAATGGCTGATGGGGAGTGGAGTCTGGGGTGTTGTGCAACAGTCAATGTGTGTAAGGAAGGTGAGAGTGACATCTGGTGGTGAGCGGTCCACAGCTCACCGACCAGATCCGTAACAATAGCAGCAATAATAACCCCCAGGGTAAACAGGACAGAACAAGCAGATATCAATGTACTTAATGATATTTAAGTGTAAGACATTATTCAGATAAAAGGAGTCTGATTCAATGAGGAATATGAGAAGCTAAGTCCTGACAATGGCAAAGGAGGAGTTGGGGATGGAGGAGGGTATTTGCTCCTGAGCAAGCGACAAAGCTGCCGAATAATACTGAATAGAGCTTAAATAAGAATGTCATGATAGGTGTCATATTCCTATAGGTAGATGTGGTCAGCTGATGCAAGCTTGACTCACATGACCTGCCAGAACTAACGCTATATGCTTAATTTCTGTCAGGACCACTGTCGTCAAAATGATAGACCGTTAGCATACAGTTTGGTTTGATGGGATGGTTCTGTTCTGGGCAAAAACTCCCTGCCCATCCATGCAGCATGTCATGAATGAGCAGGGATAGCAGCAATAATAACCCCCCAACACAAACGACAGGCCAAGAACCCCCCCCCCAAACACAACTGATGACATATCTGAAAGAGCATGTTCTTCTGGAATAACAGAGACTGGGGCGGCAGCCCCTTAGCGAGAAGGGTAGCAGCGAAGGGGTGCTCTGCTTATAAGCTGCTAAGAATAGCAGCAACCCCCTTATCAGAGGACACTAGATAAGCCATAACAAGCAAGCAAAATCTCAATATTGTGATAGCGTTAAAGCAGGACCTTCTGAAATAGCATAGACTGGGGCAGCATGCCCTTTACAGAAGAAGAAAAGCAGCGAAGGGGTGCTCTTCTTTAATAGAAAGCTGAGAAGAGCAGCATGCCCCTTTAATGCATCAAGAGGCATGTTGCCATTATCCACATAATCGTTAGCTTTAGTAACAAGTTTTTTTTTTTCTTTAGCAGTAAAGCAAGTAGCAAAATCTAAATACAGCACATTAAGTATCATATCAAGCATGTTACAGATACGCTAGATAGCTTTAACCAACAGCATATCACCGACTAAAACACAGCATTTTGGAAATAATAGTTGGATAGATTTAATGAAACCGCATTCCCAATACTAAAACGGTAGCATGTTTCACGTCCGACAGCCTTGACAACAGATTTAAAAACAGGTCTCAGTGTGGTAAGTTTAACTAGTAATATTATCAGCGTGTTGTAATACAACCAATAAGCCTAAGCAACAGCCTGCCTAGCAAACAAACGTTACTGAATAACTAGCCTTAACATACGAGCAATATTTAACGATAGAATGTTTGCCAACATAAGGCAATGAGAATGAAATAAAAAATAGCTTAGCTTCGTGAAGATATTCAGAGATAAATAAAGGGTGAAATGGGCAGTTGTTACGTGGATGCTTTTAACCCTTCTTGATATCTTGCTTCTAGCGGGGAAAGCAGATCTCATGATGCAGGCACATTTGCGGGCATCGCGGGCAAAGTGTTTACATGTACATGATGTATCTTTGCGAGAGCAATGCTTGCTCAGGTCACTTCCAAGTCCATCAGCTTATATGAATCAACATGGCGAATTCACGTTCAAATTCAAGAACTCGAATCTGGTGAGAAACAAACCCCTGTTGCAAAATTCTGATTGAATGCTTATAGGGAACGAAATCGCCGACTATCTGTTTTGCTCCTGAGCAAGCGACAAAGCTGCCGAATAATACTGTTTAGAGCTTATATAAGAATGCCATGATAGGTGTCGTATTCCTATAGGTAGACGTGATCCGCTGAGAGTCAGCTGAGGCAAACTTGACTCACGTGACCTGTCGGAACTAAAGGTGCGTTCACGCCATATCGGAATTCCCATAATTACGAAATTCCAACTTGTAAAAAGCGTTCACATCCTCGTAGAACTAGTAATCACACCTTGTGAACTGGGAGTCTTCTGAGAGCTATGATTTGTACCACATGACCGCTGTACCACCTGACCAACGTAGGCTTCGTTTAGGCGTTGATAGTGTTGCCATAGAAAAGCATAATTCCGAGTCTGAAGACTTGAACAGCTCCGAGTAGATCGTCACATGTTGTCATCTCGAAATTACGGTGATTACGATATGGCGTAAACGCAACATAATGCTATATGCTTAGTTTTGTCTACTTTTCATGTACTTCTTAGAAATGGGCTTTATGTACTTCTCAGAAATATACTTAAAATGACATTTAAGTGTACTTGACTTATACTTAGAAAAAGTCTAAATATATTTGAGCTACAGTTGTGCTCCGAGAATCTTAGCTTTTATTGTAATATGGTAGAGGGCACTAGTATACATCTTGTACAGATTTTCCAAAAAAAACAAGAAAACAAGAAAAAACTGAAACAACAGATGCTTCCACATGTAATCTAACACTATCATCAGACATAAAACAGCATCAAAACTGTGTAACGTTGTGGAATAAAATGTTGACCAATGAAGAGGTAATAATTTCTGTCAAGTTTTGGGCTGTTGATCAACTCCATCTATGTTTTGATTAAATAATTCTAAATCCAATTCATAGTCTTTTTTTTTCAGCTTTTTGTTCCAAAATCTTGTTTTTTATTTATTTATTTTTTATTTATAAAACTTGCCCACATTCAAGTGTTTAAAAAAGAATGCATGAAGCTAGAATACAATGTTTTTGTTTACAATCAGATTCAATCAGACTTTTAATGTTTTGATGTTCAGATGTTCATATAACACAATATATATGCAAAGTAATACTTAGATAGGAACATAGTAGTATACTTAAAGTATGATGTAAAGCTAACTTAAAGAAAACTTACGAGTATACTTGTGGTATAAAACTACTAAACTAGTAGTTTACAGAGACTATACTTCAAAGTGTACTAAAATGCTACAAGAAGTATTTAATTAGTAAACTATTAGTATACCTAAAAGTTTTAGTGTCACTTTTAGTGTAGTTGCAAGAAAAGCTAAAACATTGATGTAAACTAGTTGTGTACTCAATGTTTACTACTGTTATACTTAACATATACTTAAAAGTATACTTTTATATAATAGAAAGTGGGAAAATTTGGTCCCAGGGATTATTGAAATAGTACACTTAGAAGTATGCTACTAGTACACTGATATTTGTATAATTATTACATAAAGTATAATAAAGATATACTTGAACTTTACTTAAATATACTTAATAAAATAAACTTAAAGTATACTACTTTTTGGTAAGGGTTGACTGTCAGCCGAAACCGATAATGCTGTTTTTAGCTGTCAAAATTAGCTTTCCTATCTTGATCTCATTTATTGTAAAATGATGTACTTTAGTTTGAGAATAGGCACTAAGGTTCACCCTATGTCGTCAAAATCCACTCACTGTATTTTTAGACAGTTCCATTCATACCTTTTATATTGTATTTTATTATTATTATTATTATTATTATTATTATTATTATTATTATTATTATTATACAACGTTTTGATTCTAAAAAAGATTGCACATCAGTTTTCACTTGATTTTGTACATTTCAGTCTAGCTATATACTTTAGAAAAAAAAAGTGGTCCAAATAGTAACATTTACACGTTTATGTAAAAATAACAAAAATACCATTAAGTAATATAACTAAGAATATATAAATTACTTGTCACAGTAGCACAGTAGATAGTGGGATGCCTGCCAGTCTTGAGGGTGTGGACACTGTGGACACGTGGCTTGGAAGTGTGGGCTCTGCACGGCTTGGGAGCTGAGAAAAGACCTGGCTAGGCTTTGGGACGTCAGCTGGTATGTGACGAGGCTTTGGGACGTCAGCTGATATGTGACGAGGCTCTGGGGAGTCATCTGATATGTGACGAGGCTCTAGGAGGTCAGTTGAGATGTAACGAGGCTCTAGGGGATCAGCTGAGACACAACGAGGTTCTGTACTGGCAGCCATGTCGTGAAGAGGTGCTGTTAGGAGCGCAGATGTTTCTTGACTTGATTCAGGAAGGTCTGTCGTGACTTAACTTGACTCAGGGAGGTCTGCTGTGGCTTGACTTGACTCAAGAAGAACAGCTGTGTCTTGACCTGGCTCATGAAGGTCAGCTGTGGCTTGACTTGACTCGGGAACAACAGCAGTAACTTGACTTGGGGATGGCGGTCGTCTTGTGGACTGGCTTGGGGATGGCAGCGGCCATGACGTGAGCAGGCTCTGGAAGGGCTGCCATGACGTGAGCAGGCCCTGGAGTAGCAGGCATGGCGTGAGCGGGCCCTGGAGCAGCAGGCGTGGCGTGAGCGGCAGGCTATTAGGGTGTTTATTGGTTTGCATAAGTTTTAGATACTGCGCTTAGACAGGAAACACTACACCTCTCATTGATTTTATAAAGATTACATGAACAGCTTTCTGCTCGTTTCTTGTTTTCCTTAGGCTTTGGACATCAGTCCTGTGGTGAGGGACATCATGATGAACCGGGTCTTCGCCGTCATCGGCCCTCATTTCGCAGACTTCGGGAGCCAAGAGTGGCTTTCCTGGTTCACCGTCAAACTGACTCCCCTCCTGCCCAGCCTGACTCCAGAGATGCTCCAGACGGTAACATCGAAGGCGGACTGCGACGCATACCACGTCATGTACGTAGCGCTCCCC
This sequence comes from Cirrhinus mrigala, assembly GCA_036247105.1. Taxonomy (NCBI): domain Eukaryota; kingdom Metazoa; phylum Chordata; class Actinopteri; order Cypriniformes; family Cyprinidae; genus Cirrhinus; species Cirrhinus mrigala. Next base: position 349,498 of record CM070026.1, read on the forward strand.
ACAGGCTGCGCAGCTCTGTGAAGCCTGCCTCCTAGCATTGTCAGCCAAAACTGCCAGGGCGTTTCCCACGCTGGCTCAGTGAGCGGGGGGTGAAAAGTGCCTCGAAGAGGCGTGGCCCTCACCTTCCTTTTTCTTCTGATCTTTCCCATGTAGCGTCGGGGCCCTGAGCAGCGTCTTCGAGCAGCTGACCTCGCCGAGACAGCGGGAGCTCACCCCGGTCTTGTTGGCCTACCTGAAGCAGAGCAAGGCATCGGGTAGGTCCAGTGGAGGCGGCTCCACCTTTGTCTGGCGTGCCGAATGTCGGCGGCGCTCGGTGTCTGTCGGCATTTGTCTCTCCTAATGAGTCTTTTCTGCGCGCCATCCTTTTCAGGCTCGACCTGCGGCTCCAACAGCAGCAGCCTCAGCACGTGTCTTTGGCAATGCTTCGGCAGGTTCTCCATCTACGTGGATTACGAAGACCTGCGCGGGCTCTTCGAAGGCTTTGGCAGCGTAAGTGGGGCCCCGCCACGCCGCAGAGTGGCTCCTGCCACTGTTTTGGGCAAGCGTGTTGTTTCTTACCACCGGTGTTGTCGTTGTTGTCTCCCCCGCAGTTTGAGGCACTGGACCTTCTGAGCGCCTCCCAACTGGCTCAGCTGACACTGAACTCCGGCGCGCTGACCAACGCGGACCTGATCGGCCGGGTCTTTGACCGTCTGGACGGCGACAACGCTTTCCAGGACGTTGACGGATTCTTGGCAGCTCTCACCCGGACGCCGCAGGTATGTTGCCACGTTGTCAGATGGCAAGCACGCACAGGTGTTGCTGTCCTGTCGGGCAAAAGGACCCGAGGGGCGTTTGAGACAGCCATTGCATTCTTCCTCTTTTGTTTGTTGCGGTTTAAATCTGACGGCAATGCTGGTCTCCGCTCGTCTGTCCTTTCCTCTAGGCCTTGGACATCAATCCCGTGGTGCGGGACATCATGATGAATCGGGTCTTCGCCGTCATCGGCCCTCATTTGGAAGGCTTTGGGAGCCAAGAGTGGGTTTCCTGGTTCACCGTCAAACTGATTCCCCTCCTGCCCAGCCTGACGCCAGAGATGCTCCGGACAGTAACGTCGAACGCGGACTGCGACGCATACCACGTCATGTACGTAGCGCTCCCCACGTGCTGCACGGCTCTGTAAAGCCGTGTCTCTTAGCACCGTCAGCCAAGACGCCAGGGCGTTTCTCGCGCTGGGTCTGTGAGCGGTGGGAGAAGTACGTGCAGGAGGCGCGGTCCTGACCTTCCTTTTTCTTTTGACCTTTCCCATGCAGCGTCGGGGCCCTGAGCAGCGTCTTCGAGCAGCTGACCTCGCTGAGACAGCGGGAACTCACCCCGGTCTTGTTGGCCTACCTAAAGCAGAGCCGGGCATCGGGTACGTTTGTCTTGCGTTGCCGAATGACGGCGTCGCTTTGCGTCTGTGAGCGTCCGTCTCTCCTAATGAGTCTCTTCTGCACGTCGTCCTTTTCAGGCTCGACCTGCGGGTCCAACAGCGGCAGCCTCAGCACTTGTCTTTGGGCGTGCTTCGGCAAATTCTCCATCTACGTGGACTACGAAGACCTGCGCGGGCTCATCGAGGGCTTTGGCAGCGTAAGTGGGGCCCCCGCCGCGCTGTAGAGTTGCTCCTGCCACTGTTTCGGCCAGGCGTGTTGCATCTTACAGACGGTCTTGTTGTTGTTGATTTCTCCCTGGCAGTTTGAGGCACTGGACCTCCTGAGCGCCTCACAAGTTGCTCAGCTGACACTGAACTCCGGCGCGCTGAACAACGCGGACCTGATCGGCCTGGTCTTTGACCGCCTGGACGCCGGCAACGCTTTCCAGGACGTTGACGAGTTCCTGGCAGCTCTGACCCGGACGCCGCAGGTACGTTCCGATCGCTGAGGTGACAGGCACGCGCAGGCGCTATTTTCTGTCGGGCAAAGAAAGATCTTGGGGGCGTTTGTGATGCAGTGTTTTGTTTTGTTTTGTTTTGTTTTGTTTTTTAACGGTGGTTTTGATGGAAACGCCGCTCTCTGCTCTATTCTCGTTTCCCTTAGGCTTTGGACATCAGTCCTGTGGTGAGGGACATCATGATGAACCGGGTCTTCGCCGTCATCGGCCCTCATTTCGCAGACTTCGGGAGCCAAGAGTGGCTTTCCTGGTTCACCGTCAAACTGACTCCCCTCCTGCCCAGCCTGACTCCAGAGATGCTCCAGACGGTAACATCGAAGGCGGACTGCGACGCATACCACGTCATGTACGTAGCGCTCCCCACAGGCTGCGCAGCTCTGTGAAGCCTGCCTCCTAGCATTGTCAGCCAAAACTGCCAGGGCGTTTCCCACGCTGGCTCAGTGAGCGGGGGGTGAAAAGTGCCTCGAAGAGGCGTGGCCCTCACCTTCCTTTTTCTTCTGATCTTTCCCATGTAGCGTCGGGGCCCTGAGCAGCGTCTTCGAGCAGCTGACCTCGCCGAGACAGCGGGAGCTCACCCCGGTCTTGTTGGCCTACCTGAAGCAGAGCAAGGCATCGGGTAGGTCCAGTGGAGGCGGCTCCACCTTTGTCTGGCGTGCCGAATGACGGCGGCGCTCGGTGTCTGTCGGCATTTGTCTCTCCTAATGAGTCTTTTCTGCGCGCCATCCTTTTCAGGCTCGACCTGCGGCTCCAACAGCAGCAGCCTCAGCACGTGTCTTTGGCAATGCTTCGGCAGGTTCTCCATCTACGTGGATTACGAAGACCTGCGCGGGCTCTTCGAAGGCTTTGGCAGCGTAAGTGGGGCCCCGCCACGCCGCAGAGTGGCTCCTGCCACTGTTTTGGGCAAGCGTGTTGTTTCTTACCACCGGTGTTGTCGTTGTTGTCTCCCCCGCAGTTTGAGGCACTGGACCTTCTGAGCGCCTCCCAACTGGCTCAGCTGACACTGAACTCCGGCGCGCTGACCAACGCGGACCTGATCGGCCGGGTCTTTGACCGTCTGGACGGCGACAACGCTTTCCAGGACGTTGACGGATTCTTGGCAGCTCTCACCCGGACGCCGCAGGTATGTTGCCACGTTGTCAGATGGCAAGCACGCACAGGTGTTGCTGTCCTGTCGGGCAAAAGGACCCGAGGGGCGTTTGAGACAGCCATTGCATTCTTCCTCTTTTGTTTGTTGCGGTTTAAATCTGACGGCAATGCTGGTCTCCGCTCGTCTGTCCTTTCCTCTAGGCCTTGGACATCAATCCCGTGGTGCGGGACATCATGATGAATCGGGTCTTCGCCGTCATCGGCCCTCATTTGGAAGGCTTTGGGAGCCAAGAGTGGGTTTCCTGGTTCACCGTCAAACTGATTCCCCTCCTGCCCAGCCTGACGCCAGAGATGCTCCGGACAGTAACGTCGAACGCGGACTGCGACGCATACCACGTCATGTACGTAGCGCTCCCCACGTGCTGCACGGCTCTGTAAAGCCGTGTCTCTTAGCACCGTCAGCCAAGACGCCAGGGCGTTTCTCGCGCTGGGTCTGTGAGCGGTGGGAGAAGTACGTGCAGGAGGCGCGGTCCTGACCTTCCTTTTTCTTTTGACCTTTCCCATGCAGCGTCGGGGCCCTGAGCAGCGTCTTCGAGCAGCTGACCTCGCTGAGACAGCGGGAACTCACCCCGGTCTTGTTGGCCTACCTAAAGCAGAGCCGGGCATCGGGTACGTTTGTCTTGCGTTGCCGAATGACAGCGTCGCTTTGCGTCTGTGAGCGTCCGTCTCTCCTAATGAGTCTCTTCTGCACGTCATCCTTTTCAGGCTCGACCTGCGGGTCCAACAGCGGCAGCCTCAGCACTTGTCTTTGGGCGTGCTTCGGCAAATTCTCCATCTACGTGGACTACGAAGACCTGCGCGGGCTCATCGAGGGCTTTGGCAGCGTAAGTGGGGCCCCCGCCGCGCTGTAGAGTTGCTCCTGCCACTGTTTTGGCCAGGCGTGTTGCATCTTACAGACGGTCTTGTTGTTGTTGATTTCTCCCTGGCAGTTTGAGGCACTGGACCTCCTGAGCGCCTCACAAGTTGCTCAGCTGACACTGAACTCCGGCGCGCTGAACAACGCGGACCTGATCGGCCTGGTCTTTGACCGCCTGGACGCCGGCAACGCTTTCCAGGACGTTGACGAGTTCCTGGCAGCTCTGACCCGGACGCCGCAGGTACGTTCCGATCGCTGAGGTGACAGGCACGCGCAGGCGCTATTTTCTGTGGGGCAAAGAAAGATCTTGGGGGCGTTTGTGATGCAGTGTTTTGTTTTGTTTTGTTTTGTTTTGTTTTTTAACGGTGGTTTTGATGGAAACGCCGCTCTCTGCTCTATTCTCGTTTCCCTTAGGCTTTGGACATCAGTCCTGTGGTGAGGGACATCATGATGAACCGGGTCTTCGCCGTCATCGGCCCTCATTTCGCAGACTTCGGGAGCCAAGAGTGGCTTTCCTGGTTCACCGTCAAACTGACTCCCCTCCTGCCCAGCCTGACTCCAGAGATGCTCCAGACGGTAACATCGAAGGCGGACTGCGACGCATACCACGTCATGTACGTAGCGCTCCCCACAGGCTGCGCAGCTCTGTGAAGCCTGCCTCCTAGCATTGTCAGCCAAAACTGCCAGGGCGTTTCCCACGCTGGCTCAGTGAGCGGGGGGTGAAAAGTGCCTCGAAGAGGCGTGGCCCTCACCTTCCTTTTTCTTCTGATCTTTCCCATGTAGCGTCGGGGCCCTGAGCAGCGTCTTCGAGCAGCTGACCTCGCCGAGACAGCGGGAGCTCACCCCGGTCTTGTTGGCCTACCTGAAGCAGAGCAAGGCATCGGGTAGGTCCAGTGGAGGCGGCTCCACCTTTGTCTGGCGTGCCGAATGTCGGCGGCGCTCGGTGTCTGTCGGCATTTGTCTCTCCTAATGAGTCTTTTCTGCGCGCCATCCTTTTCAGGCTCGACCTGCGGCTCCAACAGCAGCAGCCTCAGCACGTGTCTTTGGCAATGCTTCGGCAGGTTCTCCATCTACGTGGATTACGAAGACCTGCGCGGGCTCTTCGAAGGCTTTGGCAGCGTAAGTGGGGCCCCGCCACGCCGCAGAGTGGCTCCTGCCACTGTTTTGGGCAAGCGTGTTGTTTCTTACCACCGGTGTTGTCGTTGTTGTCTCCCCCGCAGTTTGAGGCACTGGACCTTCTGAGCGCCTCCCAACTGGCTCAGCTGACACTGAACTCCGGCGCGCTGACCAACGCGGACCTGATCGGCCGGGTCTTTGACCGTCTGGACGGCGACAACGCTTTCCAGGACGTTGACGGATTCTTGGCAGCTCTCACCCGGACGCCGCAGGTATGTTGCCACGTTGTCAGATGGCAAGCACGCACAGGTGTTGCTGTCCTGTCGGGCAAAAGGACCCGAGGGGCGTTTGAGACAGCCATTGCATTCTTCCTCTTTTGTTTGTTGCGGTTTAAATCTGACGGCAATGCTGGTCTCCGCTCGTCTGTCCTTTCCTCTAGGCCTTGGACATCAATCCCGTGGTGCGGGACATCATGATGAATCGGGTCTTCGCCGTCATCGGCCCTCATTTGGAAGGCTTTGGGAGCCAAGAGTGGGTTTCCTGGTTCACCGTCAAACTGATTCCCCTCCTGCCCAGCCTGACGCCAGAGATGCTCCGGACAGTAACGTCGAACGCGGACTGCGACGCATACCACGTCATGTACGTAGCGCTCCCCACGTGCTGCACGGCTCTGTAAAGCCGTGTCTCTTAGCACCGTCAGCCAAGACGCCAGGGCGTTTCTCGCGCTGGGTCTGTGAGCGGTGGGAGAAGTACGTGCAGGAGGCGCGGTCCTGACCTTCCTTTTTCTTTTGACCTTTCCCATGCAGCGTCGGGGCCCTGAGCAGCGTCTTCGAGCAGCTGACCTCGCTGAGACAGCGGGAACTCACCCCGGTCTTGTTGGCCTACCTAAAGCAGAGCCGGGCATCGGGTACGTTTGTCTTGCGTTGCCGAATGACGGCGTCGCTTTGCGTCTGTGAGCGTCCGTCTCTCCTAATGAGTCTCTTCTGCACGTCGTCCTTTTCAGGCTCGACCTGCGGGTCCAACAGCGGCAGCCTCAGCACTTGTCTTTGGGCGTGCTTCGGCAAATTCTCCATCTACGTGGACTACGAAGACCTGCGCGGGCTCATCGAGGGCTTTGGCAGCGTAAGTGGGGCCCCCGCCGCGCTGTAGAGTTGCTCCTGCCACTGTTTCGGCCAGGCGTGTTGTTTCTTACCACCGGTGTTGTCGTTGTTGTCTCCCCCGCAGTTTGAGGCACTGGACCTTCTGAGCGCCTCCCAACTGGCTCAGCTGACACTGAACTCCGGCGCGCTGACCAACGCGGACCTGATCGGCCGGGTCTTTGACCGTCTGGACGGCGACAACGCTTTCCAGGACGTTGACGGATTCTTGGCAGCTCTCACCCGGACGCCGCAGGTATGTTGCCACGTTGTCAGATGGCAAGCACGCACAGGTGTTGCTGTCCTGTCGGGCAAAAGGACCCGAGGGGCGTTTGAGACAGCCATTGCATTCTTCCTCTTTTGTTTGTTGCGGTTTAAATCTGACGGCAATGCTGGTCTCCGCTCGTCTGTCCTTTCCTCTAGGCCTTGGACATCAATCCCGTGGTGCGGGACATCATGATGAATCGGGTCTTCGCCGTCATCGGCCCTCATTTGGAAGGCTTTGGGAGCCAAGAGTGGGTTTCCTGGTTCACCGTCAAACTGATTCCCCTCCTGCCCAGCCTGACGCCAGAGATGCTCCGGACAGTAACGTCGAACGCGGACTGCGACGCATACCACGTCATGTACGTAGCGCTCCCCACGTGCTGCACGGCTCTGTAAAGCCGTGTCTCTTAGCACCGTCAGCCAAGACGCCAGGGCGTTTCTCGCGCTGGGTCTGTGAGCGGTGGGAGAAGTACGTGCAGGAGGCGCGGTCCTGACCTTCCTTTTTCTTTTGACCTTTCCCATGCAGCGTCGGGGCCCTGAGCAGCGTCTTCGAGCAGCTGACCTCGCTGAGACAGCGGGAACTCACCCCGGTCTTGTTGGCCTACCTAAAGCAGAGCCGGGCATCGGGTACGTTTGTCTTGCGTTGCCGAATGACGGCGTCGCTTTGCGTCTGTGAGCGTCCGTCTCTCCTAATGAGTCTCTTCTGCACGTCGTCCTTTTCAGGCTCGACCTGCGGGTCCAACAGCGGCAGCCTCAGCACTTGTCTTTGGGCGTGCTTCGGCAAATTCTCCATCTACGTGGACTACGAAGACCTGCGCGGGCTCATCGAGGGCTTTGGCAGCGTAAGTGGGGCCCCCGCCGCGCTGTAGAGTTGCTCCTGCCACTGTTTTCGGCCAGGCGTGTTGCATCTTACAGACGGTCTTGTTGTTGTTGATTTCTCCCTGGCAGTTTGAGGCACTGGACCTCCTGAGCGCCTCACAAGTTGCTCAGCTGACACTGAACTCCGGCGCGCTGAACAACGCGGACCTGATCGGCCTGGTCTTTGACCGCCTGGACGCCGGCAACGCTTTCCAGGACGTTGACGAGTTCCTGGCAGCTCTGACCCGGACGCCGCAGGTACGTTCCGATCGCTGAGGTGACAGGCACGCGCAGGCGCTATTTTCTGTGGGGCAAAGAAAGATCTTGGGGGCGTTTGTGATGCAGTGTTTTGTTTTGTTTTGTTTTGTTTTGTTTTTTAACGGTGGTTTTGATGGAAACGCCGCTCTCTGCTCTATTCTCGTTTCCCTTAGGCTTTGGACATCAGTCCTGTGGTGAGGGACATCATGATGAACCGGGTCTTCGCCGTCATCGGCCCTCATTTCGCAGACTTCGGGAGCCAAGAGTGGCTTTCCTGGTTCACCGTCAAACTGACTCCCCTCCTGCCCAGCCTGACTCCAGAGATGCTCCAGACGGTAACATCGAAGGCGGACTGCGACGCATACCACGTCATGTACGTAGCGCTCCCCACAGGCTGCGCAGCTCTGTGAAGCCTGCCTCCTAGCATTGTCAGCCAAAACTGCCAGGGCGTTTCCCACGCTGGCTCAGTGAGCGGGGGGTGAAAAGTGCCTCGAAGAGGCGTGGCCCTCACCTTCCTTTTTCTTCTGATCTTTCCCATGTAGCGTCGGGGCCCTGAGCAGCGTCTTCGAGCAGCTGACCTCGCCGAGACAGCGGGAGCTCACCCCGGTCTTGTTGGCCTACCTGAAGCAGAGCAAGGCATCGGGTAGGTCCAGTGGAGGCGGCTCCACCTTTGTCTGGCGTGCCGAATGACGGCGGCGCTCGGTGTCTGTCGGCATTTGTCTCTCCTAATGAGTCTTTTCTGCGCGCCATCCTTTTCAGGCTCGACCTGCGGCTCCAACAGCAGCAGCCTCAGCACGTGTCTTTGGCAATGCTTCGGCAGGTTCTCCATCTACGTGGATTACGAAGACCTGCGCGGGCTCTTCGAAGGCTTTGGCAGCGTAAGTGGGGCCCCGCCACGCCGCAGAGTGGCTCCTGCCACTGTTTTGGGCAAGCGTGTTGTTTCTTACCACCGGTGTTGTCGTTGTTGTCTCCCCCGCAGTTTGAGGCACTGGACCTTCTGAGCGCCTCCCAACTGGCTCAGCTGACACTGAACTCCGGCGCGCTGACCAACGCGGACCTGATCGGCCGGGTCTTTGACCGTCTGGACGGCGACAACGCTTTCCAGGACGTTGACGGATTCTTGGCAGCTCTCACCCGGACGCCGCAGGTATGTTGCCACGTTGTCAGATGGCAAGCACGCACAGGTGTTGCTGTCCTGTCGGGCAAAAGGACCCGAGGGGCGTTTGAGACAGCCATTGCATTCTTCCTCTTTTGTTTGTTGCGGTTTAAATCTGACGGCAATGCTGGTCTCCGCTCGTCTGTCCTTTCCTCTAGGCCTTGGACATCAATCCCGTGGTGCGGGACATCATGATGAATCGGGTCTTCGCCGTCATCGGCCCTCATTTGGAAGGCTTTGGGAGCCAAGAGTGGGTTTCCTGGTTCACCGTCAAACTGATTCCCCTCCTGCCCAGCCTGACGCCAGAGATGCTCCGGACAGTAACGTCGAACGCGGACTGCGACGCATACCACGTCATGTACGTAGCGCTCCCCACGTGCTGCACGGCTCTGTAAAGCCGTGTCTCTTAGCACCGTCAGCCAAGACGCCAGGGCGTTTCTCGCGCTGGGTCTGTGAGCGGTGGGAGAAGTACGTGCAGGAGGCGCGGTCCTGACCTTCCTTTTTCTTTTGACCTTTCCCATGCAGCGTCGGGGCCCTGAGCAGCGTCTTCGAGCAGCTGACCTCGCTGAGACAGCGGGAACTCACCCCGGTCTTGTTGGCCTACCTAAAGCAGAGCCGGGCATCGGGTACGTTTGTCTTGCGTTGCCGAATGACGGCGTCGCTTTGCGTCTGTGAGCGTCCGTCTCTCCTAATGAGTCTCTTCTGCACGTCATCCTTTTCAGGCTCGACCTGCGGGTCCAACAGCGGCAGCCTCAGCACTTGTCTTTGGGCGTGCTTCGGCAAATTCTCCATCTACGTGGACTACGAAGACCTGCGCGGGCTCATCGAGGGCTTTGGCAGCGTAAGTGGGGCCCCCGCCGCGCTGTAGAGTTGCTCCTGCCACTGTTTTGGCCAGGCGTGTTGCATCTTACAGACGGTCTTGTTGTTGTTGATTTCTCCCTGGCAGTTTGAGGCACTGGACCTCCTGAGCGCCTCACAAGTTGCTCAGCTGACACTGAACTCCGGCGCGCTGAACAACGCGGACCTGATCGGCCTGGTCTTTGACCGCCTGGACGCCGGCAACGCTTTCCAGGACGTTGACGAGTTCCTGGCAGCTCTGACCCGGACGCCGCAGGTACGTTCCGATCGCTGAGGTGACAGGCACGCGCAGGCGCTATTTTCTGTGGGGCAAAGAAAGATCTTGGGGGCGTTTGTGATGCAGTGTTTTGTTTTGTTTTGTTTTGTTTTGTTTTTTAACGGTGGTTTTGATGGAAACGCCGCTCTCTGCTCTATTCTCGTTTCCCTTAGGCTTTGGACATCAGTCCTGTGGTGAGGGACATCATGATGAACCGGGTCTTCGCCGTCATCGGCCCTCATTTCGCAGACTTCGGGAGCCAAGAGTGGCTTTCCTGGTTCACCGTCAAACTGACTCCCCTCCTGCCCAGCCTGACTCCAGAGATGCTCCAGACGGTAACATCGAAGGCGGACTGCGACGCATACCACGTCATGTACGTAGCGCTCCCCACAGGCTGCGCAGCTCTGTGAAGCCTGCCTCCTAGCATTGTCAGCCAAAACTGCCAGGGCGTTTCCCACGCTGGCTCAGTGAGCGGGGGGTGAAAAGTGCCTCGAAGAGGCGTGGCCCTCACCTTCCTTTTTCTTCTGATCTTTCCCATGTAGCGTCGGGGCCCTGAGCAGCGTCTTCGAGCAGCTGACCTCGCCGAGACAGCGGGAGCTCACCCCGGTCTTGTTGGCCTACCTGAAGCAGAGCAAGGCATCGGGTAGGTCCAGTGGAGGCGGCTCCACCTTTGTCTGGCGTGCCGAATGACGGCGGCGCTCGGTGTCTGTCGGCATTTGTCTCTCCTAATGAGTCTTTTCTGCGCGCCATCCTTTTCAGGCTCGACCTGCGGCTCCAACAGCAGCAGCCTCAGCACGTGTCTTTGGCAATGCTTCGGCAGGTTCTCCATCTACGTGGATTACGAAGACCTGCGCGGGCTCTTCGAAGGCTTTGGCAGCGTAAGTGGGGCCCCGCCACGCCGCAGAGTGGCTCCTGCCACTGTTTTGGGCAAGCGTGTTGTTTCTTACCACCGGTGTTGTCGTTGTTGTCTCCCCCGCAGTTTGAGGCACTGGACCTTCTGAGCGCCTCCCAACTGGCTCAGCTGACACTGAACTCCGGCGCGCTGACCAACGCGGACCTGATCGGCCGGGTCTTTGACCGTCTGGACGGCGACAACGCTTTCCAGGACGTTGACGGATTCTTGGCAGCTCTCACCCGGACGCCGCAGGTATGTTGCCACGTTGTCAGATGGCAAGCACGCACAGGTGTTGCTGTCCTGTCGGGCAAAAGGACCCGAGGGGCGTTTGAGACAGCCATTGCATTCTTCCTCTTTTGTTTGTTGCGGTTTAAATCTGACGGCAATGCTGGTCTCCGCTCGTCTGTCCTTTCCTCTAGGCCTTGGACATCAATCCCGTGGTGCGGGACATCATGATGAATCGGGTCTTCGCCGTCATCGGCCCTCATTTGGAAGGCTTTGGGAGCCAAGAGTGGGTTTCCTGGTTCACCGTCAAACTGATTCCCCTCCTGCCCAGCCTGACGCCAGAGATGCTCCGGACAGTAACGTCGAACGCGGACTGCGACGCATACCACGTCATGTACGTAGCGCTCCCCACGTGCTGCACGGCTCTGTAAAGCCGTGTCTCTTAGCACCGTCAGCCAAGACGCCAGGGCGTTTCTCGCGCTGGGTCTGTGAGCGGTGGGAGAAGTACGTGCAGGAGGCGCGGTCCTGACCTTCCTTTTTCTTTTGACCTTTCCCATGCAGCGTCGGGGCCCTGAGCAGCGTCTTCGAGCAGCTGACCTCGCTGAGACAGCGGGAACTCACCCCGGTCTTGTTGGCCTACCTAAAGCAGAGCCGGGCATCGGGTACGTTTGTCTTGCGTTGCCGAATGACGGCGTCGCTTTGCGTCTGTGAGCGTCCGTCTCTCCTAATGAGTCTCTTCTGCACGTCGTCCTTTTCAGGCTCGACCTGCGGGTCCAACAGCGGCAGCCTCAGCACTTGTCTTTGGGCGTGCTTCGGCAAATTCTCCATCTACGTGGACTACGAAGACCTGCGCGGGCTCATCGAGGGCTTTGGCAGCGTAAGTGGGGCCCCCGCCGCGCTGTAGAGTTGCTCCTGCCACTGTTTCGGCCAGGCGTGTTGTTTCTTACCACCGGTGTTGTCGTTGTTGTCTCCCCCGCAGTTTGAGGCACTGGACCTTCTGAGCGCCTCCCAACTGGCTCAGCTGACACTGAACTCCGGCGCGCTGACCAACGCGGACCTGATCGGCCGGGTCTTTGACCGTCTGGACGGCGACAACGCTTTCCAGGACGTTGACGGATTCTTGGCAGCTCTCACCCGGACGCCGCAGGTATGTTGCCACGTTGTCAGATGGCAAGCACGCACAGGTGTTGCTGTCCTGTCGGGCAAAAGGACCCGAGGGGCGTTTGAGACAGCCATTGCATTCTTCCTCTTTTGTTTGTTGCGGTTTAAATCTGACGGCAATGCTGGTCTCCGCTCGTCTGTCCTTTCCTCTAGGCCTTGGACATCAATCCCGTGGTGCGGGACATCATGATGAATCGGGTCTTCGCCGTCATCGGCCCTCATTTGGAAGGCTTTGGGAGCCAAGAGTGGGTTTCCTGGTTCACCGTCAAACTGATTCCCCTCCTGCCCAGCCTGACGCCAGAGATGCTCCGGACAGTAACGTCGAACGCGGACTGCGACGCATACCACGTCATGTACGTAGCGCTCCCCACGTGCTGCACGGCTCTGTAAAGCCGTGTCTCTTAGCACCGTCAGCCAAGACGCCAGGGCGTTTCTCGCGCTGGGTCTGTGAGCGGTGGGAGAAGTACGTGCAGGAGGCGCGGTCCTGACCTTCCTTTTTCTTTTGACCTTTCCCATGCAGCGTCGGGGCCCTGAGCAGCGTCTTCGAGCAGCTGACCTCGCTGAGACAGCGGGAACTCACCCCGGTCTTGTTGGCCTACCTAAAGCAGAGCCGGGCATCGGGTACGTTTGTCTTGCGTTGCCGAATGACGGCGTCGCTTTGCGTCTGTGAGCGTCCGTCTCTCCTAATGAGTCTCTTCTGCACGTCGTCCTTTTCAGGCTCGACCTGCGGGTCCAACAGCGGCAGCCTCAGCACTTGTCTTTGGGCGTGCTTCGGCAAATTCTCCATCTACGTGGACTACGAAGACCTGCGCGGGCTCATCGAGGGCTTTGGCAGCGTAAGTGGGGCCCCCGCCGCGCTGTAGAGTTGCTCCTGCCACTGTTTTCGGCCAGGCGTGTTGCATCTTACAGACGGTCTTGTTGTTGTTGATTTCTCCCTGGCAGTTTGAGGCACTGGACCTCCTGAGCGCCTCACAAGTTGCTCAGCTGACACTGAACTCCGGCGCGCTGAACAACGCGGACCTGATCGGCCTGGTCTTTGACCGCCTGGACGCCGGCAACGCTTTCCAGGACGTTGACGAGTTCCTGGCAGCTCTGACCCGGACGCCGCAGGTACGTTCCGATCGCTGAGGTGACAGGCACGCGCAGGCGCTATTTTCTGTGGGGCAAAGAAAGATCTTGGGGGCGTTTGTGATGCAGTGTTTTGTTTTGTTTTGTTTTGTTTTGTTTTTTAACGGTGGTTTTGATGGAAACGCCGCTCTCTGCTCTATTCTCGTTTCCCTTAGGCTTTGGACATCAGTCCTGTGGTGAGGGACATCATGATGAACCGGGTCTTCGCCGTCATCGGCCCTCATTTCGCAGACTTCGGGAGCCAAGAGTGGCTTTCCTGGTTCACCGTCAAACTGACTCCCCTCCTGCCCAGCCTGACTCCAGAGATGCTCCAGACGGTAACATCGAAGGCGGACTGCGACGCATACCACGTCATGTACGTAGCGCTCCCCACAGGCTGCGCAGCTCTGTGAAGCCTGCCTCCTAGCATTGTCAGCCAACACTGCCAGGGCGTTTCCCACGCTGGCTCAGTGAGCGGGGGGTGAAAAGTGCCTCGAAGAGGCGTGGCCCTCACCTTCCTTTTTCTTCTGATCTTTCCCATGTAGCGTCGGGGCCCTGAGCAGCGTCTTCGAGCAGCTGACCTCGCCGAGACAGCGGGAGCTCACCCCGGTCTTGTTGGCCTACCTGAAGCAGAGCAAGGCATCGGGTAGGTCCAGTGGAGGCGGCTCCACCTTTGTCTGGCGTGCCGAATGACGGCGGCGCTCGGTGTCTGTCGGCATTTGTCTCTCCTAATGAGTCTTTTCTGCGCGCCATCCTTTTCAGGCTCGACCTGCGGCTCCAACAGCAGCAGCCTCAGCACGTGTCTTTGGCAATGCTTCGGCAGGTTCTCCATCTACGTGGATTACGAAGACCTGCGCGGGCTCTTCGAAGGCTTTGGCAGCGTAAGTGGGGCCCCGCCACGCCGCAGAGTGGCTCCTGCCACTGTTTTGGGCAAGCGGGTTGTTTCTTACCACCGGTGTTGTCGTTGTTGTCTCCCCCGCAGTTTGAGGCACTGGACCTTCTGAGCGCCTCCCAACTGGCTCAGCTGACACTGAACTCCGGCGCGCTGACCAACGCGGACCTGATCGGCCGGGTCTTTGACCGTCTGGACGGCGACAACGCTTTCCAGGACGTTGACGGATTCTTGGCAGCTCTCACCCGGACGCCGCAGGTATGTTGCCACGTTGTCAGATGGCAAGCACGCACAGGTGTTGCTGTCCTGTCGGGCAAAAGGACCCGAGGGGCGTTTGAGACAGCCATTGCATTCTTCCTCTTTTGGTTGTTGCGGTTTAAATCTGACGGCAATGCTGGTCTCTGCTCGTCTGTCCTTTCCTCTAGGCCTTGGACATCAATCCCGTGGTGCGGGACATCATGATGAATCGGGTCTTCGCCGTCATCGGCCCTCATTTGGAAGGCTTTGGGAGCCAAGAGTGGGTTTCCTGGTTCACCGTCAAACTGATTCCCCTCCTGCCCAGCCTGACGCCAGAGATGCTCCGGACAGTAACGTCGAACGCGGACTGCGACGCATACCACGTCATGTACGTAGCGCTCCCCACGTGCTGCACGGCTCTGTAAAGCCGTGTCTCTTAGCACCGTCAGCCAAGACGCCAGGGCGTTTCTCGCGCTGGGTCTGTGAGCGGTGGGAGAAGTACGTGCAGGAGGCGCGGTCCTGACCTTCCTTTTTCTTTTGACCTTTCCCATGCAGCGTCGGGGCCCTGAGCAGCGTCTTCGAGCAGCTGACCTCGCTGAGACAGCGGGAACTCACCCCGGTCTTGTTGGCCTACCTAAAGCAGAGCCGGGCATCGGGTACGTTTGTCTTGCGTGCCGAATGACGGCGTCGCTTTGCGTCTGTGAGCGTCCGTCTCTCCTAATGAGTCTCTTCTGCACGTCATCCTTTTCAGGCTCGACCTGCGGGTCCAACAGCGGCAGCCTCAGCACTTGTCTTTGGGCGTGCTTCGGCAAATTCTCCATCTACGTGGACTACGAAGACCTGCGCGGGCTCATCGAGGGCTTTGGCAGCGTAAGTGGGGCCCCCGCCGCGCTGTAGAGTTGCTCCTGCCACTGTTTTGGCCAGGCGTGTTGCATCTTACAGACGGTCTTGTTGTTGTTGATTTCTCCCTGGCAGTTTGAGGCACTGGACCTCCTGAGCGCCTCACAAGTTGCTCAGCTGACACTGAACTCCGGCGCGCTGAACAACGCGGACCTGATCGGCCTGGTCTTTGACCGCCTGGACGCCGGCAACGCTTTCCAGGACGTTGACGAGTTCCTGGCAGCTCTGACCCGGACGCCGCAGGTACGTTCCGATCGCTGAGGTGACAGGCACGCGCAGGCGCTATTTTCTGTGGGGCAAAGAAAGATCTTAGGGGCGTTTGTGATGCAGTGTTTTGTTTTGTTTTGTTTTGTTTTGTTTTTTAACGGTGGTTTTGATGGAAACGCCACTCTCTGCTCTATTCTCGTTTCCCTTAGGCTTTGGACATCAGTCCTGTGGTGAGGGACATCATGATGAACCGGGTCTTCGCCGTCATCGGCCCTCATTTCGCAGACTTCGGGAGCCAAGAGTGGCTTTCCTGGTTCACCGTCAAACTGACTCCCCTCCTGCCCAGCCTGACTCCAGAGATGCTCCAGACGGTAACATCGAAGGCGGACTGCGACGCATACCACGTCATGTACGTAGCGCTCCCCACAGGCTGCGCAGCTCTGTGAAGCCTGCCTCCTAGCATTGTCAGCCAACACTGCCAGGGCGTTTCCCACGCTGGCTCAGTGAGCGGGGGGTGAAAAGTGCCTCGAAGAGGCGTGGCCCTCACCTTCCTTTTTCTTCTGATCTTTCCCATGTAGCGTCGGGGCCCTGAGCAGCGTCTTCGAGCAGCTGACCTCGCCGAGACAGCGGGAGCTCACCCCGGTCTTGTTGGCCTACCTGAAGCAGAGCAAGGCATCGGGTAGGTCCAGTGGAGGCGGCTCCACCTTTGTCTGGCGTGCCGAATGACGGCGGCGCTCGGTGTCTGTCGGCATTTGTCTCTCCTAATGAGTCTTTTCTGCGCGCCATCCTTTTCAGGCTCGACCTGCGGCTCCAACAGCAGCAGCCTCAGCACGTGTCTTTGGCAATGCTTCGGCAGGTTCTCCATCTACGTGGATTACGAAGACCTGCGCGGGCTCTTCGAAGGCTTTGGCAGCGTAAGTGGGGCCCCGCCACGCCGCAGAGTGGCTCCTGCCACTGTTTTGGGCAAGCGGGTTGTTTCTTACCACCGGTGTTGTCGTTGTTGTCTCCCCCGCAGTTTGAGGCACTGGACCTTCTGAGCGCCTCCCAACTGGCTCAGCTGACACTGAACTCCGGCGCGCTGACCAACGCGGACCTGATCGGCCGGGTCTTTGACCGTCTGGACGGCGACAACGCTTTCCAGGACGTTGACGGATTCTTGGCAGCTCTCACCCGGACGCCGCAGGTATGTTGCCACGTTGTCAGATGGCAAGCACGCACAGGTGTTGCTGTCCTGTCGGGCAAAAGGACCCGAGGGGCGTTTGAGACAGCCATTGCATTCTTCCTCTTTTGGTTGTTGCGGTTTAAATCTGACGGCAATGCTGGTCTCTGCTCGTCTGTCCTTTCCTCTAGGCCTTGGACATCAATCCCGTGGTGCGGGACATCATGATGAATCGGGTCTTCGCCGTCATCGGCCCTCATTTGGAAGGCTTTGGGAGCCAAGAGTGGGTTTCCTGGTTCACCGTCAAACTGATTCCCCTCCTGCCCAGCCTGACGCCAGAGATGCTCCGGACAGTAACGTCGAACGCGGACTGCGACGCATACCACGTCATGTACGTAGCGCTCCCCACGTGCTGCACGGCTCTGTAAAGCCGTGTCTCTTAGCACCGTCAGCCAAGACGCCAGGGCGTTTCTCGCGCTGGGTCTGTGAGCGGTGGGAGAAGTACGTGCAGGAGGCGCGGTCCTGACCTTCCTTTTTCTTTTGACCTTTCCCATGCAGCGTCGGGGCCCTGAGCAGCGTCTTCGAGCAGCTGACCTCGCTGAGACAGCGGGAACTCACCCCGGTCTTGTTGGCCTACCTAAAGCAGAGCCGGGCATCGGGTACGTTTGTCTTGCGTGCCGAATGACGGCGTCGCTTTGCGTCTGTGAGCGTCCGTCTCTCCTAATGAGTCTCTTCTGCACGTCATCCTTTTCAGGCTCGACCTGCGGGTCCAACAGCGGCAGCCTCAGCACTTGTCTTTGGGCGTGCTTCGGCAAATTCTCCATCTACGTGGACTACGAAGACCTGCGCGGGCTCATCGAGGGCTTTGGCAGCGTAAGTGGGGCCCCCGCCGCGCTGTAGAGTTGCTCCTGCCACTGTTTTGGCCAGGCGTGTTGCATCTTACAGACGGTCTTGTTGTTGTTGATTTCTCCCTGGCAGTTTGAGGCACTGGACCTCCTGAGCGCCTCACAAGTTGCTCAGCTGACACTGAACTCCGGCGCGCTGAACAACGCGGACCTGATCGGCCTGGTCTTTGACCGCCTGGACGCCGGCAACGCTTTCCAGGACGTTGACGAGTTCCTGGCAGCTCTGACCCGGACGCCGCAGGTACGTTCCGATCGCTGAGGTGACAGGCACGCGCAGGCGCTATTTTCTGTGGGGCAAAGAAAGATCTTAGGGGCGTTTGTGATGCAGTGTTTTGTTTTGTTTTGTTTTGTTTTGTTTTTTAACGGTGGTTTTGATGGAAACGCCACTCTCTGCTCTATTCTCGTTTCCCTTAGGCTTTGGACATCAGTCCTGTGGTGAGGGACATCATGATGAACCGGGTCTTCGCCGTCATCGGCCCTCATTTCGCAGACTTCGGGAGCCAAGAGTGGCTTTCCTGGTTCACCGTCAAACTGACTCCCCTCCTGCCCAGCCTGACTCCAGAGATGCTCCAGACGGTAACATCGAAGGCGGACTGCGACGCATACCACGTCATGTACGTAGCGCTCCCCACAGGCTGCGCAGCTCTGTGAAGCCTGCCTCCTAGCATTGTCAGCCAACACTGCCAGGGCGTTTCCCACGCTGGCTCAGTGAGCGGGGGGTGAAAAGTGCCTCGAAGAGGCGTGGCCCTCACCTTCCTTTTTCTTCTGATCTTTCCCATGTAGCGTCGGGGCCCTGAGCAGCGTCTTCGAGCAGCTGACCTCGCCGAGACAGCGGGAGCTCACCCCGGTCTTGTTGGCCTACCTGAAGCAGAGCAAGGCATCGGGTAGGTCCAGTGGAGGCGGCTCCACCTTTGTCTGGCGTGCCGAATGACGGCGGCGCTCGGTGTCTGTCGGCATTTGTCTCTCCTAATGAGTCTTTTCTGCGCGCCATCCTTTTCAGGCTCGACCTGCGGCTCCAACAGCAGCAGCCTCAGCACGTGTCTTTGGCAATGCTTCGGCAGGTTCTCCATCTACGTGGATTACGAAGACCTGCGCGGGCTCTTCGAAGGCTTTGGCAGCGTAAGTGGGGCCCCGCCACGCCGCAGAGTGGCTCCTGCCACTGTTTTGGGCAAGCGGGTTGTTTCTTACCACCGGTGTTGTCGTTGTTGTCTCCCCCGCAGTTTGAGGCACTGGACCTTCTGAGCGCCTCCCAACTGGCTCAGCTGACACTGAACTCCGGCGCGCTGACCAACGCGGACCTGATCGGCCGGGTCTTTGACCGTCTGGACGGCGACAACGCTTTCCAGGACGTTGACGGATTCTTGGCAGCTCTCACCCGGACGCCGCAGGTATGTTGCCACGTTGTCAGATGGCAAGCACGCACAGGTGTTGCTGTCCTGTCGGGCAAAAGGACCCGAGGGGCGTTTGAGACAGCCATTGCATTCTTCCTCTTTTGGTTGTTGCGGTTTAAATCTGACGGCAATGCTGGTCTCTGCTCGTCTGTCCTTTCCTCTAGGCCTTGGACATCAATCCCGTGGTGCGGGACATCATGATGAATCGGGTCTTCGCCGTCATCGGCCCTCATTTGGAAGGCTTTGGGAGCCAAGAGTGGGTTTCCTGGTTCACCGTCAAACTGATTCCCCTCCTGCCCAGCCTGACGCCAGAGATGCTCCGGACAGTAACGTCGAACGCGGACTGCGACGCATACCACGTCATGTACGTAGCGCTCCCCACGTGCTGCACGGCTCTGTAAAGCCGTGTCTCTTAGCACCGTCAGCCAAGACGCCAGGGCGTTTCTCGCGCTGGGTCTGTGAGCGGTGGGAGAAGTACGTGCAGGAGGCGCGGTCCTGACCTTCCTTTTTCTTTTGACCTTTCCCATGCAGCGTCGGGGCCCTGAGCAGCGTCTTCGAGCAGCTGACCTCGCTGAGACAGCGGGAACTCACCCCGGTCTTGTTGGCCTACCTAAAGCAGAGCCGGGCATCGGGTACGTTTGTCTTGCGTGCCGAATGACGGCGTCGCTTTGCGTCTGTGAGCGTCCGTCTCTCCTAATGAGTCTCTTCTGCACGTCATCCTTTTCAGGCTCGACCTGCGGGTCCAACAGCGGCAGCCTCAGCACTTGTCTTTGGGCGTGCTTCGGCAAATTCTCCATCTACGTGGACTACGAAGACCTGCGCGGGCTCATCGAGGGCTTTGGCAGCGTAAGTGGGGCCCCCGCCGCGCTGTAGAGTTGCTCCTGCCACTGTTTTGGCCAGGCGTGTTGCATCTTACAGACGGTCTTGTTGTTGTTGATTTCTCCCTGGCAGTTTGAGGCACTGGACCTCCTGAGCGCCTCACAAGTTGCTCAGCTGACACTGAACTCCGGCGCGCTGAACAACGCGGACCTGATCGGCCTGGTCTTTGACCGCCTGGACGCCGGCAACGCTTTCCAGGACGTTGACGAGTTCCTGGCAGCTCTGACCCGGACGCCGCAGGTACGTTCCGATCGCTGAGGTGACAGGCACGCGCAGGCGCTATTTTCTGTGGGGCAAAGAAAGATCTTAGGGGCGTTTGTGATGCAGTGTTTTGTTTTGTTTTGTTTTGTTTTGTTTTTTAACGGTGGTTTTGATGGAAACGCCACTCTCTGCTCTATTCTCGTTTCCCTTAGGCTTTGGACATCAGTCCTGTGGTGAGGGACATCATGATGAACCGGGTCTTCGCCGTCATCGGCCCTCATTTCGCAGACTTCGGGAGCCAAGAGTGGCTTTCCTGGTTCACCGTCAAACTGACTCCCCTCCTGCCCAGCCTGACTCCAGAGATGCTCCAGACGGTAACATCGAAGGCGGACTGCGACGCATACCACGTCATGTACGTAGCGCTCCCCACAGGCTGCGCAGCTCTGTGAAGCCTGCCTCCTAGCATTGTCAGCCAACACTGCCAGGGCGTTTCCCACGCTGGCTCAGTGAGCGGGGGGTGAAAAGTGCCTCGAAGAGGCGTGGCCCTCACCTTCCTTTTTCTTCTGATCTTTCCCATGTAGCGTCGGGGCCCTGAGCAGCGTCTTCGAGCAGCTGACCTCGCCGAGACAGCGGGAGCTCACCCCGGTCTTGTTGGCCTACCTGAAGCAGAGCAAGGCATCGGGTAGGTCCAGTGGAGGCGGCTCCACCTTTGTCTGGCGTGCCGAATGACGGCGGCGCTCGGTGTCTGTCGGCATTTGTCTCTCCTAATGAGTCTTTTCTGCGCGCCATCCTTTTCAGGCTCGACCTGCGGCTCCAACAGCAGCAGCCTCAGCACGTGTCTTTGGCAATGCTTCGGCAGGTTCTCCATCTACGTGGATTACGAAGACCTGCGCGGGCTCTTCGAAGGCTTTGGCAGCGTAAGTGGGGCCCCGCCACGCCGCAGAGTGGCTCCTGCCACTGTTTTGGGCAAGCGGGTTGTTTCTTACCACCGGTGTTGTCGTTGTTGTCTCCCCCGCAGTTTGAGGCACTGGACCTTCTGAGCGCCTCCCAACTGGCTCAGCTGACACTGAACTCCGGCGCGCTGACCAACGCGGACCTGATCGGCCGGGTCTTTGACCGTCTGGACGGCGACAACGCTTTCCAGGACGTTGACGGATTCTTGGCAGCTCTCACCCGGACGCCGCAGGTATGTTGCCACGTTGTCAGATGGCAAGCACGCACAGGTGTTGCTGTCCTGTCGGGCAAAAGGACCCGAGGGGCGTTTGAGACAGCCATTGCATTCTTCCTCTTTTGGTTGTTGCGGTTTAAATCTGACGGCAATGCTGGTCTCTGCTCGTCTGTCCTTTCCTCTAGGCCTTGGACATCAATCCCGTGGTGCGGGACATCATGATGAATCGGGTCTTCGCCGTCATCGGCCCTCATTTGGAAGGCTTTGGGAGCCAAGAGTGGGTTTCCTGGTTCACCGTCAAACTGATTCCCCTCCTGCCCAGCCTGACGCCAGAGATGCTCCGGACAGTAACGTCGAACGCGGACTGCGACGCATACCACGTCATGTACGTAGCGCTCCCCACGTGCTGCACGGCTCTGTAAAGCCGTGTCTCTTAGCACCGTCAGCCAAGACGCCAGGGCGTTTCTCGCGCTGGGTCTGTGAGCGGTGGGAGAAGTACGTGCAGGAGGCGCGGTCCTGACCTTCCTTTTTCTTTTGACCTTTCCCATGCAGCGTCGGGGCCCTGAGCAGCGTCTTCGAGCAGCTGACCTCGCTGAGACAGCGGGAACTCACCCCGGTCTTGTTGGCCTACCTAAAGCAGAGCCGGGCATCGGGTACGTTTGTCTTGCGTGCCGAATGACGGCGTCGCTTTGCGTCTGTGAGCGTCCGTCTCTCCTAATGAGTCTCTTCTGCACGTCATCCTTTTCAGGCTCGACCTGCGGGTCCAACAGCGGCAGCCTCAGCACTTGTCTTTGGGCGTGCTTCGGCAAATTCTCCATCTACGTGGACTACGAAGACCTGCGCGGGCTCATCGAGGGCTTTGGCAGCGTAAGTGGGGCCCCCGCCGCGCTGTAGAGTTGCTCCTGCCACTGTTTTGGCCAGGCGTGTTGCATCTTACAGACGGTCTTGTTGTTGTTGATTTCTCCCTGGCAGTTTGAGGCACTGGACCTCCTGAGCGCCTCACAAGTTGCTCAGCTGACACTGAACTCCGGCGCGCTGAACAACGCGGACCTGATCGGCCTGGTCTTTGACCGCCTGGACGCCGGCAACGCTTTCCAGGACGTTGACGAGTTCCTGGCAGCTCTGACCCGGACGCCGCAGGTACGTTCCGATCGCTGAGGTGACAGGCACGCGCAGGCGCTATTTTCTGTGGGGCAAAGAAAGATCTTAGGGGCGTTTGTGATGCAGTGTTTTGTTTTGTTTTGTTTTGTTTTGTTTTTTAACGGTGGTTTTGATGGAAACGCCACTCTCTGCTCTATTCTCGTTTCCCTTAGGCTTTGGACATCAGTCCTGTGGTGAGGGACATCATGATGAACCGGGTCTTCGCCGTCATCGGCCCTCATTTCGCAGACTTCGGGAGCCAAGAGTGGCTTTCCTGGTTCACCGTCAAACTGACTCCCCTCCTGCCCAGCCTGACTCCAGAGATGCTCCAGACGGTAACATCGAAGGCGGACTGCGACGCATACCACGTCATGTACGTAGCGCTCCCCACAGGCTGCGCAGCTCTGTGAAGCCTGCCTCCTAGCATTGTCAGCCAACACTGCCAGGGCGTTTCCCACGCTGGCTCAGTGAGCGGGGGGTGAAAAGTGCCTCGAAGAGGCGTGGCCCTCACCTTCCTTTTTCTTCTGATCTTTCCCATGTAGCGTCGGGGCCCTGAGCAGCGTCTTCGAGCAGCTGACCTCGCCGAGACAGCGGGAGCTCACCCCGGTCTTGTTGGCCTACCTGAAGCAGAGCAAGGCATCGGGTAGGTCCAGTGGAGGCGGCTCCACCTTTGTCTGGCGTGCCGAATGACGGCGGCGCTCGGTGTCTGTCGGCATTTGTCTCTCCTAATGAGTCTTTTCTGCGCGCCATCCTTTTCAGGCTCGACCTGCGGCTCCAACAGCAGCAGCCTCAGCACGTGTCTTTGGCAATGCTTCGGCAGGTTCTCCATCTACGTGGATTACGAAGACCTGCGCGGGCTCTTCGAAGGCTTTGGCAGCGTAAGTGGGGCCCCGCCACGCCGCAGAGTGGCTCCTGCCACTGTTTTGGGCAAGCGGGTTGTTTCTTACCACCGGTGTTGTCGTTGTTGTCTCCCCCGCAGTTTGAGGCACTGGACCTTCTGAGCGCCTCCCAACTGGCTCAGCTGACACTGAACTCCGGCGCGCTGACCAACGCGGACCTGATCGGCCGGGTCTTTGACCGTCTGGACGGCGACAACGCTTTCCAGGACGTTGACGGATTCTTGGCAGCTCTCACCCGGACGCCGCAGGTATGTTGCCACGTTGTCAGATGGCAAGCACGCACAGGTGTTGCTGTCCTGTCGGGCAAAAGGACCCGAGGGGCGTTTGAGACAGCCATTGCATTCTTCCTCTTTTGGTTGTTGCGGTTTAAATCTGACGGCAATGCTGGTCTCTGCTCGTCTGTCCTTTCCTCTAGGCCTTGGACATCAATCCCGTGGTGCGGGACATCATGATGAATCGGGTCTTCGCCGTCATCGGCCCTCATTTGGAAGGCTTTGGGAGCCAAGAGTGGGTTTCCTGGTTCACCGTCAAACTGATTCCCCTCCTGCCCAGCCTGACGCCAGAGATGCTCCGGACAGTAACGTCGAACGCGGACTGCGACGCATACCACGTCATGTACGTAGCGCTCCCCACGTGCTGCACGGCTCTGTAAAGCCGTGTCTCTTAGCACCGTCAGCCAAGACGCCAGGGCGTTTCTCGCGCTGGGTCTGTGAGCGGTGGGAGAAGTACGTGCAGGAGGCGCGGTCCTGACCTTCCTTTTTCTTTTGACCTTTCCCATGCAGCGTCGGGGCCCTGAGCAGCGTCTTCGAGCAGCTGACCTCGCTGAGACAGCGGGAACTCACCCCGGTCTTGTTGGCCTACCTAAAGCAGAGCCGGGCATCGGGTACGTTTGTCTTGCGTGCCGAATGACGGCGTCGCTTTGCGTCTGTGAGCGTCCGTCTCTCCTAATGAGTCTCTTCTGCACGTCATCCTTTTCAGGCTCGACCTGCGGGTCCAACAGCGGCAGCCTCAGCACTTGTCTTTGGGCGTGCTTCGGCAAATTCTCCATCTACGTGGACTACGAAGACCTGCGCGGGCTCATCGAGGGCTTTGGCAGCGTAAGTGGGGCCCCCGCCGCGCTGTAGAGTTGCTCCTGCCACTGTTTTGGCCAGGCGTGTTGCATCTTACAGACGGTCTTGTTGTTGTTGATTTCTCCCTGGCAGTTTGAGGCACTGGACCTCCTGAGCGCCTCACAAGTTGCTCAGCTGACACTGAACTCCGGCGCGCTGAACAACGCGGACCTGATCGGCCTGGTCTTTGACCGCCTGGACGCCGGCAACGCTTTCCAGGACGTTGACGAGTTCCTGGCAGCTCTGACCCGGACGCCGCAGGTACGTTCCGATCGCTGAGGTGACAGGCACGCGCAGGCGCTATTTTCTGTGGGGCAAAGAAAGATCTTAGGGGCGTTTGTGATGCAGTGTTTTGTTTTGTTTTGTTTTGTTTTGTTTTTTAACGGTGGTTTTGATGGAAACGCCACTCTCTGCTCTATTCTCGTTTCCCTTAGGCTTTGGACATCAGTCCTGTGGTGAGGGACATCATGATGAACCGGGTCTTCGCCGTCATCGGCCCTCATTTCGCAGACTTCGGGAGCCAAGAGTGGCTTTCCTGGTTCACCGTCAAACTGACTCCCCTCCTGCCCAGCCTGACTCCAGAGATGCTCCAGACGGTAACATCGAAGGCGGACTGCGACGCATACCACGTCATGTACGTAGCGCTCCCCACAGGCTGCGCAGCTCTGTGAAGCCTGCCTCCTAGCATTGTCAGCCAACACTGCCAGGGCGTTTCCCACGCTGGCTCAGTGAGCGGGGGGTGAAAAGTGCCTCGAAGAGGCGTGGCCCTCACCTTCCTTTTTCTTCTGATCTTTCCCATGTAGCGTCGGGGCCCTGAGCAGCGTCTTCGAGCAGCTGACCTCGCCGAGACAGCGGGAGCTCACCCCGGTCTTGTTGGCCTACCTGAAGCAGAGCAAGGCATCGGGTAGGTCCAGTGGAGGCGGCTCCACCTTTGTCTGGCGTGCCGAATGACGGCGGCGCTCGGTGTCTGTCGGCATTTGTCTCTCCTAATGAGTCTTTTCTGCGCGCCATCCTTTTCAGGCTCGACCTGCGGCTCCAACAGCAGCAGCCTCAGCACGTGTCTTTGGCAATGCTTCGGCAGGTTCTCCATCTACGTGGATTACGAAGACCTGCGCGGGCTCTTCGAAGGCTTTGGCAGCGTAAGTGGGGCCCCGCCACGCCGCAGAGTGGCTCCTGCCACTGTTTTGGGCAAGCGGGTTGTTTCTTACCACCGGTGTTGTCGTTGTTGTCTCCCCCGCAGTTTGAGGCACTGGACCTTCTGAGCGCCTCCCAACTGGCTCAGCTGACACTGAACTCCGGCGCGCTGACCAACGCGGACCTGATCGGCCGGGTCTTTGACCGTCTGGACGGCGACAACGCTTTCCAGGACGTTGACGGATTCTTGGCAGCTCTCACCCGGACGCCGCAGGTATGTTGCCACGTTGTCAGATGGCAAGCACGCACAGGTGTTGCTGTCCTGTCGGGCAAAAGGACCCGAGGGGCGTTTGAGACAGCCATTGCATTCTTCCTCTTTTGGTTGTTGCGGTTTAAATCTGACGGCAATGCTGGTCTCTGCTCGTCTGTCCTTTCCTCTAGGCCTTGGACATCAATCCCGTGGTGCGGGACATCATGATGAATCGGGTCTTCGCCGTCATCGGCCCTCATTTGGAAGGCTTTGGGAGCCAAGAGTGGGTTTCCTGGTTCACCGTCAAACTGATTCCCCTCCTGCCCAGCCTGACGCCAGAGATGCTCCGGACAGTAACGTCGAACGCGGACTGCGACGCATACCACGTCATGTACGTAGCGCTCCCCACGTGCTGCACGGCTCTGTAAAGCCGTGTCTCTTAGCACCGTCAGCCAAGACGCCAGGGCGTTTCTCGCGCTGGGTCTGTGAGCGGTGGGAGAAGTACGTGCAGGAGGCGCGGTCCTGACCTTCCTTTTTCTTTTGACCTTTCCCATGCAGCGTCGGGGCCCTGAGCAGCGTCTTCGAGCAGCTGACCTCGCTGAGACAGCGGGAACTCACCCCGGTCTTGTTGGCCTACCTAAAGCAGAGCCGGGCATCGGGTACGTTTGTCTTGCGTGCCGAATGACGGCGTCGCTTTGCGTCTGTGAGCGTCCGTCTCTCCTAATGAGTCTCTTCTGCACGTCATCCTTTTCAGGCTCGACCTGCGGGTCCAACAGCGGCAGCCTCAGCACTTGTCTTTGGGCGTGCTTCGGCAAATTCTCCATCTACGTGGACTACGAAGACCTGCGCGGGCTCATCGAGGGCTTTGGCAGCGTAAGTGGGGCCCCCGCCGCGCTGTAGAGTTGCTCCTGCCACTGTTTTGGCCAGGCGTGTTGCATCTTACAGACGGTCTTGTTGTTGTTGATTTCTCCCTGGCAGTTTGAGGCACTGGACCTCCTGAGCGCCTCACAAGTTGCTCAGCTGACACTGAACTCCGGCGCGCTGAACAACGCGGACCTGATCGGCCTGGTCTTTGACCGCCTGGACGCCGGCAACGCTTTCCAGGACGTTGACGAGTTCCTGGCAGCTCTGACCCGGACGCCGCAGGTACGTTCCGATCGCTGAGGTGACAGGCACGCGCAGGCGCTATTTTCTGTGGGGCAAAGAAAGATCTTAGGGGCGTTTGTGATGCAGTGTTTTGTTTTGTTTTGTTTTGTTTTGTTTTTTAACGGTGGTTTTGATGGAAACGCCGCTCTCTGCTCTATTCTCGTTTCCCTTAGGCTTTGGACATCAGTCCTGTGGTGAGGGACATCATGATGAACCGGGTCTTCGCCGTCATCGGCCCTCATTTCGCAGACTTCGGGAGCCAAGAGTGGCTTTCCTGGTTCACCGTCAAACTGACTCCCCTCCTGCCCAGCCTGACTCCAGAGATGCTCCAGACGGTAACATCGAAGGCGGACTGCGACGCATACCACGTCATGTACGTAGCGCTCCCCACAGGCTGCGCAGCTCTGTGAAGCCTGCCTCCTAGCATTGTCAGCCAACACTGCCAGGGCGTTTCCCACGCTGGCTCAGTGAGCGGGGGGTGAAAAGTGCCTCGAAGAGGCGTGGCCCTCACCTTCCTTTTTCTTCTGATCTTTCCCATGTAGCGTCGGGGCCCTGAGCAGCGTCTTCGAGCAGCTGACCTCGCCGAGACAGCGGGAGCTCACCCCGGTCTTGTTGGCCTACCTGAAGCAGAGCAAGGCATCGGGTAGGTCCAGTGGAGGCGGCTCCACCTTTGTCTGGCGTGCCGAATGACGGCGGCGCTCGGTGTCTGTCGGCATTTGTCTCTCCTAATGAGTCTTTTCTGCGCGCCATCCTTTTCAGGCTCGACCTGCGGCTCCAACAGCAGCAGCCTCAGCACGTGTCTTTGGCAATGCTTCGGCAGGTTCTCCATCTACGTGGATTACGAAGACCTGCGCGGGCTCTTCGAAGGCTTTGGCAGCGTAAGTGGGGCCCCGCCACGCCGCAGAGTGGCTCCTGCCACTGTTTTGGGCAAGCGTGTTGTTTCTTACCACCGGTGTTGTCGTTGTTGTCTCCCCCGCAGTTTGAGGCACTGGACCTTCTGAGCGCCTCCCAACTGGCTCAGCTGACACTGAACTCCGGCGCGCTGACCAACGCGGACCTGATCGGCCGGGTCTTTGACCGTCTGGACGGCGACAACGCTTTCCAGGACGTTGACGGATTCTTGGCAGCTCTCACCCGGACGCCGCAGGTATGTTGCCACGTTGTCAGATGGCAAGCACGCACAGGTGTTGCTGTCCTGTCGGGCAAAAGGACCCGAGGGGCGTTTGAGACAGCCATTGCATTCTTCCTCTTTTGGTTGTTGCGGTTTAAATCTGACGGCAATGCTGGTCTCTGCTCGTCTGTCCTTTCCTCTAGGCCTTGGACATCAATCCCGTGGTGCGGGACATCATGATGAATCGGGTCTTCGCCGTCATCGGCCCTCATTTGGAAGGCTTTGGGAGCCAAGAGTGGGTTTCCTGGTTCACCGTCAAACTGATTCCCCTCCTGCCCAGCCTGACGCCAGAGATGCTCCGGACAGTAACGTCGAACGCGGACTGCGACGCATACCACGTCATGTACGTAGCGCTCCCCACGTGCTGCACGGCTCTGTAAAGCCGTGTCTCTTAGCACCGTCAGCCAAGACGCCAGGGCGTTTCTCGCGCTGGGTCTGTGAGCGGTGGGAGAAGTACGTGCAGGAGGCGCGGTCCTGACCTTCCTTTTTCTTTTGACCTTTCCCATGCAGCGTCGGGGCCCTGAGCAGCGTCTTCGAGCAGCTGACCTCGCTGAGACAGCGGGAACTCACCCCGGTCTTGTTGGCCTACCTAAAGCAGAGCCGGGCATCGGGTACGTTTGTCTTGCGTTGCCGAATGACGGCGTCGCTTTGCGTCTGTGAGCGTCCGTCTCTCCTAATGAGTCTCTTCTGCACGTCATCCTTTTCAGGCTCGACCTGCGGGTCCAACAGCGGCAGCCTCAGCACTTGTCTTTGGGCGTGCTTCGGCAAATTCTCCATCTACGTGGACTACGAAGACCTGCGCGGGCTCATCGAGGGCTTTGGCAGCGTAAGTGGGGCCCCCGCCGCGCTGTAGAGTTGCTCCTGCCACTGTTTTGGCCAGGCGTGTTGCATCTTACAGACGGTCTTGTTGTTGTTGATTTCTCCCTGGCAGTTTGAGGCACTGGACCTCCTGAGCGCCTCACAAGTTGCTCAGCTGACACTGAACTCCGGCGCGCTGAACAACGCGGACCTGATCGGCCTGGTCTTTGACCGCCTGGACGCCGGCAACGCTTTCCAGGACGTTGACGAGTTCCTGGCAGCTCTGACCCGGACGCCGCAGGTACGTTCCGATCGCTGAGGTGACAGGCACGCGCAGGCGCTATTTTCTGTGGGGCAAAGAAAGATCTTAGGGGCGTTTGTGATGCAGTGTTTTGTTTTGTTTTGTTTTGTTTTGTTTTTTAACGGTGGTTTTGATGGAAACGCCACTCTCTGCTCTATTCTCGTTTCCCTTAGGCTTTGGACATCAGTCCTGTGGTGAGGGACATCATGATGAACCGGGTCTTCGCCGTCATCGGCCCTCATTTCGCAGACTTCGGGAGCCAAGAGTGGCTTTCCTGGTTCACCGTCAAACTGACTCCCCTCCTGCCCAGCCTGACTCCAGAGATGCTCCAGACGGTAACATCGAAGGCGGACTGCGACGCATACCACGTCATGTACGTAGCGCTCCCCACAGGCTGCGCAGCTCTGTGAAGCCTGCCTCCTAGCATTGTCAGCCAACACTGCCAGGGCGTTTCCCACGCTGGCTCAGTGAGCGGGGGGTGAAAAGTGCCTCGAAGAGGCGTGGCCCTCACCTTCCTTTTTCTTCTGATCTTTCCCATGTAGCGTCGGGGCCCTGAGCAGCGTCTTCGAGCAGCTGACCTCGCCGAGACAGCGGGAGCTCACCCCGGTCTTGTTGGCCTACCTGAAGCAGAGCAAGGCATCGGGTAGGTCCAGTGGAGGCGGCTCCACCTTTGTCTGGCGTGCCGAATGACGGCGGCGCTCGGTGTCTGTCGGCATTTGTCTCTCCTAATGAGTCTTTTCTGCGCGCCATCCTTTTCAGGCTCGACCTGCGGCTCCAACAGCAGCAGCCTCAGCACGTGTCTTTGGCAATGCTTCGGCAGGTTCTCCATCTACGTGGATTACGAAGACCTGCGCGGGCTCTTCGAAGGCTTTGGCAGCGTAAGTGGGGCCCCGCCACGCCGCAGAGTGGCTCCTGCCACTGTTTTGGGCAAGCGTGTTGTTTCTTACCACCGGTGTTGTCGTTGTTGTCTCCCCCGCAGTTTGAGGCACTGGACCTTCTGAGCGCCTCCCAACTGGCTCAGCTGACACTGAACTCCGGCGCGCTGACCAACGCGGACCTGATCGGCCGGGTCTTTGACCGTCTGGACGGCGACAACGCTTTCCAGGACG
This sequence comes from Cirrhinus mrigala, assembly GCA_036247105.1. NCBI lineage: Eukaryota > Metazoa > Chordata > Actinopteri > Cypriniformes > Cyprinidae > Cirrhinus > Cirrhinus mrigala. The sequence goes on from CM070026.1 coordinate 379,694, forward strand.
TTGACGGATTCTTGGCAGCTCTCACCCGGACGCCGCAGGTATGTTGCCACGTTGTCAGATGGCAAGCACGCACAGGTGTTGCTGTCCTGTCGGGCAAAAGGACCCGAGGGGCGTTTGAGACAGCCATTGCATTCTTCCTCTTTTGGTTGTTGCGGTTTAAATCTGACGGCAATGCTGGTCTCTGCTCGTCTGTCCTTTCCTCTAGGCCTTGGACATCAATCCCGTGGTGCGGGACATCATGATGAATCGGGTCTTCGCCGTCATCGGCCCTCATTTGGAAGGCTTTGGGAGCCAAGAGTGGGTTTCCTGGTTCACCGTCAAACTGATTCCCCTCCTGCCCAGCCTGACGCCAGAGATGCTCCGGACAGTAACGTCGAACGCGGACTGCGACGCATACCACGTCATGTACGTAGCGCTCCCCACGTGCTGCACGGCTCTGTAAAGCCGTGTCTCTTAGCACCGTCAGCCAAGACGCCAGGGCGTTTCTCGCGCTGGGTCTGTGAGCGGTGGGAGAAGTACGTGCAGGAGGCGCGGTCCTGACCTTCCTTTTTCTTTTGACCTTTCCCATGCAGCGTCGGGGCCCTGAGCAGCGTCTTCGAGCAGCTGACCTCGCTGAGACAGCGGGAACTCACCCCGGTCTTGTTGGCCTACCTAAAGCAGAGCCGGGCATCGGGTACGTTTGTCTTGCGTGCCGAATGACGGCGTCGCTTTGCGTCTGTGAGCGTCCGTCTCTCCTAATGAGTCTCTTCTGCACGTCATCCTTTTCAGGCTCGACCTGCGGGTCCAACAGCGGCAGCCTCAGCACTTGTCTTTGGGCGTGCTTCGGCAAATTCTCCATCTACGTGGACTACGAAGACCTGCGCGGGCTCATCGAGGGCTTTGGCAGCGTAAGTGGGGCCCCCGCCGCGCTGTAGAGTTGCTCCTGCCACTGTTTTGGCCAGGCGTGTTGCATCTTACAGACGGTCTTGTTGTTGTTGATTTCTCCCTGGCAGTTTGAGGCACTGGACCTCCTGAGCGCCTCACAAGTTGCTCAGCTGACACTGAACTCCGGCGCGCTGAACAACGCGGACCTGATCGGCCTGGTCTTTGACCGCCTGGACGCCGGCAACGCTTTCCAGGACGTTGACGAGTTCCTGGCAGCTCTGACCCGGACGCCGCAGGTACGTTCCGATCGCTGAGGTGACAGGCACGCGCAGGCGCTATTTTCTGTGGGGCAAAGAAAGATCTTAGGGGCGTTTGTGATGCAGTGTTTTGTTTTGTTTTGTTTTGTTTTGTTTTTTAACGGTGGTTTTGATGGAAACGCCACTCTCTGCTCTATTCTCGTTTCCCTTAGGCTTTGGACATCAGTCCTGTGGTGAGGGACATCATGATGAACCGGGTCTTCGCCGTCATCGGCCCTCATTTCGCAGACTTCGGGAGCCAAGAGTGGCTTTCCTGGTTCACCGTCAAACTGACTCCCCTCCTGCCCAGCCTGACTCCAGAGATGCTCCAGACGGTAACATCGAAGGCGGACTGCGACGCATACCACGTCATGTACGTAGCGCTCCCCACAGGCTGCGCAGCTCTGTGAAGCCTGCCTCCTAGCATTGTCAGCCAACACTGCCAGGGCGTTTCCCACGCTGGCTCAGTGAGCGGGGGGTGAAAAGTGCCTCGAAGAGGCGTGGCCCTCACCTTCCTTTTTCTTCTGATCTTTCCCATGTAGCGTCGGGGCCCTGAGCAGCGTCTTCGAGCAGCTGACCTCGCCGAGACAGCGGGAGCTCACCCCGGTCTTGTTGGCCTACCTGAAGCAGAGCAAGGCATCGGGTAGGTCCAGTGGAGGCGGCTCCACCTTTGTCTGGCGTGCCGAATGACGGCGGCGCTCGGTGTCTGTCGGCATTTGTCTCTCCTAATGAGTCTTTTCTGCGCGCCATCCTTTTCAGGCTCGACCTGCGGCTCCAACAGCAGCAGCCTCAGCACGTGTCTTTGGCAATGCTTCGGCAGGTTCTCCATCTACGTGGATTACGAAGACCTGCGCGGGCTCTTCGAAGGCTTTGGCAGCGTAAGTGGGGCCCCGCCACGCCGCAGAGTGGCTCCTGCCACTGTTTTGGGCAAGCGGGTTGTTTCTTACCACCGGTGTTGTCGTTGTTGTCTCCCCCGCAGTTTGAGGCACTGGACCTTCTGAGCGCCTCCCAACTGGCTCAGCTGACACTGAACTCCGGCGCGCTGACCAACGCGGACCTGATCGGCCGGGTCTTTGACCGTCTGGACGGCGACAACGCTTTCCAGGACGTTGACGGATTCTTGGCAGCTCTCACCCGGACGCCGCAGGTATGTTGCCACGTTGTCAGATGGCAAGCACGCACAGGTGTTGCTGTCCTGTCGGGCAAAAGGACCCGAGGGGCGTTTGAGACAGCCATTGCATTCTTCCTCTTTTGGTTGTTGCGGTTTAAATCTGACGGCAATGCTGGTCTCTGCTCGTCTGTCCTTTCCTCTAGGCCTTGGACATCAATCCCGTGGTGCGGGACATCATGATGAATCGGGTCTTCGCCGTCATCGGCCCTCATTTGGAAGGCTTTGGGAGCCAAGAGTGGGTTTCCTGGTTCACCGTCAAACTGATTCCCCTCCTGCCCAGCCTGACGCCAGAGATGCTCCGGACAGTAACGTCGAACGCGGACTGCGACGCATACCACGTCATGTACGTAGCGCTCCCCACGTGCTGCACGGCTCTGTAAAGCCGTGTCTCTTAGCACCGTCAGCCAAGACGCCAGGGCGTTTCTCGCGCTGGGTCTGTGAGCGGTGGGAGAAGTACGTGCAGGAGGCGCGGTCCTGACCTTCCTTTTTCTTTTGACCTTTCCCATGCAGCGTCGGGGCCCTGAGCAGCGTCTTCGAGCAGCTGACCTCGCTGAGACAGCGGGAACTCACCCCGGTCTTGTTGGCCTACCTAAAGCAGAGCCGGGCATCGGGTACGTTTGTCTTGCGTGCCGAATGACGGCGTCGCTTTGCGTCTGTGAGCGTCCGTCTCTCCTAATGAGTCTCTTCTGCACGTCATCCTTTTCAGGCTCGACCTGCGGGTCCAACAGCGGCAGCCTCAGCACTTGTCTTTGGGCGTGCTTCGGCAAATTCTCCATCTACGTGGACTACGAAGACCTGCGCGGGCTCATCGAGGGCTTTGGCAGCGTAAGTGGGGCCCCCGCCGCGCTGTAGAGTTGCTCCTGCCACTGTTTTGGCCAGGCGTGTTGCATCTTACAGACGGTCTTGTTGTTGTTGATTTCTCCCTGGCAGTTTGAGGCACTGGACCTCCTGAGCGCCTCACAAGTTGCTCAGCTGACACTGAACTCCGGCGCGCTGAACAACGCGGACCTGATCGGCCTGGTCTTTGACCGCCTGGACGCCGGCAACGCTTTCCAGGACGTTGACGAGTTCCTGGCAGCTCTGACCCGGACGCCGCAGGTACGTTCCGATCGCTGAGGTGACAGGCACGCGCAGGCGCTATTTTCTGTGGGGCAAAGAAAGATCTTAGGGGCGTTTGTGATGCAGTGTTTTGTTTTGTTTTGTTTTGTTTTGTTTTTTAACGGTGGTTTTGATGGAAACGCCACTCTCTGCTCTATTCTCGTTTCCCTTAGGCTTTGGACATCAGTCCTGTGGTGAGGGACATCATGATGAACCGGGTCTTCGCCGTCATCGGCCCTCATTTCGCAGACTTCGGGAGCCAAGAGTGGCTTTCCTGGTTCACCGTCAAACTGACTCCCCTCCTGCCCAGCCTGACTCCAGAGATGCTCCAGACGGTAACATCGAAGGCGGACTGCGACGCATACCACGTCATGTACGTAGCGCTCCCCACAGGCTGCGCAGCTCTGTGAAGCCTGCCTCCTAGCATTGTCAGCCAACACTGCCAGGGCGTTTCCCACGCTGGCTCAGTGAGCGGGGGGTGAAAAGTGCCTCGAAGAGGCGTGGCCCTCACCTTCCTTTTTCTTCTGATCTTTCCCATGTAGCGCCGGGGCCCTGAGCAGCGTCTTCGAGCAGCTGACCTCGCCGAGACAGCGGGAGCTCACCCCGGTCTTGTTGGCCTACCTGAAGCAGAGCAAGGCATCGGGTAGGTCCAGTGGAGGCGGCTCCACCTTTGTCTGGCGTGCCGAATGACGGCGGCGCTCGGTGTCTGTCGGCATTTGTCTCTCCTAATGAGTCTTTTCTGCGCGCCATCCTTTTCAGGCTCGACCTGCGGCTCCAACAGCAGCAGCCTCAGCACGTGTCTTTGGCAATGCTTCGGCAGGTTCTCCATCTACGTGGATTACGAAGACCTGCGCGGGCTCTTCGAAGGCTTTGGCAGCGTAAGTGGGGCCCCGCCACGCCGCAGAGTGGCTCCTGCCACTGTTTTGGGCAAGCGGGTTGTTTCTTACCACCGGTGTTGTCGTTGTTGTCTCCCCCGCAGTTTGAGGCACTGGACCTTCTGAGCGCCTCCCAACTGGCTCAGCTGACACTGAACTCCGGCGCGCTGACCAACGCGGACCTGATCGGCCGGGTCTTTGACCGTCTGGACGGCGACAACGCTTTCCAGGACGTTGACGGATTCTTGGCAGCTCTCACCCGGACGCCGCAGGTATGTTGCCACGTTGTCAGATGGCAAGCACGCACAGGTGTTGCTGTCCTGTCGGGCAAAAGGACCCGAGGGGCGTTTGAGACAGCCATTGCATTCTTCCTCTTTTGGTTGTTGCGGTTTAAATCTGACGGCAATGCTGGTCTCTGCTCGTCTGTCCTTTCCTCTAGGCCTTGGACATCAATCCCGTGGTGCGGGACATCATGATGAATCGGGTCTTCGCCGTCATCGGCCCTCATTTGGAAGGCTTTGGGAGCCAAGAGTGGGTTTCCTGGTTCACCGTCAAACTGATTCCCCTCCTGCCCAGCCTGACGCCAGAGATGCTCCGGACAGTAACGTCGAACGCGGACTGCGACGCATACCACGTCATGTACGTAGCGCTCCCCACGTGCTGCACGGCTCTGTAAAGCCGTGTCTCTTAGCACCGTCAGCCAAGACGCCAGGGCGTTTCTCGCGCTGGGTCTGTGAGCGGTGGGAGAAGTACGTGCAGGAGGCGCGGTCCTGACCTTCCTTTTTCTTTTGACCTTTCCCATGCAGCGTCGGGGCCCTGAGCAGCGTCTTCGAGCAGCTGACCTCGCTGAGACAGCGGGAACTCACCCCGGTCTTGTTGGCCTACCTAAAGCAGAGCCGGGCATCGGGTACGTTTGTCTTGCGTGCCGAATGACGGCGTCGCTTTGCGTCTGTGAGCGTCCGTCTCTCCTAATGAGTCTCTTCTGCACGTCATCCTTTTCAGGCTCGACCTGCGGGTCCAACAGCGGCAGCCTCAGCACTTGTCTTTGGGCGTGCTTCGGCAAATTCTCCATCTACGTGGACTACGAAGACCTGCGCGGGCTCATCGAGGGCTTTGGCAGCGTAAGTGGGGCCCCCGCCGCGCTGTAGAGTTGCTCCTGCCACTGTTTTGGCCAGGCGTGTTGCATCTTACAGACGGTCTTGTTGTTGTTGATTTCTCCCTGGCAGTTTGAGGCACTGGACCTCCTGAGCGCCTCACAAGTTGCTCAGCTGACACTGAACTCCGGCGCGCTGAACAACGCGGACCTGATCGGCCTGGTCTTTGACCGCCTGGACGCCGGCAACGCTTTCCAGGACGTTGACGAGTTCCTGGCAGCTCTGACCCGGACGCCGCAGGTACGTTCCGATCGCTGAGGTGACAGGCACGCGCAGGCGCTATTTTCTGTGGGGCAAAGAAAGATCTTAGGGGCGTTTGTGATGCAGTCTTTTGTTTTGTTTTGTTTTGTTTTTTAACGGTGGTTTTGATGGAAACGCCACTCTCTGCTCTATTCTCGTTTCCCTTAGGCTTTGGACATCAGTCCTGTGGTGAGGGACATCATGATGAACCGGGTCTTCGCCGTCATCGGCCCTCATTTCGCAGACTTCGGGAGCCAAGAGTGGCTTTCCTGGTTCACCGTCAAACTGACTCCCCTCCTGCCCAGCCTGACTCCAGAGATGCTCCAGACGGTAACATCGAAGGCGGACTGCGACGCATACCACGTCATGTACGTAGCGCTCCCCACAGGCTGCGCAGCTCTGTGAAGCCTGCCTCCTAGCATTGTCAGCCAACACTGCCAGGGCGTTTCCCACGCTGGCTCAGTGAGCGGGGGGTGAAAAGTGCCTCGAAGAGGCGTGGCCCTCACCTTCCTTTTTCTTCTGATCTTTCCCATGTAGCGCCGGGGCCCTGAGCAGCGTCTTCGAGCAGCTGACCTCGCCGAGACAGCGGGAGCTCACCCCGGTCTTGTTGGCCTACCTGAAGCAGAGCAAGGCATCGGGTAGGTCCAGTGGAGGCGGCTCCACCTTTGTCTGGCGTGCCGAATGACGGCGGCGCTCGGTGTCTGTCGGCATTTGTCTCTCCTAATGAGTCTTTTCTGCGCGCCATCCTTTTCAGGCTCGACCTGCGGCTCCAACAGCAGCAGCCTCAGCACGTGTCTTTGGCAATGCTTCGGCAGGTTCTCCATCTACGTGGATTACGAAGACCTGCGCGGGCTCTTCGAAGGCTTTGGCAGCGTAAGTGGGGCCCCGCCACGCCGCAGAGTGGCTCCTGCCACTGTTTTGGGCAAGCGGGTTGTTTCTTACCACCGGTGTTGTCGTTGTTGTCTCCCCCGCAGTTTGAGGCACTGGACCTTCTGAGCGCCTCCCAACTGGCTCAGCTGACACTGAACTCCGGCGCGCTGACCAACGCGGACCTGATCGGCCGGGTCTTTGACCGTCTGGACGGCGACAACGCTTTCCAGGACGTTGACGGATTCTTGGCAGCTCTCACCCGGACGCCGCAGGTATGTTGCCACGTTGTCAGATGGCAAGCACGCACAGGTGTTGCTGTCCTGTCGGGCAAAAGGACCCGAGGGGCGTTTGAGACAGCCATTGCATTCTTCCTCTTTTGGTTGTTGCGGTTTAAATCTGACGGCAATGCTGGTCTCTGCTCGTCTGTCCTTTCCTCTAGGCCTTGGACATCAATCCCGTGGTGCGGGACATCATGATGAATCGGGTCTTCGCCGTCATCGGCCCTCATTTGGAAGGCTTTGGGAGCCAAGAGTGGGTTTCCTGGTTCACCGTCAAACTGATTCCCCTCCTGCCCAGCCTGACGCCAGAGATGCTCCGGACAGTAACGTCGAACGCGGACTGCGACGCATACCACGTCATGTACGTAGCGCTCCCCACGTGCTGCACGGCTCTGTAAAGCCGTGTCTCTTAGCACCGTCAGCCAAGACGCCAGGGCGTTTCTCGCGCTGGGTCTGTGAGCGGTGGGAGAAGTACGTGCAGGAGGCGCGGTCCTGACCTTCCTTTTTCTTTTGACCTTTCCCATGCAGCGTCGGGGCCCTGAGCAGCGTCTTCGAGCAGCTGACCTCGCTGAGACAGCGGGAACTCACCCCGGTCTTGTTGGCCTACCTAAAGCAGAGCCGGGCATCGGGTACGTTTGTCTTGCGTGCCGAATGACGGCGTCGCTTTGCGTCTGTGAGCGTCCGTCTCTCCTAATGAGTCTCTTCTGCACGTCATCCTTTTCAGGCTCGACCTGCGGGTCCAACAGCGGCAGCCTCAGCACTTGTCTTTGGGCGTGCTTCGGCAAATTCTCCATCTACGTGGACTACGAAGACCTGCGCGGGCTCATCGAGGGCTTTGGCAGCGTAAGTGGGGCCCCCGCCGCGCTGTAGAGTTGCTCCTGCCACTGTTTTGGCCAGGCGTGTTGCATCTTACAGACGGTCTTGTTGTTGTTGATTTCTCCCTGGCAGTTTGAGGCACTGGACCTCCTGAGCGCCTCACAAGTTGCTCAGCTGACACTGAACTCCGGCGCGCTGAACAACGCGGACCTGATCGGCCTGGTCTTTGACCGCCTGGACGCCGGCAACGCTTTCCAGGACGTTGACGAGTTCCTGGCAGCTCTGACCCGGACGCCGCAGGTACGTTCCGATCGCTGAGGTGACAGGCACGCGCAGGCGCTATTTTCTGTGGGGCAAAGAAAGATCTTAGGGGCGTTTGTGATGCAGTGTTTTGTTTTGTTTTGTTTTGTTTTGTTTTTTAACGGTGGTTTTGATGGAAACGCCACTCTCTGCTCTATTCTCGTTTCCCTTAGGCTTTGGACATCAGTCCTGTGGTGAGGGACATCATGATGAACCGGGTCTTCGCCGTCATCGGCCCTCATTTCGCAGACTTCGGGAGCCAAGAGTGGCTTTCCTGGTTCACCGTCAAACTGACTCCCCTCCTGCCCAGCCTGACTCCAGAGATGCTCCAGACGGTAACATCGAAGGCGGACTGCGACGCATACCACGTCATGTACGTAGCGCTCCCCACAGGCTGCGCAGCTCTGTGAAGCCTGCCTCCTAGCATTGTCAGCCAACACTGCCAGGGCGTTTCCCACGCTGGCTCAGTGAGCGGGGGGTGAAAAGTGCCTCGAAGAGGCGTGGCCCTCACCTTCCTTTTTCTTCTGATCTTTCCCATGTAGCGCCGGGGCCCTGAGCAGCGTCTTCGAGCAGCTGACCTCGCCGAGACAGCGGGAGCTCACCCCGGTCTTGTTGGCCTACCTGAAGCAGAGCAAGGCATCGGGTAGGTCCAGTGGAGGCGGCTCCACCTTTGTCTGGCGTGCCGAATGACGGCGGCGCTCGGTGTCTGTCGGCATTTGTCTCTCCTAATGAGTCTTTTCTGCGCGCCATCCTTTTCAGGCTCGACCTGCGGCTCCAACAGCAGCAGCCTCAGCACGTGTCTTTGGCAATGCTTCGGCAGGTTCTCCATCTACGTGGATTACGAAGACCTGCGCGGGCTCTTCGAAGGCTTTGGCAGCGTAAGTGGGGCCCCGCCACGCCGCAGAGTGGCTCCTGCCACTGTTTTGGGCAAGCGGGTTGTTTCTTACCACCGGTGTTGTCGTTGTTGTCTCCCCCGCAGTTTGAGGCACTGGACCTTCTGAGCGCCTCCCAACTGGCTCAGCTGACACTGAACTCCGGCGCGCTGACCAACGCGGACCTGATCGGCCGGGTCTTTGACCGTCTGGACGGCGACAACGCTTTCCAGGACGTTGACGGATTCTTGGCAGCTCTCACCCGGACGCCGCAGGTATGTTGCCACGTTGTCAGATGGCAAGCACGCACAGGTGTTGCTGTCCTGTCGGGCAAAAGGACCCGAGGGGCGTTTGAGACAGCCATTGCATTCTTCCTCTTTTGGTTGTTGCGGTTTAAATCTGACGGCAATGCTGGTCTCTGCTCGTCTGTCCTTTCCTCTAGGCCTTGGACATCAATCCCGTGGTGCGGGACATCATGATGAATCGGGTCTTCGCCGTCATCGGCCCTCATTTGGAAGGCTTTGGGAGCCAAGAGTGGGTTTCCTGGTTCACCGTCAAACTGATTCCCCTCCTGCCCAGCCTGACGCCAGAGATGCTCCGGACAGTAACGTCGAACGCGGACTGCGACGCATACCACGTCATGTACGTAGCGCTCCCCACGTGCTGCACGGCTCTGTAAAGCCGTGTCTCTTAGCACCGTCAGCCAAGACGCCAGGGCGTTTCTCGCGCTGGGTCTGTGAGCGGTGGGAGAAGTACGTGCAGGAGGCGCGGTCCTGACCTTCCTTTTTCTTTTGACCTTTCCCATGCAGCGTCGGGGCCCTGAGCAGCGTCTTCGAGCAGCTGACCTCGCTGAGACAGCGGGAACTCACCCCGGTCTTGTTGGCCTACCTAAAGCAGAGCCGGGCATCGGGTACGTTTGTCTTGCGTGCCGAATGACGGCGTCGCTTTGCGTCTGTGAGCGTCCGTCTCTCCTAATGAGTCTCTTCTGCACGTCATCCTTTTCAGGCTCGACCTGCGGGTCCAACAGCGGCAGCCTCAGCACTTGTCTTTGGGCGTGCTTCGGCAAATTCTCCATCTACGTGGACTACGAAGACCTGCGCGGGCTCATCGAGGGCTTTGGCAGCGTAAGTGGGGCCCCCGCCGCGCTGTAGAGTTGCTCCTGCCACTGTTTTGGCCAGGCGTGTTGCATCTTACAGACGGTCTTGTTGTTGTTGATTTCTCCCTGGCAGTTTGAGGCACTGGACCTCCTGAGCGCCTCACAAGTTGCTCAGCTGACACTGAACTCCGGCGCGCTGAACAACGCGGACCTGATCGGCCTGGTCTTTGACCGCCTGGACGCCGGCAACGCTTTCCAGGACGTTGACGAGTTCCTGGCAGCTCTGACCCGGACGCCGCAGGTACGTTCCGATCGCTGAGGTGACAGGCACGCGCAGGCGCTATTTTCTGTGGGGCAAAGAAAGATCTTAGGGGCGTTTGTGATGCAGTCTTTTGTTTTGTTTTGTTTTGTTTTTTAACGGTGGTTTTGATGGAAACGCCACTCTCTGCTCTATTCTCGTTTCCCTTAGGCTTTGGACATCAGTCCTGTGGTGAGGGACATCATGATGAACCGGGTCTTCGCCGTCATCGGCCCTCATTTCGCAGACTTCGGGAGCCAAGAGTGGCTTTCCTGGTTCACCGTCAAACTGACTCCCCTCCTGCCCAGCCTGACTCCAGAGATGCTCCAGACGGTAACATCGAAGGCGGACTGCGACGCATACCACGTCATGTACGTAGCGCTCCCCACAGGCTGCGCAGCTCTGTGAAGCCTGCCTCCTAGCATTGTCAGCCAACACTGCCAGGGCGTTTCCCACGCTGGCTCAGTGAGCGGGGGGTGAAAAGTGCCTCGAAGAGGCGTGGCCCTCACCTTCCTTTTTCTTCTGATCTTTCCCATGTAGCGCCGGGGCCCTGAGCAGCGTCTTCGAGCAGCTGACCTCGCCGAGACAGCGGGAGCTCACCCCGGTCTTGTTGGCCTACCTGAAGCAGAGCAAGGCATCGGGTAGGTCCAGTGGAGGCGGCTCCACCTTTGTCTGGCGTGCCGAATGACGGCGGCGCTCGGTGTCTGTCGGCATTTGTCTCTCCTAATGAGTCTTTTCTGCGCGCCATCCTTTTCAGGCTCGACCTGCGGCTCCAACAGCAGCAGCCTCAGCACGTGTCTTTGGCAATGCTTCGGCAGGTTCTCCATCTACGTGGATTACGAAGACCTGCGCGGGCTCTTCGAAGGCTTTGGCAGCGTAAGTGGGGCCCCGCCACGCCGCAGAGTGGCTCCTGCCACTGTTTTGGGCAAGCGGGTTGTTTCTTACCACCGGTGTTGTCGTTGTTGTCTCCCCCGCAGTTTGAGGCACTGGACCTTCTGAGCGCCTCCCAACTGGCTCAGCTGACACTGAACTCCGGCGCGCTGACCAACGCGGACCTGATCGGCCGGGTCTTTGACCGTCTGGACGGCGACAACGCTTTCCAGGACGTTGACGGATTCTTGGCAGCTCTCACCCGGACGCCGCAGGTATGTTGCCACGTTGTCAGATGGCAAGCACGCACAGGTGTTGCTGTCCTGTCGGGCAAAAGGACCCGAGGGGCGTTTGAGACAGCCATTGCATTCTTCCTCTTTTGTTTGTTGCGGTTTAAATCTGACGGCAATGCTGGTCTCCGCTCGTCTGTCCTTTCCTCTAGGCCTTGGACATCAATCCCGTGGTGCGGGACATCATGATGAATCGGGTCTTCGCCGTCATCGGCCCTCATTTGGAAGGCTTTGGGAGCCAAGAGTGGGTTTCCTGGTTCACCGTCAAACTGATTCCCCTCCTGCCCAGCCTGACGCCAGAGATGCTCCGGACAGTAACGTCGAACGCGGACTGCGACGCATACCACGTCATGTACGTAGCGCTCCCCACGTGCTGCACGGCTCTGTAAAGCCGTGTCTCTTAGCACCGTCAGCCAAGACGCCAGGGCGTTTCTCGCGCTGGGTCTGTGAGCGGTGGGAGAAGTACGTGCAGGAGGCGCGGTCCTGACCTTCCTTTTTCTTTTGACCTTTCCCATGCAGCGTCGGGGCCCTGAGCAGCGTCTTCGAGCAGCTGACCTCGCTGAGACAGCGGGAACTCACCCCGGTCTTGTTGGCCTACCTAAAGCAGAGCCGGGCATCGGGTACGTTTGTCTTGCGTGCCGAATGACGGCGTCGCTTTGCGTCTGTGAGCGTCCGTCTCTCCTAATGAGTCTCTTCTGCACGTCATCCTTTTCAGGCTCGACCTGCGGGTCCAACAGCGGCAGCCTCAGCACTTGTCTTTGGGCGTGCTTCGGCAAATTCTCCATCTACGTGGACTACGAAGACCTGCGCGGGCTCATCGAGGGCTTTGGCAGCGTAAGTGGGGCCCCCGCCGCGCTGTAGAGTTGCTCCTGCCACTGTTTTGGCCAGGCGTGTTGCATCTTACAGACGGTCTTGTTGTTGTTGATTTCTCCCTGGCAGTTTGAGGCACTGGACCTCCTGAGCGCCTCACAAGTTGCTCAGCTGACACTGAACTCCGGCGCGCTGAACAACGCGGACCTGATCGGCCTGGTCTTTGACCGCCTGGACGCCGGCAACGCTTTCCAGGACGTTGACGAGTTCCTGGCAGCTCTGACCCGGACGCCGCAGGTACGTTCCGATCGCTGAGGTGACAGGCACGCGCAGGCGCTATTTTCTGTGGGGCAAAGAAAGATCTTAGGGGCGTTTGTGATGCAGTGTTTTGTTTTGTTTTGTTTTGTTTTGTTTTTTAACGGTGGTTTTGATGGAAACGCCACTCTCTGCTCTATTCTCGTTTCCCTTAGGCTTTGGACATCAGTCCTGTGGTGAGGGACATCATGATGAACCGGGTCTTCGCCGTCATCGGCCCTCATTTCGCAGACTTCGGGAGCCAAGAGTGGCTTTCCTGGTTCACCGTCAAACTGACTCCCCTCCTGCCCAGCCTGACTCCAGAGATGCTCCAGACGGTAACATCGAAGGCGGACTGCGACGCATACCACGTCATGTACGTAGCGCTCCCCACAGGCTGCGCAGCTCTGTGAAGCCTGCCTCCTAGCATTGTCAGCCAACACTGCCAGGGCGTTTCCCACGCTGGCTCAGTGAGCGGGGGGTGAAAAGTGCCTCGAAGAGGCGTGGCCCTCACCTTCCTTTTTCTTCTGATCTTTCCCATGTAGCGCCGGGGCCCTGAGCAGCGTCTTCGAGCAGCTGACCTCGCCGAGACAGCGGGAGCTCACCCCGGTCTTGTTGGCCTACCTGAAGCAGAGCAAGGCATCGGGTAGGTCCAGTGGAGGCGGCTCCACCTTTGTCTGGCGTGCCGAATGACGGCGGCGCTCGGTGTCTGTCGGCATTTGTCTCTCCTAATGAGTCTTTTCTGCGCGCCATCCTTTTCAGGCTCGACCTGCGGCTCCAACAGCAGCAGCCTCAGCACGTGTCTTTGGCAATGCTTCGGCAGGTTCTCCATCTACGTGGATTACGAAGACCTGCGCGGGCTCTTCGAAGGCTTTGGCAGCGTAAGTGGGGCCCCGCCACGCCGCAGAGTGGCTCCTGCCACTGTTTTGGGCAAGCGGGTTGTTTCTTACCACCGGTGTTGTCGTTGTTGTCTCCCCCGCAGTTTGAGGCACTGGACCTTCTGAGCGCCTCCCAACTGGCTCAGCTGACACTGAACTCCGGCGCGCTGACCAACGCGGACCTGATCGGCCGGGTCTTTGACCGTCTGGACGGCGACAACGCTTTCCAGGACGTTGACGGATTCTTGGCAGCTCTCACCCGGACGCCGCAGGTATGTTGCCACGTTGTCAGATGGCAAGCACGCACAGGTGTTGCTGTCCTGTCGGGCAAAAGGACCCGAGGGGCGTTTGAGACAGCCATTGCATTCTTCCTCTTTTGGTTGTTGCGGTTTAAATCTGACGGCAATGCTGGTCTCTGCTCGTCTGTCCTTTCCTCTAGGCCTTGGACATCAATCCCGTGGTGCGGGACATCATGATGAATCGGGTCTTCGCCGTCATCGGCCCTCATTTGGAAGGCTTTGGGAGCCAAGAGTGGGTTTCCTGGTTCACCGTCAAACTGATTCCCCTCCTGCCCAGCCTGACGCCAGAGATGCTCCGGACAGTAACGTCGAACGCGGACTGCGACGCATACCACGTCATGTACGTAGCGCTCCCCACGTGCTGCACGGCTCTGTAAAGCCGTGTCTCTTAGCACCGTCAGCCAAGACGCCAGGGCGTTTCTCGCGCTGGGTCTGTGAGCGGTGGGAGAAGTACGTGCAGGAGGCGCGGTCCTGACCTTCCTTTTTCTTTTGACCTTTCCCATGCAGCGTCGGGGCCCTGAGCAGCGTCTTCGAGCAGCTGACCTCGCTGAGACAGCGGGAACTCACCCCGGTCTTGTTGGCCTACCTAAAGCAGAGCCGGGCATCGGGTACGTTTGTCTTGCGTGCCGAATGACGGCGTCGCTTTGCGTCTGTGAGCGTCCGTCTCTCCTAATGAGTCTCTTCTGCACGTCATCCTTTTCAGGCTCGACCTGCGGGTCCAACAGCGGCAGCCTCAGCACTTGTCTTTGGGCGTGCTTCGGCAAATTCTCCATCTACGTGGACTACGAAGACCTGCGCGGGCTCATCGAGGGCTTTGGCAGCGTAAGTGGGGCCCCCGCCGCGCTGTAGAGTTGCTCCTGCCACTGTTTTGGCCAGGCGTGTTGCATCTTACAGACGGTCTTGTTGTTGTTGATTTCTCCCTGGCAGTTTGAGGCACTGGACCTCCTGAGCGCCTCACAAGTTGCTCAGCTGACACTGAACTCCGGCGCGCTGAACAACGCGGACCTGATCGGCCTGGTCTTTGACCGCCTGGACGCCGGCAACGCTTTCCAGGACGTTGACGAGTTCCTGGCAGCTCTGACCCGGACGCCGCAGGTACGTTCCGATCGCTGAGGTGACAGGCACGCGCAGGCGCTATTTTCTGTGGGGCAAAGAAAGATCTTAGGGGCGTTTGTGATGCAGTGTTTTGTTTTGTTTTGTTTTGTTTTGTTTTTTAACGGTGGTTTTGATGGAAACGCCACTCTCTGCTCTATTCTCGTTTCCCTTAGGCTTTGGACATCAGTCCTGTGGTGAGGGACATCATGATGAACCGGGTCTTCGCCGTCATCGGCCCTCATTTCGCAGACTTCGGGAGCCAAGAGTGGCTTTCCTGGTTCACCGTCAAACTGACTCCCCTCCTGCCCAGCCTGACTCCAGAGATGCTCCAGACGGTAACATCGAAGGCGGACTGCGACGCATACCACGTCATGTACGTAGCGCTCCCCACAGGCTGCGCAGCTCTGTGAAGCCTGCCTCCTAGCATTGTCAGCCAAACACTGCCAGGGCGTTTCCCACGCTGGCTCAGTGAGCGGGGGGTGAAAAGTGCCTCGAAGAGGCGTGGCCCTCACCTTCCTTTTTCTTCTGATCTTTCCCATGTAGCGTCGGGGCCCTGAGCAGCGTCTTCGAGCAGCTGACCTCGCCGAGACAGCGGGAGCTCACCCCGGTCTTGTTGGCCTACCTGAAGCAGAGCAAGGCATCGGGTAGGTCCAGTGGAGGCGGCTCCACCTTTGTCTGGCGTGCCGAATGACGGCGGCGCTCGGTGTCTGTCGGCATTTGTCTCTCCTAATGAGTCTTTTCTGCGCGCCATCCTTTTCAGGCTCGACCTGCGGCTCCAACAGCAGCAGCCTCAGCACGTGTCTTTGGCAATGCTTCGGCAGGTTCTCCATCTACGTGGATTACGAAGACCTGCGCGGGCTCTTCGAAGGCTTTGGCAGCGTAAGTGGGGCCCCGCCACGCCGCAGAGTGGCTCCTGCCACTGTTTTGGGCAAGCGGGTTGTTTCTTACCACCGGTGTTGTCGTTGTTGTCTCCCCCGCAGTTTGAGGCACTGGACCTTCTGAGCGCCTCCCAACTGGCTCAGCTGACACTGAAACTCCGGCGCGCTGACCAACGCGGACCTGATCGGCCGGGTCTTTGACCGTCTGGACGGCGACAACGCTTTCCAGGACGTTGACGGATTCTTGGCAGCTCTCACCCGGACGCCGCAGGTATGTTGCCACGTTGTCAGATGGCAAGCGCGCACAGGTGTTGCTGTCCTGTCGGGCAAAAGGACCCGAGGGGCGTTTGAGACAGCCATTGCATTCTTCCTCTTTTGTTTGTTGCGGTTTAAATCTGACGGCAATGCTGGTCTCCGCTCGTCTGTCCTTTCCTCTAGGCCTTGGACATCAATCCCGTGGTGCGGGACATCATGATGAATCGGGTCTTCGCCGTCATCGGCCCTCATTTGGAAGGCTTTGGGAGCCAAGAGTGGGTTTTCCTGGTTCACCGTCAAACTGATTCCCCTCCTGCCCAGCCTGACGCCAGAGATGCTCCGGACAGTAAACGTCGAACGCGGACTGCGACGCATACCACGTCATGTACGTAGCGCTCCCCACGTGCTGCACGGCTCTGTAAAGCCGTGTCTCTTAGCACCGTCAGCCAAGACGCCAGGGCGTTTCTCGCGCTGGGTCTGTGAGCGGTGGGAGAAGTACGTGCAGGAGGCGCGGTCCTGACCTTCCTTTTTCTTTTGACCTTTCCCATGCAGCGTCGGGGCCCTGAGCAGCGTCTTCGAGCAGCTGACCTCGCTGAGACAGCGGGAACTCACCCCGGTCTTGTTGGCCTACCTAAAGCAGAGCCGGCATCGGGTACGTTTGTCTTGCGTGCCGAATGACGGCGTCGCTTTGCGTCTGTGAGCGTCCGTCTCTCCTAATGAGTCTCTTCTGCACGTCATCCTTTTCAGGCTCGACCTGCGGGTCCAACAGCGGCAGCCTCAGCACTTGTCTTTGGGCGTGCTTCGGCAAATTCTCCATCTACGTGGACTACGAAGACCTGCGCGGGCTCATCGAGGGCTTTGGCAGCGTAAGTGGGGCCCCCGCCGCGCTGTAGAGTTGCTCCTGCCACTGTTTTGGCCAGGCGTGTTGCATCTTACAGACGGTCTTGTTGTTGTTGATTTCTCCCTGGCAGTTTGAGGCACTGGACCTCCTGAGCGCCTCACAAGTTGCTCAGCTGACACTGAACTCCGCGCGCTGAACAACGCGGACCTGATCGGCCTGGTCTTTGACCGCCTGGACGCCGGCAACGCTTTCCAGGACGTTGACGAGTTCCTGGCAGCTCTGACCCGGACGCCGCAGGTACGTTCCGATCGCTGAGGTGACAGGCACGCGCAGGCGCTATTTTCTGTGGTGCAAAGAAAGATCTTAGGGGCGTTTGTGATGCAGTCTTTTGTTTTGTTTTGTTTTGTTTTTTTTTAACGGTGGTTTTGATGGAAACGCCACTCTCTGCTCTATTCTCGTTTCCCTTAGGCTTTGGACATCAGTCCCTGTGGTGAGGGACATCATGATGAACCGGGTCTTCGCCGTCATCGGCCCTCATTTCGCAGAACTTCGGGAGCCAAGAGTGGCTTTCCTGGTTCACCGTCAAACTGACTCCCCTCCTGCCCAGCCTGACTCCAGAGATTGCTCCAGACGGTAACATCGAAGGCGGACTGCGACGCATACCACGTCATGTACGTAGCGCTCCCCACAGGCTGCGCAGCTCTGTGAAGCCTGCCTCCTAGCATTGGTCAGCCAACACTGCCAGGGCGTTTCCCACGCTGGCTCAGTGAGCGGGGGGTGAAAAGTGCCTCGAAGAGGCGTGGCCCTCACCTTCCTTTTTCTTCTGATCTTTCCCATGTAGCGCCGGGGCCCTGA